>CM035191.1:330647-368917 GCA_020233015.1 Callinectes sapidus
TATATATATATATATACACACACACATACGGGTACCTATCGTTTTACGCTTGCTCGTTTTACGTGTTTTCGAATTCATGGGGGATCCAAAATCCCTCCTAAAATATATAATTTAGGTACATTTCTTTTCCGATATTTTGTTGAGTGGCCAACAGATGTCTCACGTGAGTTCCTTTATGCAACCCAAACAACAACAGTTACACAATCACACATGCGTAATATATACAGTACTTGACAAAAAGTTGGTCTGGGTGCGAGTTGGACAAGTTGCAGCATGATAAAAGTGTCATAAAATATATTAAATCTTACATTTAATACTTTGTTGGGCATCCCTTGCATTTCTTGACCTCCCTCAGGCATCGTGGCATAGACATAACAATATCATGAAGCTTCTGGGTAGGTATAGCATCCCAAATTGACCTAATTTCCTTCTCCAGCTTGGGGAGACTGCTGATGTCCGTCCCCTGTAACTCGTGTTTAATCACCTGCCAAAGGTTCTCAGTCTGATTCAAATCTGTTTTTTTAAGGCATCATGTTACTGTACTGGTGGTACACTATTTCTTCTGACTGGCCCTTCTTTCATAAGGAAATTGACTTCTTGACTAATTTCTTCATGAATAAAGGATTTCCTCGTTACCTAATAGAAAACTGCATCTATAAATTCCTCAATCAGACTTTTCAATTGACTTCTTGACTAATTTCTTCATGAATAAAGGATTTCCTCATTACCTAATAGAAAACTGCATCTCTAAATTCCTCAATCAGACTTTTCAACAACCCAAAACAGGGAAACACACTAACACACACTACCTTAAACTACCATATTATGGTCATCTCAGTTTTATAATCTGGAAAAATGTAAATAAATTACTCAAAATTCATTACCCAAGTACTAAGTTTAAGTTTGTCTTTTCTAATCCCTTTACTTTTAAATCTTTCTTTTCTTTCAAAGATCGCACCTCTCCCTTACTTTGCTCTAATATAGTTTATCAATTTGAATGTCCGCGATGTAAGTCACGGTATATTAGTGAAACGGGCAGGAATCTGATGCTTTGGTTCACCGAACACAGAGGTGTATTGGCTAGAACAGGTCACCAAATTTCTAACCCTTCATTCTCTGCCATACATGTCCATTCTCTTGACATAGATCACCCTTTCTCTATCGATAACTCCAAAGTCTTATCACGCAATAACTCACCAATTGATAGCAAAACAAAAGAATCCTTATACATCAAAACTACAAAACCTATCCTGAACAACCAAACCAATTCATGCTCACTCAATCTCCACTATGAACTCTTGAGGTCTTATGAACACCAATGCAAATCAACCTATACTAGACACCCACACCTTAACCTCAGTCCACTCCCTACAACCAGAACAGGTAACACCTAACTTTTTAACTTGTGTCTTATTTACTTTTTTTTATATGTAACTATTTCAATGTATTATATGTATATGTACTTTTACCTAAACAATTTTTTTTTTATAGAAACCTAATGATGCCAAGGGTGTATTTGGTGAAACGTTGGAAATAAAATCCTTGCAATACTACGTGTGTGTGTGTGTGTGTGTGTGTGTGTGTGTGTCTGTCTGTCTGTCTGTCTGTCTGTCTGTCTGTCTGTCAGTCAAAGTACCACCCCTAAACCACCCCAACCACCCCTTGATTTAGAAGCCTCAAAATTGCTGCACCATTACAAACATGATGCTGAAATCAGCTGCCACTCACCACTCTGTCAGTAAACATTCATCTGTGATGAAGGGATCTCATCTCAATAAATTGTGTACATTCCTGTTTAAACACACACACACACACACACACACACACACATATATATATATATATATATATATATATATATATATATATATATATATATATATATATATATATATATATATATATATATATATACAGATAACTCATTTTACAATTGTTTGTTTTACGTGTTTTTGAATTTACAGGGGGTCCAAAATCCCCCATGAAATATATAATTTAGGTACGTTTCTTTTCACTTATATGTGATAATTCGTTGAGTGGCCAACAGATGTCTCCAAGAGTTTCTTTATGCAACCCAAACAACAAGTTAAACAATCACACATGCACAATGTATATATATATATATATATATATATATATATATATATATATATATATATATATATATATATATATATATATATATATATCGGTGCCCTCACTCATGGCAAAATTCAGTGACCTTAATGTACATAATTCCAGGTAAAACTGAGTATAAACATGACTCACCACACTGTCAGTAAACATTCATTTCTGACTAAAGGAGCTCATCCTATCAAGGAGCCAATAAATTGTGTACATTCCTATTTGAATATATATGAAAGTGTGTGTGTGTGTGTGTGTGTGTGTGTGTGTGTGTGTGTGTGTGTGTGTGTGTGATGGGCTGATATATAGATATATATATATAATATATATATATATAGATTATATATTTATATATATAATATATAGGACATTAGATATATATAATATATATATATATATATATATATATATATATATATATATTATCGTCCTCACGCAACATGTCGTGACATGTGATGACTGATATCTTGTTTCCGGGTCGTATCCATACACCCATGTCTTATCACCAGTGATGATGGTCTTCATGAAGTCAGAATCACTGCTAGCACAGTCAAGCAGGTCTTCTGCAATTTCGAGGCGGAGTTGTTTCTGCTGTTCCATCAGCAACTTTGGAGCAAATTTTGCAGACACTCGTCGCATGGCCAAATCTTTGGTTAAAATTGTATGAACTGATCCTGTGCTTATTCCTACTTCTCCGACAATCTCGTTGATGGTTATACGATGGTCGTCCTCCACTATTCGACGAACATTCGCAATGAATTCTTCGTTTCTGCTGGTGGATGGCCTGCCAGACCGTGGCTTGCTCTCAACTGAGGTTTGTCCCTGCTTGAAGTGGTTATACCACTCCTTTATCTGTGTTATTCCCATGGCTCCATCGCCAAAGGCTTGCTGAATCTTCTGGATAATTTGCACTTGTGTATCACTAAGCTTGTGGCAGAACTTGATGCAGTAGTGCTGCTTGATGCGCTCTGACATGTTGCGTAAGGACGATAATCCGACGGGTGCGTGTTGGATGTCTGCACTCTAGCCTTAACAGGCGGGAACTGGCGCGCACTAGAGCTTTTATAATTTCCATGCATGCGCAGTAAGGGTGCTGTTAACTCCCACAGAAATGAATTGCTGAATGGTAAATTATTTTTCTTTTTATGGAACAAGGTTGGATACTTTTGAATGGACCTCGCATATATATATATATATATATATATATATATATATATATATATATATATATATATATATATATATATATATATATACAGTGGTACCTCTTGATTTGAACACCCTTTGACAAGAACGCTTTCCAATCCAAACACATTTGGCGAGCAAATTTTGACCTCCAATCTGAACGCAGCCTTTCAATTCAAACAAAAACATGTGGCGGCTAATGCGCCTTCCCGCCAGTTGGCCAGTCTCGCTTGCACTTCGGCACTTTGCCGTGAACACCTCTCTCTCATGAATGGCTTTCAAGTCACTCTAGCCCCTAGTTGCCTTGGTTACTCTGGCCCCCAACCCTGATCACTTCCTACTTACCACCCCATTAAATGCTGCCTTCTTCTCTGGTCACAGGCAAACTTATTTATTAATGAAGATATATTTAACACTTTAAACAACCAATGAAGAATGAATTGTTAGATATCATTGTCATTTGCACAAACTAGGATAATATTATAATTTGCAGTTTTATTCAATAGTTTATACTTTTCTTGAAATAATTCCTGTTGGAAATGATGCTGTGAGAATATATTCTACTTGATAAGAAAGAGAGAGAGAGGGAGGGGAGGAGGGAGAGAGGATGGTGAGTGGCTGGAGGAGGCAGGGAGGGGGGGATGCAGGTCTGTTTGCGTATCGAATGGGAGAGGATAAGGATGGAGGGAAGGGGAAGGGGGGGAATACTACGCGATCTGTTCCTGTATTCAGTGCATGGGAGGGAGGTGGGGACCCGGGGGGAGGCTTGTCTAGTCTTCATTGGGACTCAGGAGTTTCACACCGAAGTAAAATAAGTCTTTTGTTATGCCTGTGTTTTTATATGCATTTCATGTCTGTGTTTACTTTATACTATCAAAATGTGAAGGATATTTATGAATTGTGATGAGATGAGGGGAAAACAAGGTGCCAATGTTAAATCATGTTGCCACTCTGGTGGGTCAGGACCAATTTTATTTTTTCCCATTACTTCTTATTGCTATTGCTTATGGCTATTGCGTTTTTAGGTATTGCGGCTATGTCAAGTGACCAATTTCTTGCAATAGCTGGGATTGAGTGTAGTATTTTTTATTTAAAATAAACTGGAACAGATTAAATGTTTTTACCTTAATTTCAATGGTAAAAATTGCTTTCTAATTCGAATTTTCGCAATTTGAACAGCCAAAAAGTATGAATTAAGTTCGAATCAAGAGGTACCATTGTATATAATTCGATTTATGTAATTTTTGTTTTCCGCTCTCTCTTCAGGAACGCATGCCCCATGTAAACTGAGAGGTACTTGTATATATACAGTCAGCCCTTGTTTTTTCAGACTTCAATTCATCGGATTTTCAATTCTTCGGTCAAATTTTGGGATTTGGATGATTGCCCGATGTGGCTGTGTTTGTCCGGAGAGTGACAGCTTTGACCAGTAGGTAGCTCTCGTGGGAGAGGACGCAGGCGATGTGTGAGTTTCTCGCCAGTTTTTCACCTGAGCGCCAGTAGTTACAAGTGTTTACAAGCGTTTCTGGAATAATTTGTGCCATAATTTTGCATTATTTACCCAGCCATCATGCCACCAACTCCCCTGAAGGTGACCAAGCCACTAAAAGCACCAAGGGTTGCTATGGTGATGACCATGTGGCAGTGTTATCAGTGTCACATGTGAATACACACAACCATGTTCAGTGTGTGCATGTTTGTGTGTGTGTGTGTGTGTGTGTGTGAATCTATAACATTCTCTCTCTCTCTCTCTCTCTCTCTCTCTCTCTCTCTCTCTTGCTTCAAAAGAAATAAATAATAAAACCGAAATATTTTTTTCTATGATGGCAATCTCTGTATAAGTAATATTCTTTCCATTACTCAGACACTAATATTTTGAATCACAAATAAAGTAAATGGCATCAAAGTACATGGAGTAAACTATATACATATGGAAACACAAATTTAGGTATATATATATATATATATATATATATATATATATATATATATATATATATCACCAAGTACTAAATGATCAAACAATTTGTGATGAGGTTTATTGCTGGAGCCTCACTGGACACTTTGGAGCCATAATATGGTATGGTTGGTTAGTAATCTGCATGACTACCTTTTCATGTACAGTAGTATTGATTTTCTAATGAAATTAGCTATGAAGGCTGTGATTAGTTAGGTGTATATATATATAAAAGGTAAAGTGGGGGGCTTACGCTGTATCAGCGCGTAGCTGCGGGTGCTCATCTCCCGTCTCCTTGGCCTTTGAGCCTGTGGTGGAATAGTCCCTTACCCCGGGACATGGGGCCAGCATGAAATCCGGGTTTCCACAGTTTACCTTCCCTAGGTTGCCCTAGGTACCCATTTATCGACCAGTGAAGGATGAAAACCTGGGTGGGGTCCGCGCCGTCCTCGTCCGAGATCGAACTCGGGCCCACGGATTCATAGGCAGACGCGCTGGCCACTGCACCGTGGCGGCGCATTAATATAATATATATATATATATATATATATATATATATAGATATATATATATATATATATATATGTTTATATATATATATAATTATATATATATAAGATATATATAGATATAAGAGAGATGATATATATATATATATAAATATATATATATTTATTGTTTGATTTACGTTGTTTTTGTTTTCTGCAACTTTTTGAAGACAATATCTTTCGCAAAAATCGAGAGGTACTTCTATTTCACTAGTAGTACTTGAAAACTCCAATAATATGTATTAGGTAGAAGTGATAAACAAAGATAGGTTAGGTTTGGCAATTTAAAAGAGGAAAAAAAAGAAAAAAAATATGATTATGGTGTATGATTGTGAAATGGAGGAAGATGAAAAGAATCAACAGAAAAGCTAGAAGTATATTTTGATGAAGCTGATACCAAAAGGATAGATACAAGACAAAAGGTAATAAGGATGAACAGAAATTGTGTCCTGAATACAAGAATAGATGAGTGGAATGCATTACCACAAAAATTGGCACATGGGAAAGTATGTGTGACAAAACATTTGTTAAAATGCCAACCATTAGACAGGAAAAAATATATAAATAAATACATGAATAAATAAAATAAACAGTGAAACTTACGAAAGCCTGGAGAGATGGACCAAAGAAGCAGTGCAATTCCTTATTCCAGTCATTGCTTGTATTGCCACACAGACGCTTCATCTTGGCTACCTCCTCCTGCTGCAGCTTGTTGGCGAGCTCCACACTGGCATCCTCATCCTCCTGTTTCTGACAAAACAAGATCATTTGGTTAAACTTCAGTTTAGGATGGAACTCAGTTTCTCTGATCTTTTTATGGACACAGTTAATGCTAAGCCTGGTGGATAGACGACCTAACATTGCAGAGCAAAATTGTGTCTAAATCATTGTAAGCAGTGAAGTGAAGGGAACAACTGTTCATTGCTGAAAAATTAAGGAAAATGTGTGAGGGAGGAACGACTCACATCTTGAGGCAAGTGGAAGGGTGCAGAGACAGACTTGGCTTGGCAGTGTTCAGTATACTTTGGTGACTCTTCCACTTCCTGCCACCTCTGCTTCACCAAGGCCTGTCCTTGTGTCTTTGCCTCTTGCTTAGACAGGAAGATGGCAAACTGAATCTGCTGCTCATATGACAGAGTTGTGCCATTACACATGCTGCCTTTCTCATTACTGCTGCTGCTGTCCTTGTCTTTAGCCTGGAAATAGTTTGATTTTTTTTTTTATGTAGAAGGGAGGTGGCCAAGGGCAACAAAAATAAATAAAAAAAGCCCATTGTAGTGCCAGTCCCTGGAAAGTTCAGATTCATGAGCCAAAAGATTGGAATAAGTGTCTTGATACCTCTCTCTTGAAATAATTCAAGTCATAGGCAGGTGGAAATACAGAAGCAAGGAGAGAGTTCCAGAGTTTATCAGAGAAAGGGATGAAAGACTGAGAATATTGGTTAGCTCTTGCATCAGAAAGGTGGACAGAATAGGGGTGAGAGGAAGAGGCAAGTCTTGTGCAGCGAGGCCACTGGAGCAGGGGAGGCATGCAGTTAGCGAGATCAGAAGAGCAGTTAGTATGAAAATAGTGGTAAAAGAGAGCAAGAGAGGCAACATTGTGATGATGAGAGAGAGGCTGAAGACAGTCAGTCAGAGGAGAGGAGTTGATAAGATGAAAAGCTTTTGATTCCACCCAGTTCAAAAGAGCTGTATGAGTGGAGCCTCCCTAAACATGTGAAGCATACTCTATACATGGACGGATGAGGTCCCTGTATAGAGTTAGCAGTTGGGGAGGTGAGTAAAACTGGCAGAGACGGCTCAGAACACCTAACTTCATGGAAGCTGTTTTAGCTAAAGAGATGTGAAGTTTCCAGTTTAGATTACAAGTAAAGGATAGACTGAGAATGTTCAGTGTAGGAGAAGGGGACAGTTGAGTGTCATTGAAGAAGAGGGGATAGTTATTTGGAAGGTTGTGTTGAGTTGATAGGTGGAGGAATTGAGTTTTTGAGGCATTGAACAACACTAAGTTTGCTTTGCCCCAATCAGAAATTTTAGAGAGATCAGAAGTTAGGCATTCTGAGGCTTCCCTGCGTGAGCTGTGTACTTCATGTAGGTTTGGTCGTCTATGGAAAGACGTGGAAAAGTGCAAGGTGATATCATCAGCATAGGAGTGGATAGGGCAAGAAGTTTGGTTTAGAAGATCATTGATGAATAATAGGAAGAGAGTGGGTGATAGGACAGATCCTTGAGGAACACCACTGTTGATAGATTTAGGGGAAGAACAGTGACCGTCTACCACAGCAGCAATAGAACGATCAGAAAGGAAACTTGAGATGAAGTTGCAGAGAGAAGGATAGAAGCCATAGGAGGGTAGTTTGGATACTAAAGCTTTGTGCCAGACTGTATCAAAAGCTTTTGATATGTCTAGGGCTACAGCAAAAGTTTCACCAAAATCTCTACAAGAAGATGACCAAGACTCAGTAAGGAAAGCAAGATCACCAGTAGAGCGGCCTTGACGGAAGCCATACTGGTGGTCAGATAGAAGATTGTGAAGTGATAGGTGTTTAAGAATCTTCTTGTTGAGAATAGATTAAAAAGCTTTAGATATGCAGGAAATTAAAGCAATAAGATGGTAGTTTGAGGGATTAGAACGGTCACCCTTTTTAGGAACAGGCTGAATGTAGGCAAACTTCCATTAAGAAGGAAAGGTAGATGGAGATAGACAGAGTTGAAAGAGTTTGACTAGGCAAGGTGCAAGCACAGAGGCACAGTTTCGGAGAACAATAGGAGAGACCCCATCAGGTCCATAAGCCTTCTGAGGGTTTAGGTCAGCAAGAGCATGGAAAACACGATTACAAAGGATTTTAATAGGTAGCATGAAGTAGTCAGAGGGGGGAGGAGAAGGAGGAACAAGCCTGGAATTGTCCAAGGTAGAGTTTTTAGGGAAGGTTTGAGCAAAGAATTCAGCTTTAGAGATAGATGAGATGGCATTGGTGCCATCCGGTTGAACTAAAGGAGGGAAAGATGAAGAAGTAAAGTTGTTGGAGATGTTTTTGGCTAGATGGCAGAAGTCTCGAGGTGAGTTATATCTGGAAAGATTTTGACACTTTCTGTGAATGAAGGAGTTTTTGGCAAGTTGAAGTTGACTTGGCATGATTTTGGGCAGAAATATAAAGCGCATGAGACTCAGGTGATGGAAGGCTCAAGTACCTTTTGTGGGCCACCTTTCTATCATGGATAGCACGAGAGCAAGCTGTGTTAAACCAGGGTTTGGAAGGTTTAGGTTGAGAAAAAGAATGAGGAATGTACGCCTCCATGCCAGACACTATCACCTCTGTTATGTGCTCAGCACACAGAGACGGGTCTCTGTCACGGAAGCAGTAATCATTCCTCAGGTCTCCCTAACTAGCAGAGGCAAAATGCCAAAGGCACCTCTGCTTTGGAGGATCCTGAGGAGGAATTGGAGAGATAATACAAGATACAGATATGAGATTGTGATCGGAGGAACCCAATGGAGAAGAAAGGGTGACAGCATAAGCAGAAGGAAGGAAAAGGAAAGGAAAAGGTCAAGAATGTTGGACATATTTCGAAGACGGTCAGGAATACGAGTAGGGTGTTGCACCAGTTGCTCTAGGTCATGAAGGATAGCAAAGTTATAGGCAAGTTCACCAGGATGGTCAGTAAAGGGAGAGGAAAGCCAAAGTTGGTGGTGAACATTGAAGTCTCCAAGAATGGAAATCTCCACAAAAGGAAAGAGAGTCAGAATGTGCTCCACTTTGGAGGTTAGGTAGTTAAAGAATTTTCTATAGTCAGAGGAGTTAGGTGAGAGATATACAGTACAGAAAAATTTAGTTAGAGAGTGACTTTGAAGTCGAAGCCAGAAGGTGGAAAACTCAGAAGATTCAAGAGCGTGTGCACAAGAGCAAGTTATGTCGTTGCGGACATAGACCTGTGACTACCCTTATGTGTTATGAAACGCAAAGGGAAACGTTCAGTGAGGTCACAACTGGTTTTGATGATAAACTCACAACACCCCCTGATGCAGTGCTTTAGACCTCCCGGAGTACTTATCGTTTCAGCAGGTGTCTAGTGCCTCCTCACTGATGCGTGGTGTTATAAGAGTTTTATATTAGAAGGGGAAATTTTAGGCTTTTATGTGTAAATGTTGTGTTTTTTGAAGGCCACAGATTTGTCAGCTTCTCATGGATGCCTCTTCTCATTGGTGATGCAAAATTCTTCTTATCGTATACCTCTGTGTACCTTTACTAGGATCATGAAAATACTCTTGAAAAGCTGTAATTATTTTCACCAATTCCTGGCAGGCATGTGTGCATGCATGTGTTTACCTAGCTGCAGTACACATTACTTGGGCTACACTCCTGCACTCCCACTCCCATCTCTGTGTCTATATCAATCCAACCTTTTTCTCTCTTGCCGTACGCTTTTAACTTCTTTTGTTCCTATGTCCTTTGCTCAATTCCACATATCTATCTATCTTTTGACTTAGGGAACCTGTACTTTCATGTCACTCATACACCTCCACGTGCCTATTTTTTCATGTGCTTTAGTTTAGTGGTCTGTGGTTATGCCTCACCTGGCTGCCCAAGTCCTCCAGCACTGGCATCAGCACTGTGTTGGTGGGGATGGAGGCAAAGCGCCGTGTCTCACAGCTGCGGCATGTCGGGCACTTAATGAGCCCCCTCTGAGCCAGCTTCTCTACAGACAGCAACACATCATCATCCTCATCAGTATGTTTTTAGAGGCAACAGATAAAGGAATTCACCAGGTGCCTTGTTTGTTTGTATGTAATCACAGTAAAGCTAAGAAAGTTAGAAATGATCAATCTTAAATGCTGGAAAAGAGTATGCATTAGTGCCTCAAAAACTGGAGTGTGATGCATCTCATGACGGCTACTAGGTGCATTATAACAGCCAAATATTATTGGAGATGTATCAAACTACAGCTACTTGTAAATTTTGCTTGTAGCGGTGAAAGCACAGTAAATATCTATACCTATAAATATAACAGGAAGTAATACATGGAGTAATCAACTGCTTTATATCAAGGGTTCCACACAAGTCAAGAACAATGGAGGACAAGATCTGATACTGAGTTTTATCTGAAAATGTACAGTATATCATCAATTGTTTTGGCTCATGTACACTACAGCCAAGAGTGTGCACTGTGCAGTGGTGCAGACACCTACCCACACATTGCCGGCACACAGTGTGCCCACAGTGAAGGATAAGCGGCCTCCTGGTGGTGGTGTTGTAATCATCACGACACACATCACATTCCATCCACCCTAACACCCTTTTGAAGGAAGACTTGGAGGGGACAGAGGCACCACAGTCTCCACCACAGGATGTCTGTGGTGAGACAAAGAGGAGGGTGAAAGATTTACTTATATAATCCTTATTTGGCATAAGGAAAGCTGGTATGGGGCACATAACAATAAAAAAGTAACCCATCTAATCACTACTCCCCCCAAAAAAAAACATGGTTCTTGAAGGTTAGTCAATTTAGTTTCAAAGGCATTTAGGTGTTTTTGTCTACTTCAGGTCACAAGAAAAAAAATAAGAAAATCTGCAGTGTTCTAGTTTATTTGTGAAAGGAATGACTTTTGAGGCAGTATGATGCAAGTCCATGATGCACTGTTTTGTAGGAACAAACTGTGAAGAGGCTGGTATGAACTTAAAACTCAGGAGTAACAATGCTTGTGCTCTCAGCTTCATGTGGTGCAATGCTGAACACCTAATGTTTTTGTGTTATTAAACCATTATCACTTTTATACTGTCTTTGGACTGTTAGGGAAATATCAAACAATTCATTGGAATCTAGGATAAATTCTGAGTCAGGAGATGCCATAAGAGTGAATCCTTCCCATGATCTTATGTATCAGGACCAAATGACTAACAAATCCCAAGGTAATTTCCACTTTACTGTAACATATCCAGACTGTCATTCTAAAGTCTTGAAAAGCATCACTAGATAGTTGTGTTTGAATTTTGTGTTGGAGTTTCATCAGATTGTCATGCAGAAAGTAAGGCATCATTAGTTAATTCCTGCCTCTCAAAACGTACAAAAGTTGACATCCTAGAGGCCTTTTGGGTAACTCTTACTTGGATGTCTCAGTTATACACACAAAGCAAGGAAAAAAAGAGTTGATATTTCATGGTCCAAATCTTTCCAGCTTTTTAATTCCACCAAAGTTTTATTATTGATGGTATTATTCCATTCCTTTTACATCCCTGCCCCTTGTAAACATGCTTTACCATCCATCTATTCATCCACATGTCATTGTTTTTTTTTCTGGGCTTTTTTCCTTTCTTCCTTCCCTAGAATGCTATGAGAGGATACTAGGAGGTTCTCACTTACCGTATTCCAGCCATTAGCCCTTGGTGATTCTATGTTGTTATTACTGTTGCTCTCATTGATTCTTTTCATGAGGATTGTCAGTCCATTCATCAGCTCTCTCTTCTCCTCTTCATTCTGGAGTGGTAAGGATGGGGAAGGTTGTTAGTCTCTCTCTCTCTCTCTCTCTCTCTCTCTCTCTCTCTCTCTCTCTCTCTCTCTCTCTCTCTCTCTCTCTCTCTCTCTCTCTTTCCACTCATTACTAATATAATCATTTGTACTTTTGTCTGTCAGCAACATGTACATTTTTCTTTCCAGTACTATACTTCATTTTTTTCTCTCATCATTTGTATGCTCTTTCATAAACGAGTTATAGACTACACACTTTCTCCCTTTTCTCTATACTGAAGCTTATTTTCATGGAATGTCACAAATAGTCTGGAATCAGGGAGTGGCATCATGCAGCTTAGTCAACAGGTGGAGAGAAAAGGCGGAGGAGGAGGCGTGGGAATATATAATCTCTCTCTCTCTCTCTCTCTCTCTCTCTCTCTCTCTCTCTCTCTCTCTCTCTCTCTCTCTCTCTCTCTCTTTCTCACTTGGAGCAGCCTATTGATGTCATCTTGATAGCGGTTCAGCAGCTTCATAGCCTGCAAGAAAGACATGAATTACAAATGACATGCATATTTGGTGGTGTTAATGATTTTTTTGGTGTTGCAGTGAAAGGATAATGTCTGCAGCTGTCTATGGAAGGCAGGAATTCATAGATTGTAACACTAATTTCTATTTCATGTACTTACACACTAACTCTCTGCCCTTCATGATTTCCTGAAAATTGCTTGAGAGGTAGGTATCAAGACATTTATCCCATTCTTGTGGCTAACTCTCTCTGACCTGCTCGGTGACTGGTATCTAAGTGGGCCTTTTTGTTTAATAATTTTTGTTGCCTTGCGCAGATTTTTCCTGTTACATAAATACACTTTCACACGCACATACACACATGCTTACACACACACACACACACACACACACACACACACGCTCGGCTCACAACCGAGAGGGCCCAGGTTTGAATCCCGGGTGCGGCGAGGCAAATGGGCAAGCCTCTTAATGCATATCTAGCCCATGGTCACCTAGCAGCAAATAGGTATGGGATGTAAGCTGAGGGGTTGTGGCCTCGCCTTCCCGGTGTGTAGTGTGTGATGTGGTTTCAGCCCTACCCAAAGATCGGTCTATGAGCACTGAGCTCGCCCCGTAGGGTAAAAGGCTGGCTGGGTAACCAGCAGGCGACCACGACAGTGAATTGCACACACACACACACACACACACACACACACACACATTAAAAGAAGAAACTGAAAGGCTAAAGACAAAGTGTGGTAGTTATGAACAGGCATTACAAGGATTGGAAGAAAAATTTCAAAGTAGTGTAAAAAGGGAAAGAGCATCTGTCATTGAAACTAAGTTACATAGAGGAAATCAAAGAGGCCTGGAAAAAGCAGCATGAGGAGGAGAAGGTTAGCTTTGCAGAGGTGATAAGGAGGCAAGTACAGGAAAACACAAAGTCAACAGTAATTCAAGTGATTAAGGAAAAGGATGAGTTGGTAAGGGATGCAGTGGATAAGAAAAGATGCATGGTTATTTTTGGGCTGCAAGAAAAGAAGAACCCTGTAAAATTTGTGAGAGGGAAGAGAAGGAACTGGCAAAGGAAATTATTGAGATAGTCCAAGATAGGGAGCAGGGACTGGAAAAAGAGGTAGAAGAAGTACACAGGATTGGAAGATATAATCAAGGAGGAATAAGACCACTGAAAGTGAAACTGAGATCTCAAACAATGGTAGAGGAAATCCTAGCGAGAACTGGAAAGCTGGCTGAAAATACAAAATACAAGAATATTTGGATTAAGAGAGACATGAATATGGAAGAAAGGGAAAAAGATAGGGAACCGAGAGATGAGGCTAAAGAAAATAACGAGAGGACAGAGACCGAGAAGAAGAAATTTTATTGGAGGGTATTAGACATGAAGCTGAGAAAATGGTATATCCGGGAGACAATAGAAACACAGCAGCGGACAGTGGAAGCACAGGAAGAGGAAGAGTCTCTGTTTTGAGAGTCATGTATACAAACATTGATGGGATACTATCAAGTGTGATAGAGTTGAGAGATTATCTAAAGGAAAGCAAACCAGATGTTCTGTGTCTGACTGAGACAAAATTGAAAGAGGAAATTCATCTGAGCTTTAAGGAAGAGGGTTATAACAATTGGAGGAGAGATAGAAAAGGAAGAGGAGGAGGAGGAATAATGATTATGGTTAGAGAAGATATGTATGTGGAAGAAGTGCAATATGGAGATGGTATGGCGGAGATCATAAGTATAATAATCAGGAACTGGGGGAAGAGGCGGAGGATCATATTAACATATGTCCCACCAAAGACTAACGTTTGGAAACGAGAGGAACACAAAGAAATGCAAAAAGAGGTGTTGGAGTGCCTGGACAGTATGATAAGAAAGGACAATAAAATTCTACTAATGGGAGATTTTAATTGCAAGAATGTTAGATGGGAAGAGATGGAAATAGATGGAAATGCAGAGCCATGGAGCGAAGAAATGCTACAATTAGCTATGGTTAACACATTGGAACAATGGGTGGAAGAACCTACAAGATACCGGGGACAGGAAGTACCATCGCTTCTAGACCTGGTGTTCTCAAAAAAGCCAGAGCCCCGACCGAACATAAAGAACTTGAGTCCAATGGGTAGGAGCGACCATGTGGTGCTTGAAATAAATATGAAAGATTGGGAGATTTCAAAAGACGAGGAAGATCATAAAAATGGAAGGTTTAATTATGCAAAGGGAAATTTTACAGAATCAAGGAAATTTTTTGGGAGCATAAATTGGAAGGCACTCATGGAAGGTAAAACAGTACAAGAGAAATATGAAGCTTTCTTGATGAAATACAATGAAGGTATACAGAGGTATGTACCATTATATAAAGTAAGGAAGAGCAAACAAGTTTGGTATAATGCCAGATGTGCCGAGGCAAAAAAGATAAGGGATAAGGCTTGGAAGAAACTAAAGAAACAAAGAAATGAAATTCACAGAGAGCAATATAAGGAAGCAAGAAATGAATACATCAGAATAAGAAGAGAAGAGGAGAGTGTATTTGAAAAGGATGTAGTGGAAAAATGTGAAAAAGAACCCAAGCTATTTTTTAGATATATCAATGGCAAAATGACAAGCAAGGAGACCATTGACAAGTTAACAAAGGAAGGAAGGGTATATAAAACAGCGGAAGAGATGAGTGAACTCATGAATGAGAGTTTCAGGTCTGTGTTCAGTGTAGAAATGGACTTTACAGAGCCATACAGTGAAGCATAGCAGAAGGGGATGCAGGAGGTTTCAGTGCAAAGGCAAGAAATTGATAAATTGTTAGAGAACCTGGATGCCAGAAAACCAATGGGACCCAATGGAGTGTCAAATTGGGCTTTAAAGGAATGTAGAGAACAATTGGTGGAACCAACTTGGAATGTGATTAACAGCTCACTGAAAGAAGGAAAAGTACCAAGAGAGTGGAAAAGAGCTAACATAATACCAATATGCAAGGGAGGAAAGAAGACTGAGCCACTTAACTATAGACCAGTATCTCTAACTAGTGTTGTGAGCAAGATATGTGAAGTAATAATAAATGAGTAGTGGGTGAAATATCTGGAAGAAAATGAAATTGTAACAACAACCAATATGGCTTCAGGAAAGGAAGGTCATGTGTTACAAATCTACTCAGTTTTTACACAAGAGTAATAGATGCTAAATTGTTAAGAGTTATAAAGAGCCAAGCAGACTGTATGGAGCTACAGAGAGATATTGACAAGATACATGAGTGGAGCAAGAGATGGAAACTAGAATTTAATGCAAAGAAGTGTCATGTGATGGAAATGGGAAAGAGTAAGACCAGACCAACATGGGAATATAAAATGGGAGAAGAAGTGATAGTGAAGAGCAGGGAAGAGAAGGATTTGGGAGTGATTGTACAGGATTCCCTGACCCCAAAACGACATATAAATGGGATATGTGGCTCGACACACAGAATGCTAACGAATATCAGGGTGGCATTCCATTATATGGATAAAGATATGATGGAAAAAATTATAGCTACTATGATGCGTCCCAGGTTAGAGTATGGAGCAGTTGTGTGGTCTCCACATAAAAAGAAAGATGTAACGAAGATAGAAAGGATTCAGAGGGCAGCCACAAAGATGGTACCGGAGGTGAAAGATTTAACATATGAGGAGAGGTTGAAGGAAATGGAACTGCCTACCTTACAAGCCAGACGAGAAAGAGGAGATCTAATAACGATGTATAAAATAGTGAACCGCATTGACAAGATTGACAAACAGGATCTGGTGGAACTAAAGGAAGATGATGGTGGAAGGATGAGAGGGCATTCAAAGAGGATCAGAAAAAGACAATGTTTGAGAGACACTAAAAAGTACAGCTTTCCGCATAGAACGGTGGATGTCTGGAATGGATTAAGTGAAGAGATTGTTACAGCAGCAAGTGTGCAGAAATTTAAGGAAATGTTGGATATATATAGATATGGAGACAGGACAATATGAGCCCTGCTCGAGCCCTGTATAATACAACTAGGTAAATACAACTAGGTAAATACACACACACACACACACACACACACACACAGCTGACAGAATTGAAAAATGTATGGAAGAAGGAAAAGGAGGAAGAAAAGATTACTTTTGCTGGAATAGTGAAAAAACAAAACAAATACAGGACAAGACGAAGGACACTGTTATACAGATTATCAAGGAAAAGGAAAAATTAGTGAGAGACACGGTAGACAGAAAGAAATGTATGGTAGTCTATGGACTACAGGAAAAGAAAAATCTCAACAAGTATGGGAGAGAAAGAGAGGAGAGAGAATTAGTAAAAGAAGGTTATACAACATGTTCAGGATGACACAAAATTTAGAAGAGGAGATAGAGGAAACACATAGAATTAGGAAAGATAGGGAAGGAAATGCAAGACCACTCAAGGTGAGGATGAGGTCACAAGTGGCAGTGGAAGAAATTACAGCAAGAGGTAGTAGACTGGCACAAACTGAAGGATATAAGGAGATATGGATAAAGAGAGACATGAATTTGGAAGAAAGACAGAAGAAAAAAGAACTAAGACAAAAGGCTAAGGAAAAAAACTTAATAAGGACAGAGACTGAGAAGAACACTTTTTACTGGAGGGTGTTAGACATGAGGCTGAGGAAGTGGTTTACCTAGGAGAAAGAAGAGAAAGTAGAGGAACCACAGCAGTAGTAGCAGGTTCAAGTGATGGAAAGAGCAACAAATTAAAAGTAGCATATACGAAAGTGGATGGGATAATTTCAAGTATGTTAGAAATAAAAAATTATCTAAATTTTCAAAAACCAGATGTATTCTACATGGTAGAGACAAAATTAAAGGAAGAAATTCAAATAAATTTCCAGCAACAGGGATACAGAATTTGGAAAAGAGATAGAAAAGGAAAAGGAAGAGGAGGGATACTAATAATGGTGCAAGAAGACATCTTTGTAGAGGAAGTGCAATATAGTGATGGCATGGCAGAAGTCATTGGCATAACAATTAGAACTAATGAAAGAGAAAGGAGGAAAATTATAGTAACATATGTGCCACCAAAAACTAATATGTGGAAGTTAGAAGAACCTAAATCAATGCAGAAGGAGGTATTTGAATGCCTGGATGACATGATAAGGAAGAACAAGAAGGTACTACTAGTGGGAGACTTTAACTGCAAAGGTGTGAACTGGCAAGAAATGGAAGAGTGTGAAAACGCAGGATCATGGAGTGAAGATATGTTGCAGTTAGCCATGGAAAACACTCTGGATCAATGGGTTGAAGAATTTACTAGGCTTAGGGGGAGAAGAAGAACCATCACTGCTAGACCTGGAATTTACAAAAAACAGAACTCCATCTCATTGTTAAGTACCTAACCCAAGTGGGGAAAAGTGATCATGTGTTGATTGAAATGGAACTACAGGAATGGGCTTGGGTAAGAAAAGAAGAGAATGATAAAAATGGAAGTTTAAATTATGCAAGGGGTACCTTTGAAGGCTTAAGGAAATTTTTTGAAAGTATAGATTGGAGAGGGACCATGAGTGGTAAAACAGCACAGGACAAATATGGAATATTCTTGAGGAAGCATAATGGTGTGGAAATATATGTATCTAAATTCAGAGTAAGGAATAGCAAACACACATGGTACAATGCTAGATGTATAGAAGCAAAGAGGACAAAAGATAGAACTTGGAGGAAACTGAAGACAGAGGAATAAAATTAATAGAGAGAGATACAAAGAAACAAGAAATGAGTATGCCAGAATAAGAAGAGAGGAGGAAATAGCTTTTGAAAAGGATGGGGTAGAGAAGTGTGAAAGTGAACCCATACTCTTCTGTAAGTATATAAATGGAAAGATGAAGAGTACAGAAACCATAGACAAGATAGTAAAGGGAGGAAAAACATACCTAACAGCAGAAGAGCTTAGTGAAATTATGAAGGAGAGCTTCAAACAAGTATTCACAGAAGAGGAGGCATTTACAGAACCAAGTATGATGGAGGCACAGGAGGGATTCAAGGAGGTTGTGGTACAGATACAGGATGTTGGCAGACTGATGGGAAGTCTGGATGTAAGAAAAGCAATACGACCAGATGGAGTGTCAGGCTGGACACTAAAGGAATGTAAGGATCAGCTAATACAGCCAATTTGGGAAGTGACTAAGAGCTCAATAGAGAAGGGGAGGGTACCACAGGAGTGAAAGAGGGCCAACATAGTGCCCATTTACAAAGGAGGAAAGAAGACTGACCCATCAAATTATAGGCCTGTGTCACTAATAAGTGTGGTCAGCAAAATCTGTGAAATATTAATTAAAGAGAAATAGGTGAGATATTTGGAAGACAATAGAGTCATAACTAACAGGCAATTCGGATTCAGGCAAGGAAATTAATGTGACAAACCTAGTAAGTTTCTATACAAGAGTAATTGAAGGAGACAGAGAGGGGTGGGTCGATGCTGTCTACCTAGATATCAAAAAAGCATTTGATAGAGTTCCACACAAAAGACTCTTATGGAAACTGAAGCACATAGATGGACTGAGAGGAAAAGTATTAGAATGGATGCAAGACTATTTGAAGGATAGAGAAAGGAGAACTGTGATCGGGCAAGCAACCTCAAGTTGGAGAAATGTAATAAGTGGAGTACACTGATGACTGTTGAGAACTACAAGGGGATATAGACAAGATTGATGAATGGAGTATGAGGTGAAAACTGGACTTTAACACAAAGAAATGTCATGTCATGGAACTTAGAAAAAGCAAAAGAAGGCCAAAATGGAACTACAAGATGGGACAGGAGGAAATACTTACGACCAAGGAAGAAAAAAATCTAGGAGTGATGATACAAGATACACTGAACCCAGAACAGCATATTAGAGTGGCTTTCTACTACACGGATAAGGATATGATGAAAAGTTGTAACCAGTATGATACGGCTGACGTTGGAATATGCCGCTGTGGTTTGGTCACCAAATGCAAAAAAGGATAAAAAAATTAGAAAGGATCCAAAGAGTTGCCACAAAAATGTTACCAGAACTAAGGGAGTTAACATATAAAGACAGATTAAAAGAAATGGGACTGCCAACTCTGCAAGGTAGAAGAGAGAGATGAGATCTAATAACTCTACATAAGATAGTAAATGGCATTGAAAAGCTGGACAAGCAAACCTGGTGATGATGGAGGAAGAAACCAGACAGATGAGAGGACACACAAGGAAGATAAAAAAGAGTCAGTGTTTAAAGGACACAAGAAAGTACAGTTTTCACATAGAATTGTGGACACCTGGAAGGGATTAAAAGAGGAGGTTGTTGAAGCGACGTACGTAAATTCAAGGAAATGTTGGATATATGGAGATATGGAGACAGGACACTATGAGTCCCGCTTGAACCCTGTATAATACAACTAGGCAAATGTACACACATGCACACACACACGCACACATACACACAGAAATAGCGTAGTGTAGTAGTTAGCATGCTTGGCCCACAACTGAGAGGGCCCGGGTTTGAGTCCTGGGTGCGGCGAGGCAAATGGGCAAGCCTCTTAATGTGTATCTAGCCTCAGTTCACCTATCAGCAAGTAGGTACGTGATGTAACTTGAGGGGTTGTGGCCTCGCTGTCCCGGTGTGTAGTGTGTGATGTGGTTTCAGCCCTACCCGAAGATTGGTCTATGAGCTCTGAGCTCACTACGTAGGGAAAGGCTGGCTGGGTGACCAGCAGGCGACTGTGACAGTGAATTACATACACACACACACTGCATGGATAAAGATATCATGAAAAAAATTCTAACCAGTATGATATGTCTGAAGTTGGAATATGCAGCAGTAGTGTGGTCACCAAATGCTAAAAAGGATGTAAGGAAACTGGAAAGGATCCAAAGAGTAGCCACAAAAATGGTACCAGAATTAAGGGAGCTGACACTGAAGACAGATTAAAAGAAATGGGACTGCCAACTCTACAAGATAGAAGAGAGAGAAGAGATCTAATAACTCTATATAAGATAGTATATGGTATGGAAAAGCTGGAGACACAAAACCTGGTGATAATGGAAGAAGAAACTAGACAGATTAGAGGACATTCAAGGAAGATCAGAGAGAGTCAGTGTCTAAAGGACACAAAAAAGTAGTTTTCTACTTAGAATTGTGGACACTTGGAATGGATTAAAAGAGAAGGTTGTTACAGCAAACAATATACATAAATTAAAGGAAATGTTGGATATATGGAGATATGGAGACAGGACACTATGACCCCCGCTCGAACCTTGTATGATACAACTAGGTAAATACACACACACACACACACACACACACACACACACACACTAAGATCTGAGCTGAGTATAGGTTCAGTATCACCCAGCATTTTCTATCCAACACTTACCATCAGTACAGTCTCCTTGTCATGTTTTGCCCCTCTTATACTGCAATACAGGGAGTACAGCTCCTTGCCTATCTTTTGAATTTCTGGCAGGAAGCGCATAATCACAGCTGCCCAATTCAATGCTGCCACAACAGCCATTTTCTGTGAGGGGGTGGTTAAATAATGATGGTATTTCCAAACACTCCAGCTTCTTGTCTTGTTAACTTTTGAAAGTGATTTAGGTTTTTCCTTTTTTTAGAAGTGTTTTGATTATTCTGATGGGCTTGTGGAATGTTATTGGGGATATTGTATGTGTGTGTGTATATATATATATATATATATATATATATATATATATATATATATATATATATATATATATATATATATATATATATATATATATATATATATATATATATATATATATATATATATATATATATATATATATATATATTTATACACACATACAGTCATAGCTCTACATATGAATGCTTCAGGATGTGAAAATTCCAAGATACAATCTGGGAAACAAGCCTAATCATTGCCCAGGATACAAGGAAATATTCACCATATGAACTGCGGGCATTTAGTTACGCCAAGCCACCACTAGTTGGCAGTATATAAAAAAATAGATAAATAAAAAAAAATTTAAAAAAGTTATAAAACAGAAAAGATAAAAAAACCCTAGTGTTAAGTTGTTTTTAAGTCTCTATTAATTTCATTGTTTTTAATGTAAGTTTAATTCTCGTCAGCTGATTTCACTCCTCCTCTCCTCTGCCACCATCTTACACCTCTGCCGTGTGAGGTAACCTATGTACCTTTTTTATCACTTGATATTTACATCATTTGTTTATTTATCTACATTATCTCTATTTATATTGTTTATTTTGATAACAAATACCATTTTTCACTTTTTTCCTTATTAATCTTAACTTTCTTTCAGTGTACATCACCATAAGAGCTATTTCCCGATACAAGCTCAGTTGTGGAACAAATTAAACTTGTATGTTGAGGTATGATTATATATATATATATATATATATATATATATATATATATATATATATATATATATATATATATATATGTATATATATATATATACAGTGGTACCTCTTGATTCGAACACCCTTTGACTCGAACACTTCCCAATCCGAACACATTTGGCAAACAAATTTTGACCTCCAATCCGAACGCAGCTTCCCAATTCAAAAAATAAAATAAAATAAAATAAAAACCACGTGGCGGCCGATGCGCTTTCCCACCAGTTGGCCGGTCTCGCTTGTACTTCTCCGCCGTGAACACTTCTCTCTCTCTTGTGAACGGCTTTCAAGTCACTCTGGCCCCTACTTGCCTTGGTTTCTCTGGCCCCCAACCCTGATTATCTCCTACCTACCACCCCATTCAATGCAGCTTCTTCTCTGGTCACTGGCAAACTTATTTACTAATGAAGATATATTGAACATTTTAAACACCCAATGAAGAATGAATTGTTAAATATCATTGTCCTTTGTGCAAACTAGGACAATACAATAATTTGCAGTTTTGTACAATAATTTATACTTTTCTTGAAATAATTCCTGTTGGAAATGATGTTGTGAGAATATATTCTACTTGATAAGAAAGAGAGAAAGTGGGGGGTGGGGAGGAGGGAGAGAGGATGGTGAGTGGCTGGAGGAGGGAGAGAGTGGAGGGAGGGGAGGCGGCCTACTTGGTCTGTTTGTGGATCGAATGGGAGATGATAAGGATGGAGGGAGGGGGAAGGGAGGAATACTATGCGATCTGTTCCTGTATTCAGTGCATGGGAGGGAGGTGGGGACCCGGGGGGAGGCTTGTCTAGTCTTCATCGGGACTCGGGAGTTTCACACCGAAGTAAATAAGTATTTTGTCGTGCCTTTTTTTTTATTTATTATATTTATTTATTTTTTAAGCATTTCATGTCTGTGTTTACTTTATACTCTCAAAATGCGAAGGATATCTATGAATTATGATGAGATGAGGGGAAAACAAGGTGCCAATATGTTAAATCATGTTGCCAGTCTGTTGGGTCAGGATGAATTCTGTTTTTTCCCATTACTTCTTAAAAATGTCTATTGCGTTCTTAAGTACTGCGGTGATGTTAACGGACCAATTTCTTGCAATAGCTGGGGTTAAGTCTAGTATTTTTTTTTCTACTTAAAATCAACTGGAATGGATTAAATGTTTTTACATTAATTTCAATGGTAAAAATTGCTTCCTAATTCGAATTTTCGCAATTCGAACAGTCAAAAAGAACGAATAAAGTTCAACTCATGAGGTATTTACCACTGTATATATATATATATATATATATATATATATATATATATATATATATATATATATATATATATATATATATATATATATATATACACACACACACACACACACACACACACACACACACACACACAATGACTCTTGATTTGAACACCCTTTGACTTGAACACTTCCCAATCTGAAATCATTTGGTGAACAAATTTTGACCTCCAATCCAAACGTGGCCTCTCAATTCGAACACAAAAACACGTGGCGGCCGATGCACTTTCCTGCCAATCGCCCGGTTTCACTTTCACTTCGCATGAACACCTCTTTTTTGGGAACAGCTTTCGAGTCACTCTGGCCCCTAGTTGCCTTGGTTACTCTGGCCCCCAACCCTGATCACTTCCTACTTACCTCCCCATTAAATGCTGCCTTCTACTCTGGTCACTGGCAAACTTATTTACTAATGAAGATATATTTAACATTTTAAACAACCATTGAAAAATGAATTGTTAAATATCATTGTCATTTGCGCAAACTACGAAAATATAATTTGCAGTTTTGTACAATAATTTATACTTTTCTTGAAATAATTCCTGTTGGAAATGATGCTGTGAGAATATATTCTACTTGATAAGAAAGAGAGAGAGAGAGAGGGGGGGGGGAGGAGGGAGAGAGGATTGTGAGTGGCTGAGAGGAGGGAGGGAGTTGGGGGGGGAGGGCGGCCTACTCCTTCTGTTTGCGTATCGAATGGGAGAGGATAAGGACAGAGGGAGGGAAAAGGGGGGAATACTATGTGATCTATTCCTGTATACAGTGCATGGGAGGGAGGCAGGGACCTGGGGGGAGGCTTGTCTTGTCTTTATCGGGACTCGGGAGTTTCACACCGAAGTAAAGAAGTCTTTTGTTATGCCGTGGGTCAGGACCAATTTTATTTTTTCCCATTACTTCTTAACAATAGCTATTGCATTTTTTCCTATTGTGGCAATGTTAAGGGACCAATTTCTTGCAATAGCTGAGGGTTGAGTGTAGTATTTTTCCATTTAAAATAAACTGGAACAGATTAAATGTTTTTACATTAATTTCAACAGTAAAAATTGCTTCCTAATTCAATTTTTCAAATCAAGTTTAAATCAAGAGGTACCACTGCATGTATATATTTATATATATATATATATATATATATATATATATATATATATATATATATATATATATATATATATATACATACATACATACATACAGTATACCCTCACTCATTCACGGATCACAGTTCGTGAACCCACATACTTACGGATTTTGCTTTTGAGTTTTTTTTTTCATAATTTTAACAATTTCATGAATTTCTGTGGACATTTTTTAGCAGAAAAATGCTCACATTCACTTTAACTGATAAATAATTTTAAAATAATAATGTCAGTTAATATGAAATAAAATATTGGAAAAGAGAGATGATACAGTATAAGTGGTATATAACTTTAAAATAACAATGTCAGTTAATTTAGAATAAAAGATTAGAAAAGAGAGATGATGCAGTATAACTGGTAAATAATTTTAGAATAACAATGTTAGTTACAAGCTTTTCTTTTTTCTTCCTGCTGATTGGCTGCGGACAACGTTACGTCACAAGCATCTTCATGCGCGAGACGCTAAACACCTCGCGCTCTCAGTCATTACTATTGTTTTTAATTCGTCATTACTACATTATTACTGCATTAATGAGTAAATTCTCTTTAAAATGTGTTTGGGAAGCATATTTTAGCATATATGAGGCGCCTAGAGCCAGAGTAACGTAAGCGCCGAAACTAGAAAACGGAGAAAAAAGCGATCAAAGTTTTGCAACATTCGGAATGCAATATCTCCTCAATTAACAGATAGGAAGTAAGGTTTGGCTTCAAAATGTTCGTTATTTAATGTACTTTACAGCCTGTATCTGGGCATTCAGTGATATAAAAGCATTCTGAAAGGATGATTGCTTCTTTATCCGGTTTATTTGTGGGAAAAAATAACAAGACCTCAAATATTTTGAGAATCAAGCATGCATGCATTGTTTGTTCTTGTTCTTATGTGTAGTTGTTTCAACATTATGTAGGTTATTGGGATTCACCACCACTGAAGTCTTTCTTGAGTGATGTATTAATTCTATTAAGCAAAAATGTAAGCAACACTCGTGCACGTACTTCTTAATGTAAACACCTAATAAGGAGAGAATGATCAACGGTAGAAAAATAGCAATCCTTTTAATGCCAGAAAATGGAAAGAAACATCTAACAAACTCTGAAAATAGTCCATTAGGATAACAGAACAGGAAAGAATAAGAAAATTATCCGGCAGGTGAGTACCGCGCCTGTACTTGACGGCCTGTAGACCTGCTCACGTATCTATGCCTCTCCCATATTCCTTCGTCTTTTACCTAAGTTTTTCTTCCACTCTGCAGGATTATGCATCCTTTTCCTTCCCCTAGAGGGTTCTGGCTCCTCAGGGGGCATGTTGTTCTCTGCCATAATGGCAAAATCATGGGTATTAAGTGTACAAGAAAGGCAGAGTGTCATGCAGTTGTGGCGAGCTGGCGGAGGGTGGCCGAGTGTCTGTGGGTAGGAGGTGTGAGGGAAGCGCACGTCTGTCAGTCATGTCACGTGACGCGCATGGCGTGCGTTCATTGGCTCGCTGGCTGCTCGGCGGGAGTTACGACACTCTGGCACCAGCCGCTCATCCTCTTGCTTGGAGAGCGACACGAAGGGTCTACAGATAACTTCATTTGGGTGGATTTTTGACCTTATTGCGGTGTACATTATGACTTGTAATCTGCTTCTCGCCACAGTAGGAAGGTGGGGGAAGACAATGGGGTAAAAATATTGATTTTGGCCGGAGTGTCGCTTCCGTCACTCTGGCTCTAGGCGCCTCATATATCATCATACATAGGCGTTTTAAAACTGCATTAACAATTCGCTTATTTTTTAGATTCGTGGGAGAGGAAGGAATGTAACTCTGCAGGGGGAATCCTGTGTGTGTGTATATATATATATATATATATATATATATATATATATATATATATATATATATATATATATATGTAGTGGTTCGGAAGTAAACACGTAGAAAGTGGCTCAGTTTACTGAAGGAAGCAGGTACAGCTAACAATGCGAGACAGGAGCGATGTAGACGTGTTAGCTGCCAGGTGAGAACTCCTTCCTTGGTAGCCTCGCCTCACCAACTCGACTCCGGCTCACGCTGATTGGTCGTCCACGTCACGCCAGGCCAACCCGTCTGCTCGAGCTCTAGGAATGGTGCCTCGAGTCCTTGGTAACAGGAGAGAGCTCGAGCTGGGTAAGCGACGGTTCGAAGACTCAGTTGTGGGAGCCGCTACATATATATATATATATATATATATATATATGTACTATATATATATACACAGTCAGCCCTCGTTTTTACGGACCTCAATTAATTGGACTTTAAATTTTTCGGTCATTGTCTGTGGTCTGGGGGATTGTCCGATGCGGCTGTGTTTGTCCGGAGAGTGACAACTTTGACCAGTAGGCAGCCCTCGTGGCAGAGGACGCAGGTGACACTATTAACCCGAAAACTGCGGCTATGGGATTAAGAGGGGCTCCCGTGGTGCGGCAATATCAGGAAAACATTGACTTTTCTTAAATGATATCTACGCTATACAGATGTCACAAATATTTCAATTCACAATTCTGTAACTCAAAATGTAGTATAGCTATAGATATTTTGCAGTTTTGTACAATGATTTATAATTTTCTTGAAATAATTGTTGTTGGAAATGATGTAGCAAGAATATATTCTACTTTTATGATAAGAGAGAGAGAGAGAGAGAGAGAGAGAGAGAGAGAGAGAGAGAGAGAGAGAGAGAGAGAGAGAGATAGCCTACTCAGTCTGTTTGTGTATCGAATGGGAGGGGATAGGGACAGAGTAAGGGGGAGGGGCGGGAATACTACGCAGTCTGTTCCCCTATTTAGTGCATGAGAGGGAGGTGGGGACCCTGGGGAGGCCTGTTTAATCTTTATCGGGACTTGGAAGTTTCACACCGAGGTAAATAAGTTTTTTGTTATGCCTGTTTTTTTTCATGCATTTCATGTCTGTGTTTGCTCTATACTCTCAAAATGTGAATAATATCTATGAATTAGGATGAGATGAGGGGAAAACAAGGTGCCACTCTGGTAGGTCAGGACCAATTTTATATTTTCCCACTACTTCTTGACAATGGCTATTGCTTTTTTAGCTATTGAGGTGATGTTAAGGGACCAATTTCTCGCAATAGCTAGGGGTTGAGTTAAGATCCACTACGTAGTGTTGCAAGGTGTTTATTTTCAACGTTTCGCGAAAAACACTGTTGGCATCTTCAGGGTCTACAATGGGGAATTTTGCATAAGTAAAAGTATGTATAAATGATAAAATCATACATGCAAATAGTTATAAAGGTAAAAGATAAATAATATCATACATTAAAATAGTTATAAAGGTAAAAGGTAAATATAACCTAAAAAAAAAGAAAAAGGAAGCCTTAAAAAAAAAAAAGACAAGTTGGAAGGGGTTAGATGTTACCTGTTCTGGTTGTGGGTGGTGGACTGAGGCTAGGGTGTGGGTGTCTAGTACAGGTTGCTTTGTATTGGTGTTCATGAGACTGCAGGAGTTGATAGTGGAGATTGAGTGAGGTCGAGGTGGTTTGGCAATTCAGAGCTGGTTTTGCAGTTTTGATGTATAGGGATTCTTTTATTTTGCTATCTATTGGTGAGCTATTGCGTGATAATACTTTGAAGTTGATCATTCTCTTGACCTAGATCACCCCTTCTCTATTGACAACTTCAAAGTATTATAGTGTGGCAGGTCAAATGAGGTGTGTTGGTCAGGTCATGCTTCCCTGCTCATATGCCACGTTTAGGATTTGGGGGCACTTTATACATAAAACACACCTTGTTTTTACTTCAATGGTGATATGGAACTAAAGTTAGAATTCATTAATGAACCGATTCATATAGAAATAGAAAGACGGACAGCAATAGGAGTAAAGGACATGAAGCAGGGATGGAGAATATGGCAAACCTGTGATGTATGAAGTGGGGGAATCTGGTGACACCCTCACCCCTCACCTGAAATGGCCGATTCCTACTACATCATAATAATAATCAATTGCCAATCAGACTAACAGAAACTATGGCTATATTCCTTTTTTTTTGGGGGGGGAGTTCAGAAATGCCTGGAGTTGTGCAGAACAAAGACTAAATTTTGCCATGGTGATAGCGTATTCAAGTGAGGGAACGAACAGCCACGCATCAGCAGCGATGGAGTCAGTTACTATTAGCCAGCCATGTGGGCTCCCTCCACCATTAAGGGGGTTGTCTTATACACTGGTAATTGCTCAAAACCTAAATTTTTCCCCCCAAAATTTATGGTCGTCTTATACTCTGAGCACCTTATAGTCCAGCATATACAGTATAGATATATACTGTATATTCATATATACATACACACATACATACATACATACATTACATATATATATATATATATATATATATATATATATATATATATATATATATATATATATATATACAGTCATACCTCTACTTATGAGTTTAATTTGTTCCAGAACCGAGCTTGTATCATGAAATAGCTCGTATGGTGGAAAAAGATTTTCTATTTAAATACATGTAAAACCGACTAATGTGTTCCAACACAAGAAAAACACGCAAATTAAAGTTTAGTAATACTGATGTACACTGAAAGAAAGTTAACACTAATAAGGAAAACAGTGATAAATGGTATGTGTTATTAAAATAAACTTTATAAATACAGATAGTGTACATAAATAAACAAATAATGTAAATATCAAGTGATAAAATATGTGCGTAGGTTAACTCGCACTTTACCTTTGAGGACAGTTGATGGAGGAGGCGTAAGGTGGTGGAGGAGGGGAATAGTGAAATCAGCTGATGAGAATTAAACTTACATAAAAAACATAATGAAATTAAAAGACAAAAATAACTTGACAATATATTTTTTTTACCTTTTCTGTTATATATATATATATATATATATATATATATATATATATATATATATATATATATATATATATATATATATATATTTCATTCACTGCTTTTGCTTCTTTTCACTGCCGGGACACTGCTGCTGCGAACTAGTGGTGGCTTGGCTTAACTAAATGCTCACGGCTCGTATGGTGAATATTTCCTCATATCCTGGGGAATGATTAGGCTCGTTTCTTTGCTCGCATTTTGGAAAATTTGTAGCCTTAAGCACTCATATGTAGAGGTGTGACTGTATATATATACATATATATCCAGTGTGACCCGTGAGTTAAGGTACATACTTCATGATTTGAAAGTTTAAGTAATTCCAAGTCGAAAATACTCTATACATACATGCTGTAATTTGCTTTGTTTTACTAGAAATTGACGAAGAAATTTTGTGTTACGGGAATCAATCACTTAGATGTGTCTCCGGCTCTTCCCCTCTGTCCCTGGCGTGCTATGTACTCAGGTGGTGTCACGCGTTATTAACCTTTTTTTCCTTGTAAAACAGACACCACTCGAATTCTTACACTAAACAGGCAACAGCTGCTGCCTCCAGCCTGTTGATGTCCCCGTCAGTAAGCAAATTTCATTAAATCATTATCTACTTTAAATTGTGTTGAGTACTGTAAAATTTGACCCTGTGTGTGCATTTGTGTGTGTTAATGGTGGAGCATCAGCAAGCCTACGGGTCACTCTAATTCACTGTGAATTACAGTGAATTACAAAGTAGTTTTGTGCCCATGGGCCCACTGATGCTCCACCATTAACACACACACACACACACATCGCTTAGTGTAGTGGTTAGCACACTTGGCTCACAACCGGGAGGGTCCGGGTTTAAGTCTCGAGCTTGGCAAGGCAAATGGGCAAGCCTCTTAAAGTGTATCCAGCCCCTGTTCATCTAGCAGCAAGTAGATACGGGATGTAAGTCGAGGGGTTGTGGCCTCGCTTTCCCGGTGTGTAGTGTGTTATGTTGTTTCAGCCCTACCCGAAGATCGGTCTATGAAATCTGAGCTCGCTCCATAAGGAAAAGGCTGGCTGGGTGACCAGCAGGCGACCGTGACAGTGAATTACACACACACACACACACACACACACACACACACAGAGTATTTTTCACTCTCACGAAACACACACACATACACACATACACACATACATGGTATAATGCTAGATGTGCAGAAACAAAGCGAGCAAAAGGCAGAACTTGGAGGAAACTCAAGAAGAGGAATGAAAGTAATACAGAGAGATACAATGAAGCAAGGAATGAGTATGTCAGGACAAGAATAGAGGAAGAAATAGCTTTTGAAAAGGGTGTGGTAGAGAAGTGTGGAAATGAACCCAAACTCCTCTATAAGTATATAAATGAAAAGATGAAGTGAAAAGAAACCATAGATGAAATAGTAAAGGGAAAAAAAACATACCAAACAGCAGAAGAGCTTAGTGAAGTTATGAATGAGAGCTTCAAATCTGTATTCACTGTAGAGGGGGCATTTATAGAACCAAACACGACAGAGGCACAGGAGGGATTCAAGGAGGTTGTAGTACAAAAGGAAGATGTTGGCAGATTGTTGGGAAATCTGGATGTAAGGAAAGCAATGGGACCAGATGGAGTGTCAGGCTGGACTCTAAAGGAATGTAAAGAGCAATTAATACAGCCAATTTGGGAAGTGATTACCACCTCAATAGAGGTAACACAAGAGTGGAAGAGGGCCAACATAGTGCCCATCTACAAAGGCGGAAAGAAGACTGACCCACTAAATTATAGATCTGTTTCATTAACAAGTGTTGTAAGCAAAATATGTGAGATATTAATTAAAGAGAAATGGGTGAGATATTTGGAAGACAATAGAGTTATATCTAATAGGCAATTTGGATTCAGACAAAGGAAATCATGTGTCACAAACCTAATGAGGTTCTATACACACGTAATTGAATGAATTGAAAACAGAGATGGGTGGCTGGATGCTGTCTACCTAGATAACAAAAAAGCATTCGATACAATTCCACACAAGAGACATGGAAACTGAAGCACATGGGTGGACTAAGAGGGAAAGTATTAGAATGGATGCAGGATTACTTGAAAGATAGAGAAATGAGAACTGTAATCAGGGAAGCAAGAGAAATGAGAACTGTAATCAGGGAAGCAACTTCAAGTTGAAGGAAAGTAACAAGTGGAGTACCACAGGGGTCAGTCCTAGCATCAATAATGTTCCAGGTACAGTTGTACCTCTTGATTCAAACTTAGTTTATTCTTTTTGGCTGTTCGAATTGGGAAAATTTGAATTAGGAATCAATTTTTAACATTGAAATTAATGTAAAGACATTCAATCCATTCCAGTTTATTTTAAATAAAAAACACTACACTCAACCCCCAGCTATTGCGAAAAATTGGTCCCTTATCATCGCTGGAATCGCTAAAAATGCAATAGGCGTTGTTAAGAAGTAATGGGAAAAAATAAAATTGGTCCTGGCCCACCAGAGTGGCAACATGATTTAAGATACTGGCACCTTGTTTTCCCCTCATGTCATCATAATTCATAGATATCGTTCACATTTTGAGAGTATAAAGTAAACACAGACATGAAATGCATAAAAGAAAAAAAACATTCATAACAAAAGACATATTTACTTCGATGTGAAACTCCCAAGTCCTGGTGGAGACTAAACAGGCCTCCCCCGGGTCCCCGCCTCCCTCTCATGCACTAAATACGGGAACAGATTGCGAAGTATCCCCCTCTCCCCCTCACTCCATCCCTATCCGCTCCACAAACAGACCGAGTAAGCTCCACTCCCTCCCTCCTCCAGCCACTCCCCATCCCCCCCCCTCTCTCTCTCATCATGTAGAATATATTTTTGCAGCATCATTTCCAACAGGAATTATTTCAAGAAAAGAATGAATTATTGTATAAAACTGCAAATTATTGTATTATCGTAGTTTGCGCAAATGACAATGATATTTAACAATTCATTCTTCATTGGTTGTTTAAAGTGTTAAATATACCTTCATTAGTAAATAAGTTTGCCAGTGACCAGAGTAGAAGGCAGCATTTAATGGGGTGGTAAGTAGGAAGTGATCAGGGTTAGGGGCCAGATTAACCAAGGCAACTAGGGGCCATTGTGACTCCAAAGCCATTCCCAAGTCGCAATAGAAAGAGGTGTTCGCGGTGAAGTGCAAGCGAGACCGGCCGACTGGCGGGTAGGCAGAATCGGCCGCCATGTGAGTTTGTGTTCAAATTGAGGGGCCACATTTGGATTGGAGGTCAAAATTTGTTCGGAGTGTTCAAGTCAAAGGGTGTTCGTATCAAGAGATACCACTGTATATGTAAATTATATGAGTGTGGTGTGACCACCCATATGAATCTGTTTGCAGATGCCAAATTACTGAGTTATTAAAAACACTAAGAACTGTTGAGAGCTACAAAGTGACATAGACAAGATTGATGATTAGAGTAAGAGGTGGAAATTGAAGTTTAGCACAAAGAAATGTCATGTGATGGAGCAAGGCAAGAGTAAAAGAAGACCAAAATGGAGCTACAAGATGGGACAGGAAGAAATACCCAAGAAAAAAGAAGAAAAAGACCTAGGGGTGGTGATACAGGATGCACTGAACCCAGAGCGGCACATAAATCAACATATAGAATGTTAACCGACATCAGGGTGGCTTTCCACTACATGGATAAGGATATGATAAAAAAAATTCTAACCAGTATGGTACATCGGAGGAAGTCGGAATATACAGCAGTGGTGTGGTCATCAAATGTGAAAAAAAGGATATAAGGAAACTAGAAGGGATCCAAAGAGTAGCCTCAAAAATGGTACCAGAATTAAGGGAGCTGACATATGTAGACAGATTAAAAGAAATGGGACTGCCAACTGTATAAGATAGAAGAGAGAGAGGAGATTTAATAACTCTATATAAAATAGTAAATAGTATGGAAAAGCTGGACATGCAAAACCTGGTGATGATGGAAGAAGAAACTAGACAGATGAGAGGAGACACAAGAAAGATCAGAAAGAGTTGGTGTCTAAAGGACACAAAAAAAGTACAGTTTTCCACATAGAATTGTGGTCACCTGGAATGGATTGAAAGAGGTTGTTACAGCAACCAATATACATAAATTCAAGGAAATGTTGGATTTAATGAGATATGGAGACAGGACACTATGAACCCCGCTTGAACCCTGTATAATGCAACTAGGTAAATACACACACACACACACACACACACACACACACACACACAGAGTATGTATTTTCACTCACGAAACACACACACTACTTTTACTCTCACGAAACGGGCGCAGTGAGGCAAATGGGCAAGCCTCTTAATGTGTATCTAGCCCCTGTTCACCTAGCAGCAAGTAGGAACGGGATGTAACTCGAGGTGTTGTGGCCTCGCTGTTCTGGTGTTTAGTGTGTGATGGGGTTTCAGCCCTATCCGAAGATCGGTTTATGAGCTCTGAGCTCGCTCCGAAGGGAAAGGCTGCCGGTGGTGAATAACACACACACACACACACACACACGCGGTATTTTTACTCCAACGAAGTACACACGCACAGTATTTTCACTCATGAAACACATACACACACGGTATTTTCACTCTTACGAATCACACACATCCGAGTGAAAAGTAGTGTGTGTGTGTGTGTGTGTGTATGTGTATGTGTGTAATTTACTATCGCGGTCGCCTGCTGTCACCCGCAGCCAGCCTTTTCCCTATGAAGCAAGCCTAGAGATATAGACTGATCTTCGGGTAGGGCTGAAACAATATTACACACTACATGTACACCGGGATAGCGAGGCCACAACCCCTCAACTTACATCCCGTACCTACTTGCTGCTGTGTAGGTGAACAGAGGCTGATACTCTTTAAGAGGCTTGCCCATTTGCCTCGCCATGCCCGGGACTCGAACCCGGAGCCTCTTGGTTGTGAGCCGAGAGTGCTAACCACTACACCACGCGGTGTGTGTGTGTGTGTTGATTTTGGAACATCAGTCTGGCCACGGGCACCAATATACTTTGCGACTAACTATTCTTCGCAGGTATGTGTGTAATTCACTGTCGCGGTCGCTTGCTGGTTATCCACCCATCCTGTTCCCCATGGAGCGAGCTCAGAGCTCATAGACTGATCTTCGGGTAGGGCTGACCACGGGCAATAATCTACTTTGCGACCATAACTATTCTCCGCAAGTGTGTGTGTGAGTTAATGGTGGAGCATCAGTCTGGCCACGGGCACCAGACTACTTTGCGACCATAACTATTTTCCGCAAGTGTGTGTGTGTGTGTTAGAAAACTACAATTTCTTGACTAACACATGCAAAATTTTAATCTGTGGGTTGCTACCTATGAACTTTAAGGATTATAGTGCGTGCATTTTACAAGGAAAAAAAAAAGTCAACATCACGTGACACCACTGGAGTAGCACCCGCAAGACAAAATTTCGACGATAATTTCTTGCAAAACAAAACACAGCATATATGTTAAGAGCATTTCAACGTAAAATTACTTAATCTATCAAATCTCGTGAGGAATAGATGATTTCTTTGTGTCCTTGGCTAAGAAAGACTTGTTTATGATGAATATTCTGGAGAATGTCTTAACAATAGCCGCTGCAATCGAACTCGTTATGTATAACAAAAATTATAATTTATTGAGCTTTTTTCAAGGATCCCTAAACCAAGTGAGCAACAACTACATTACGCGGTGTGTGCGTGCGGATGCTTGCTTGTGTGTGTGTGTGTGTGTGTGTGTGTATTATACAGGGTGTGTGTTTACCTATAAGTTGTATTATACAGGGTTCGAGCGGGGTTTATATATAGTGTCTTGTCACTATATCTCCATATATCCAACATTCCCTTGAATTCGCGTGTGTGTGTGTGTGTTGTGTCGTAAGAGTGAAAATACCATGTGTGTGTGTGTGTGTGTGTGTGTGTGTCGTAAGTGATAATACTGTGTGTGTATGCTTCGTTAGAGTGAAAATACTGTGTGTGTGTGTGTTTTGTGAGAGTGAAAATACTTTGTGTATTCACTCTCGCGGTCACCTGCTGGTCACCCAACCAGCCTTTTCCCTACGGAGAGAGCTCAGAGCTCATAGACCGATCTTCGGGTAGGGCTGAAATAACATCACACACTTTACACCGGGACAGCGAGGCCACAACCCCTCGACTAACATCCCGTACCCACTTGCTGCTGTGTGGGTGAACAGGAGCTAGGTACACAGTAGGAGGTTTGCCCATTTGCCTCCCACTCCCGGGACTCGAACCCGGCCCTGCTCGGTTGTGAGCTGAGCGTGCTAACCACTACACTATGCGGTGTGTGTGTGTGTGTTTTGTCCCACAAATTATAATAACAATGGTTATTAAAATTATAAAAAAAATCGATGATAGATGGATGGATAGATTTAAAAAAAAAGTGGAAAGAAAGCAAGGAGTCATGAGAGACAGGTAAGGGGAATGACGAACTTAACTCTAAATTCTTCCCTACATTATGGGCATTATTATCAAATCTTATCGGAAGTAACTTATCAATGTCCTTGAGGAAAGGCCTCTTGAGGTAAGGAAAAAAAGTAATAAGATTGTGGATATGGACATGATGGGCGCTTCAATGTATAGTGGCAAAGATGAAGTCGTGTCTAAACATAGCGCGTAGTTATCTACCATTGCATCTGCCTCTCCCCCCTCCCCCTTTCCTCTTAAGACAGGCTAGTGAGGTGTATCCTATTTGTTATCTGTCTCAGGCTCCCGCTCTGTTACTTAGTCCATCCTTACAGTCTTTTTCTAGTCAGTATCTTAAAGTTTCTTTCAGGAAAACATGATGCATGAACTTGCAACACAGAAACCCACCAACATACGGAGCATGTCCTGAAATGATAGCTATGGCTTTTAGACTTACTACATCTTAATCTGCTGACTCTTGAAACTTAACATTCTCAATTCATAAATACCCATTCTCCTTCATAAATACCCAGAGTTTGCCCCCAGTTGGCAATGCAGTGTCTATTTGTATGAAAGCTTGTAAACTCTAGAACTCCCTACCTGCTTCTATATTTCCAACTTCCTATGACTTGATTTGATTTAAGAGGGAGGTTTCAAGATATTTGTCTGTCTTTCGGCTAACTCTTTTGAACATTAAGGGGACTGGCTTTTTATTTTCATTTTTACTTGCGCTCGGCCAGCTTCCCCCAAGAAATGTATATATGTGTATGTACTTGCATGTTTGTATATGTATGTATGCATTATGTGTGTATGTAAAAGTATGTGTTTAACTATTCATCTTACCATGGCATTTCAATGTAAGTGCTATAATTATTATATATATATATATATATATATATATATATATATATATATATATATATATATATATATATATATATATATATATATATATATATCTGGCTCACGAAATGCAGTGTCATTTGCTTCCAGTTCCTGATCAGTTCCAAATTCAGGGGGAGACCGGCATGCTCCTTTGTTTACTTTTACAGCAATAAAATAATTCTCTCATTGTAAACAGCCACCATCCACTTGTACTTCCTGCGTTAATTAACATTCTTACTACATAGAACAATGGCAATTTAATATGTCTTAAAATAGGATATATGCATTATGTATTTCTCGATCAACACATATTACATACAATATGTGTCTTCCTTACCTCACAGTTGAACCGACGGTCTTACCTTTCTTATTAATATCTTGCACGTTGATGGATAAAAGCGTACCTTGTTGTACGTATTAACACTTCCCACAATTCTTTTACTCGTTGCCCCTCCTTCTTAGCCAGACGACGCACAGCAACTGGCCGAATGTCAGCCAACAGTCTGCTGCATACGGCAAACAGCGTAAGTGTAGATTGGGGGGGTCGTCTCCTTCACCGCTTCTCTACTCCCTACTCCTTTTCTCGCCTCTCTCCATCTTGCGCGGTGCTTTACAACGTTCTTGTTATCGGACAAAATTTAACATGCTATAAGAAAGAAGTCCAAGAAGAAAAAAAGAAAAGCGCAAACGAATGATTTTGAGAATATCAAATGTGTTAAGCCATTGACTCATACAGAGTTGAGCTTTAAGAAAAGAAGGTTGAGTCATAACATCCACCATTACGTGAGATAATAGCAATCTGCCATCATTCTAGGAATGTTATTATCTCGCTTGTTGCCACTGGCAGGCACCCCACAGCACGTTAAGAAAAGAAAATGAGGGAAGCTGTAAGAGCCCATTTAGCCTACTCGTGGCATCTGTATGAACATCATTGTTTCATTCCATCTATATCATCCTCATACATAAAATTATCCAGTCTTCTTTTAGAACTCCTCATTGTGTCATCACTTACCATATGATTACCGAGTCCGTTCCATTCATCAACTAGGTACCCTATTAGCACCTTCCTATTTCTCTCCTAAACCTAAATTTCTTCAGCTTGAACTCATTATTTCTGGTTTTATATCCTGGTTATTGTTCCAAAGAACCTTACTAACGTCCCCTTTGTTATGACCCCTATACCACTAGAGTAGGTACTTTTATCAGATGCCCTCTTAACCTACGTTTCTTTAAGGAATGCAATTTTATTGCCTTTAATCTTGCTTGGTATGGAAAATTCCTCTTCCCATGCATCTTTTTAGAAAATCTTTGCACTGATTCTAGTTATTCTATATCCTTCCTGTAACGTGTGTACCAGAACTGTATAGCATAATCTAAATGAGGTCTAACCAGCGCAAATGAAACTATATAATGTAAGCTGTCCCGTGATGCTACAAAACGTTTGTCACTAACACTTCCCCCCCCCCCCCC
>CM035191.1:369017-398771 GCA_020233015.1 Callinectes sapidus
AACTAAAATTTTATACACAACTAATTGAAGGAATTGAAAACAGAGATGAGTGGGTGGATGCTATCTACCTAGACATCAAAAAAGTATTTGATAGAGTTCCACACAAAAGACTCTTATGGAAAGTGAAACACATAGGTGGGCTGACAGGGAAAGTATTAAAATGGATGCAAGATTATTTGAAAGATAGAGAAATGAGAACTGTAATCAGGGAAAGAACTTCAAGTTGGAGAAATGTAACATGTGGAGTACCACAAGGGTCAGTCTTTGCACTAATAATGTTCCAGATATTTGTAAATGACAAACAGTGTGGCATGACCAGCTATATGAATCTGTTTGCAGACAATACCAAATTAATGTGAGTTGTAAAAAACACTGATGACTGTCGAGAATTACAAGATGATATAAACAAGATCTATGAATGGAGCAAAAAATGGAAACTGGATTTTAATGCAAAGAAATGCCATGAGATGGAGCTAGGTAAAAGGAAAACGCTAGAATGGAGTTACAAAATGGGACAGGAGGTAATACTTAAGACTAAGGAAGAAAAAGATCTGGGGGTGATGATACAGGATACACTGAGCCCAGAACGGCACATAAGCCAACTATTTGGATCAACATTCAGGATATTAACCAATATTATGATGGTTTTTTCACTACATGGGTAAAGATATGATGAGAAAAATTTTAGCCAAGATGATACATCCGAAGTTGGAATATGCAGCATTGGTGTGGCCACCTCATATGAAAAAGGATATAAGAAAATTAGAAAGGATCCAAAAAATGGTACCAGAATTAAGAGAACTAACATATGAAGTCAGATTACAAGAAAAGGGATTGACAACTCTTCAAGATAGAAAGGAGAGAGATCAAATAAGTCTATATAAGATAGTAAATGGTTGGGGAAGTGCGGGTAAGTTGAGCCATCGGATAAGTTGAGCCACAGCCTCCAGCAACACCATGCCTGCATGCTCAGCACTACCACAACTAGTGAGGGAGCCTTGTTAGTTGGCCACTCAGCTGCAGAAGTGACAACATGCTACACGCTGTCTCTTCCGAGCAAGAGGTAAATATGAAGATTTCCGCCCTCAAAGTGATTTTGTTCATATTTCAATGTTGCCCTCTGTTGATGCACTTCTTATTTGATTATTTATACGATGAGATATTAGTTTGAAATTATACATATCTGCTGTTATTTGTATGAATTGCTGTTAATTTACCTCTGACTAGTTCTAATATATTGCCATGTTTTTCAGTATGGGTGCAGAGAGGGTAAGTTGAGCCTTCTAAGAAGGATAAGTTGAGCCCTGGCTCATCTTACCCATCACTGTCTGTCACTATCCTGATATATAATTTCTCTGTTTTCAGACAATAAAAGCGATGCCTAGCAACCCGAAATGTAAGACAGATCACGGTCGGACACCACGAGATGTACTGGAGCATGGAGCACAAGCTGTGGTGGATGGACGCAAGATTCAATCGGCAGCGAGGGATTTCCATGTTGATCGAATGACTCTGACCAGGTTCGTGGATATGCAAAAGAACAATCCTCATCCGGATGTAGGATATGAAGCAGTGAGAAAAGCTAAGCAGATCCTCTCAGCAGAAATGGAAGCTGACTTTGCCGATCACATCAAATCAATGGCCAGAATGTTCTACGGACTGAGGAAGAGGAAATGCTTGCAGTTTGCATATGAATTCGCTGTTATGAATAACTCAAAGATTTCTGATAATTGGACTAAGAATCAAGCAGCTGGGCAGGATTGGTGGTTGGCCTTCAAAAAGCACCATCATCTGTCCATATGTGAATCAGAGGCCACATCCAAAGGGCGCACCAGTACCTTCAATCGGTCGACTCATAAGGAGTTTTTCGATAATCTCTCCAGTGTAATGGACAACCATGGATTTCAACCATGGCAGATCTACAATGCAGATGAAACCAGCTGCACAACTTCTCGGAAACCAGATGCTGTCATTGCTGAAACAGGAGCGAAACAAGTAGGGTCGATCACCAGTGTTGAGCGGAGTGAATTGGTGACAGTGATCTACACTGTTAGAGAAGATGGCATGGTGTTGCCACCAATGTTCATATTTCCTCACGTGAACTATAAAAGTTGGTTCATCAAAGGTGGACCTCCAGGCTGCATTGGTACTGCTACAAGGAGTGGCTGGGTCAATGAGGGAGAATTTGTCAAGTACTTGCACCATGTCGGGAACCAGACAAACTGCTCAAAGAACAGGCCTATACTTCTTATCATGGATAATCATGAAAGTTATTGTTCGCTGAAAGCCGTTGACACTGCAAAGGACCTTGGAATAGTTCCTCTAACTATTCCTCCACACACAAGTCAGCGTATGCAGCCCCTCGACGTTGCCACGTATGGTCCTTTCCAATTGGCGTATTGCCGTGCAATGGATAGTTATATGCGTTTGAACCTGGGGAAAACGGTAACAATCTATGGAATTCCAGAGTTCATTAAGTCAGCTCAGATGACTGCTATCACTCAGCGCAATATGACAGCAGGCTTCGCCAAGACAGGGATTTATCCTTCGAGCAGAGACACTTTTGACAAAGATGATTTTGCACCTGCGACCGTAACTAACCGGCCAAACCCCACCACATTGCTTTTGGACGGCAGGGAGGATGAATTAAACGAGTTCACTGGTGACCACCCATTGGCAAATGTAACTGCCACAGAAAATCCTAGCCAGCATGCAGTGGAGGATTCCAGCCAGATTCCCAACCTGGAAGCTCAAGGACAAATTTTCAACAAAGCCAATGAGCACACAAACCTACCAACATGCTCGAAGTATGTTTCTCCCACTGAAATTTATCCTACACCCAAGGCTCAGGAAAGGAAGCTGAACAGGCCTAATCCAAGAAAGGCCAAGACCAAAGTCCTAACAGATGTATTCAATGTTTTTGTTATATGTTCAGTTTCTGTTTCTGTTTTGGTTTGTATTGAAATAAAAGGTTTGTAGTCATCGAATAAATTATTGGCTCATCTTACCCTACAGTATGGCTCAACTTACCCAGAGGTAAGGGTTAGTTGAGCCATTCAACATACATTTTTTAATCAGTAATTACAAAGACTTCAATCACAGATGAGTAGGAAATGTTCAGCGTCGTTTGTAGCCAATATACAAAACTATATTCTGTTAAAAGCTAATTCCTCTACCTGATTTTGTTCGCTTGTAGTAGCCAACTATCTGAAAATTGGCTCAACTTACCCGCACTTCCCCTATTAAAAAGCTGGACAAGCAAAATCTGGTGATGATGGAGGAAGAAACAAGACAGATGAGAGGACACTAGAGGAAGATCAAAAAGAGTCTATGTTTAAAGGACATTAAAAAGTACAGTCTTCTACATAGAATTGTGGATGCCTGGACACGATTAAAAGAAGAGGTTGTTACAGCAACCACATTACATAAATTCAAGGAAATGTTGGATATATGAAGATATGGAGATAGGACATTATGAGCCCCACTGAAACCCTGTTTAATACAACTAGGTAAATCCACACACACACACACACACACACACACACACACACACACACACACACACAAGACACCGAGCTGTGCAGAGTTGTTTTTTGCAGATGGTTCAGCGGCAGCAGACAGTTGGTGTTTGACTGTTGCAAGGAACCTAAAATGTATGTACAGAGGAGAGAGGGAGGCTTACACATAAAGGCATAAAATGTCCTGTCTCTAAAAATTAACCAGATTATTAAGGGAATTTACTGAGATGGAAAGCCAAGAGCCAAAAAGAGGTAAACAAAGCAAGAAGCTATGTCTTGGAGACCCCTGCTGGAGTGAGAAAAATAACAGACATGAACCAAAAAAGGGATTTCTATGGCTTTGGAAACAGGGACAGGGGAACTATGAGAAGGATGTTGAATGTTCAAAGAGAAATAAGATTCATGAAGAAGTTAATGAATGGTATTATGATGAAATATGATGTACTGGAAAGAGAAAATAAGGAACTGAGAAGTAAATTTTGGGAATATGAGTATGTAATAGAGGCAAATAAGGAGATGATGAAGGAACTGGTAAGTATAAAAAGAGAAAATGAAATCCTCAAGGCAAACTGTGACAGTTATTAGGTACAAATTGAAGATATACTCGTAAAAGGGAAAATGGAGAATGACTTGAAAAAAATTGATGAAGTACATGAGACTTACTGTAGGTCAGTTGAAATGTGCTTCAAATTTTACAAAGCAGGTCAGCTCTGCTAGAGGGGAGTATTCACGTGAGATACACTGTGCTGCCACACACCACCAGGCTTTAAAGATTACGATCACCCACATGAAAGTTAATTCCTCATTTCTTATCACTCAGCATTGACTCATTAGACGCTGGTTAGCATAGGGAGGGAGTGGAGGGCATGTGAATGCCCCCCTCTAGCAGAGGTGACTTGCTTTGTAAAATTTGAAGCACATTTCAACTGACCTATGGTAAGTCTCATGTACTTCATCAATTCTACTTCAGTAAATCACTAAATCACTTCTCTGCTAGAGGGCGCATTCCCATGAGATTTTGAAGCCATGTGGGTATCGTACTGTAACATTTAGGAAGTATGTATATATGTGAACAAAATGAGAAATACAACCAAGAATGAATAAATTTTAGAATAAATAAGGATGACACTCATCTGTGTACAGGTTCACTGATTATACTAAAACAGCTTCTTGAAATATGTCGCATTCCAAAACAATTTCTTTATCATAATATTTGGCGAAGGTAGTTTCTCTTGACCACCCAGCCTTTGCCATGATGCGGTACAGCCATGGCCTTGTCTTCTGATGCTGCAGCAGGTCAAACACTGCCAGCCAAATACTTTGCAATATTTACTCAGACATATGAAGCACTGTTCTAATTTATCTTGCAATAGTGTCTTTTGTCACATTTATGTGGCTTAATAAAGGTGATGAGTAACTTCTCATACTGATTCTCAACACTTCTGAAATTTTCAGTTCTAGGAAGATGCGTTTTCAGCATTTCACACACACAAACTGCTATCCTTAGTGTAAACTTTAAAGGTCACAACTCGTACATCGAATTTTGGCCTACTGTATTTGAAGTTTTCACATAACAAATATGATGGTGGAAGGATGAGAGGGCATTCAAAGAGGATCAGAAAAAGACCATGTTTGAGAGATACTAAAAAGTACAGCTTTCCGCATAGAACGGTGGATGTCTGGAATGGATTAAGTGAAGAGATTGTTACAGCAGCAAGTGTGCAGAAATTTAAGGAAATGTTGGATATATATAGATATGGAGACAGGACACTATGAGCCCTGCTCGAGCCCTGTATAATACAACTAGGTAAATACACACACACACAAGGACTGAGGAGGACTGGTGGCACGAATGGGACTGTGGATTTTTCTGGATTTAATAGTGAAAACAGAGGTACAATGAGGAGACTAGTAAACATGGAAAGGGAGATGAGGTTTATTAGGGAAGTGTTAGAAGGCATCATGGGGAAGTGTGATGCCCTAGAGAAGGAGAATAAGGAAATGAAAATCAAATTTCACGAGTATGAACACACCCTAGAAATAAACAAAGAGCTGCAAAAGGAACTAGGAAGCATAAAACAAGAAAATGACATTCTCATGAAAAAACAAGGAACCTGCGAGTCACAACTAAAAGACCTAAAAGAAAAAGTGAAGAATGACTCTGAAAAAATCGAGAAAGCATGCAGAGAAACCAGGTTGAATGAATGGAAAAACGCACGGAAAAATGAAAGCGAGGAAGAAAACATTAGTTTCGCCGAAGTAATAAAGAAACAAATACAAGACAAAATGAAAGACACAGTGATACAGATAATTAAGGAGGAGAAAAACTTGGTGAGAGACACAGTAGACAGGAAGAAATGTATGGTCATATATGGGTTACAGGAAAAGGAAAATCCATATAAATACGGGAGGGAAAGAATTGAGAGAGAACTAGTTAGAAAAGTAATTAAAAAGATTCAAGACGATGAATAAAACTTAGACCAGGAAGTTGAAGAAACATACCAAATAGGAAAATATAGTGAAAGCAATACAAGACCATTAAAAGTGAGAATGAGATCGCAGTTAGCAGTGGAAAAAATAATAGCAAGAGCCAGTAGATTAGCCCCAAATGTGGAGTGCAAAGATGTGTGGATAAAGAGAGACATGAATTTAGAAGAAAAACAGAAGGAGAAAGAGTTAAGACAAGAAGCTAAGGAATAAACTTTCAGAGGACAGAGACCAAGAAGAAGAAATTTTATTGGAGGGTGCTAGATATGAGGTTGAGGAGATGGTTTATACAAGAGAAAGAAGAGGAAGCACAGGAAACACAATAGCAGCTGCAGGAGGTACGAGTGATGGAAAGAGAGAAAAATTGAGGATAGCATATACAAATATGGATGGGTTAATAAGCAGCATGTTAGAGATAAAAGATTATTTAAGGAATGAAAAACCAGACATGTTCTGCATGGCAGAAACTAAATTAAAGGAAGAGATCTATATAAATTTCCCGCAAGAGGGATTTAAAACTTGGAGGAGAGATAGAAAAGGAAAAGGAGGAGGAGGAGTATTAATAATGGTGAAAGAAGACATAGTTGTGGAGGGAGTGCAATATGGGGATGGTCTGGCAGAAGTCATCCATATAACAATTCGAAACAATGGAAGAGATAGGAGGAAAATTATAGTAACCTATGTGCCACCAAGAACAAATACGTGAAAGTTGAAAGAATATAAAACAATGCAGGTGTTAAAATGCCTGGATGACATGATAAGGAAGGTCAGAAAAGAACTGCTAGTGGGAGACTTTAACTGCAAAGGTGTGAACTAGAAAGAAATGGAAGAGAGTAGAAATGCAGGATCATGGAGTGAAGAAATGTTGCAGTTAGTCATGGAGAACACACTGGACCAATGGGTGGAGGAATTCACTAGGCTGAGAGGAGAGGATGAACCATCAATCCTAGACCTGGTGTTTACTAAAAAACCAGAACTCCAACCCATCATAAAGTATCTAAGCCAGGTAGGAAGAAGTGATCATGTATTGATTGAAGTGGATTTAAAAGAATGGGCATTGGTAAGAAGAGAAGATTATAAAAATGGAAGGTTAAATCATGTGAGGGCCAACTTTGAAGACTTAAATAAATTTTTTGGAAGGATTGGAGAGCAATCATGGATGGTAAAACAGCACAGGAGAAATATGAAATATTCCTGAGGAAGTATCATAAAGGTGTGGAAAGATACATACCTAAATACAAAATAAAGAAGAGCAAACACACATGGTACAATGCCAGATGTGCAGAAGCGAAGCGAGTAAAAGACAGAACTTGGAGGAAACTGAAGAAACAGAGGAACAAAAGTAATAGAGAGAGATACAATGAAGCAAGGAATGAGTATGTCAAGATAAGAAGAGAGAAAAGATAGCTTTTGAAAAGCATGTGGTAGAGAAGTGTGGAAATGAACCCAAACGCTTCTATAAGTATACTAATGGAAAGATGAAGTGTAAAGAAACCATAGATAAAATAGTAAAGGGAGAAAGAACATACCAAACAGCAGAAGAGCTTAGTGAAGTTATGAATGAGAGCTTCAAGTCAGTATTCACAGAAGAGGGGGCATTTATAGAACCAAACACGACAGAGGCACAGGTAGGACTCAAGGAGGTTATGATACAAAAGGAAGATGTTGGCAGATTGTTGGGAAATCTGGATGTAAGGAAAGCAATGGGACCAGATGGAGTGTCAGGCTGGACTCTAAAGGAATGTAAAGAGCAATTAATACAGCCAATTTGGGAAGTGATTACCACCTCAATAGAGGTAACACAAGAGTGGAAGAGGGCCAACATAGTGCCCATCTACAAAGGAGGAAAGAAGACTGACCCACTAAATTATAGATCTGTTTCATTAACAAGTGTTGTAAGCAAAATATGTGAGATATTAATTAAAGAGAAATGGGTGAGATATTTGGAAGACAATGGAGTTATATCTAATAGGCAATTTGGATTCAGACAAGGGAAATCATGTGTCACAAACCTATTAAGTTTCTATACATGGGTAATTGAAGGAATCGAAAACAGAGATGGGTGGGTGGATGCTGTCTACCTAGATAACAAAAAAGCATTCGATACAGTTCCACACAAGAGACATGGAAACTGAAGCACATGGGTGGACTAAGAGGGAAAGTATTAGAATGGATGCAGGATTACTTGAAAGATAGAGAAATGAGAACTGTGATCAGGGAAGCAACTTTAAGTTGGAGGATAGTAACAAGAGAAGTACCGCAGGGGTCAGTCCTAGCACCCATAATGTTCCAGGTATATGTAAATGATATGCAGTGCGGCGTGACCAGCTACATGAATCTATTTGCGGATGATGCTAAATTAATGAGTTATCAAAAACACTGAAGACTGTCAAGAGCTACAAAGTGACATAGACAAGATTGATGATTAGAGTAAGAGGTGGAAACTGGAGTTTAACACAAAGAAATGTCATGTGATAGAGCAAGGCAAGAGTAAAAGAAGACCAAAATGGAGTTACAAGATGGGACAGGAAGAAATACCCAGGACAAAGGAAGAAAAAGACCTAGGGGTGGTGATACAATGATACATTGAGCCCAGAGAGGCACATAAATCAACTATTTGGGTCAACATATAGAATGTTAACCAACATCAGGGTGGCTTTCCACTACATGGATAAGGATATGATGAAGAAAATTCTAACCAGTATGGTATGTCCAAAGTTGGAATATGCAGCAGTGGTGTGGTCACCAAAGGCAAAAAAGGATATAAAGAAACTAGAAGGGATCCAAAGAGCAGCCACAAAAATGGTACCAGAATTAAGGGAGCTGACATATGAAGACAGATTAAAAGAAATGGGATTGCCAACTCTACAAGATCGAAGAGAGAGAGGAGATTTAATAACTCTATATAAAATAGTAAATGGTATGAAAAGCTGGAGACACCAAACCTGGTGATGATGGAAGAAGAAACTAGACAGATGAGAGGACACACAAGAAAGATCAGAAAGGGAGAAGTGTGTCTAAAGGACACAAAAAAGTACAGGTTTCTACATAGAATTGTGGACACCTGGAATGGATTAAAAGAGGAGGTTGTTACATCAACCGATGTACATAAATTCAAGGAAACGTTGGATATATGGAGATATGAAGACAGGACACTATGAGCCCCACTCGAACCCTGTATAATACAACTAGGTAAATACACACACACACACACACACAAGACAAATCCAACAGGATCAGCTAGCAGGGCCCTTACTGCTGGAAGAGCCTGTAATGTATGTAAAGAGGAGAGAGAGGGGCTATTCTTAGAGTGTCCTGTCTCCAAAAGTGAACCAGAACATTAAGAGAACACTGCCGGAAAGGATGGTAAGAAAGAGTCAGCTCCAGCTAAGATCTGAAATTAATAAACAAATTAAGAAGCATTTTGGATTAAGGAGGATAGCTAGCATGAATAAGGGAAATGATTTCTCTGGATTTAGAAATGAAGGAAAGGGAATCATGAAAAGGTTGGTAATTATTGAAAGAGAAATGAGATTTATGAAGGAGGTGTTGGAAGGTATCATAATAAAGTATGAGGCACTGAAAAAAAGAAAATAAAGAAATGAAAAGTAAATTTCAGGAGTATAAGCAGGTCATAGAGGCAAATCAGGAGATGAAGAAAGAACTGGGAAGCATAAAAAGGAAAAATGGGATCCTCAAGGAAAAATCTGACAGTTATAAGGTGCAGCTTGAAGATTTAAAGGGAAAAGTGAAGAACGATTCAGAAAAAATTGACAAGTTCAAATTGATAGAATTAAAGAACATATGGAAGAAAGAAAAGAAGGAAAATGTTAGTTTTGCTGACAAAAAACACAGTAACCCAGGTTATTGAAGAAAAGGAAGACATAGTAAGGGATAAAGTAGACAGGAAATGTATGGTGATCTCTGGATTATAGGAAAAAATGCTAACAAGTAAGGGAGAGAAATAGAGGGGAGAAGAAGTAAAGAAAGTCATACAAAAGGTTCAAGATGACACACAAAGTTTAGAGCATGAAGTTGAACAAACATAGAATTGTAAAATACTGTGAAGGAAGTGAAAGGCCACTGAAAAAGAGAATGAGATCACAACTAGCAGTGGAGATTACAGAGACAGCTGGTAGACTGGCCCAAAGTTTAGAGTATAAGAATATATGGATTAAGAGAGACAAGAATTTGGAAGAAAGAGAGAAGGAGAAAAGACAAAAGGCTAAGGTAACTTAAAGAGGACAGAGACCGAGAAGAAGAAATTTTACTGGAGTGTATTAGACATGAAACTGAAGAGGTGACTAATTTGGGAGAAGGGAGAGGATGTAGAAAAACTACAACAGTAGCTGAAAGAGGTACAAGTGATGAAAGGAGCAGCAAATTAAGAGTAATATTTACTAATGTGGACAGGTTACTATCTAGTATGCTAGAGATAAAGGATCATTTAAATATTCATAGACCAGATGTGTTCTGCATTGCTGAGATGAAATCAAAGGAAGAAATCCACATAAATTTAAAGAAATAGATATAAAATTAGGAGGAGACAGAAAAGAAAAAGGAGGATGAGGGGTAGTAATAATGGTGCAAGAGGACATTTTTCTAGAGGGAGTGCAATATGGTGATTGCATGGCAGATACTAAATAAAGAGAAATAGGTGAGATACTAGGAAGAGAATGGAGTTTTACCATGTAGACAATTTGGATTCAGATAAGGAAAATCGTGTGTGATGAACCTGCTAAGATTTTATACAAGAGTAACTGAAGGAGTTGAAACAGAGATGGGTGGGTAGATGTTGTCTAGACATCAAAAAAGCATTTGACAGAGTTCTACACAAGATATTATTATAGAAATTGAAACACATATGTGGGCTGAGAGGAAAAATATTACAGTGAATGTGAGATTATTTAAAGAATAGAGAAATGAGAACTATAATTGGATGCAGCTTCAAGTTGGAGAAATGTAACAAATGGAGTACTGCAGGAGTCAGTCTTAGCACTCATAATGTTCCAGATATGTGTAAATGACATGCAATGTTGTGTGACCAGCTACAGAACCTGTTTGCAGATGATGCCAAATTAATGAAAGTTGTTAAAAACATTCATGTATGTCAGGAGTTACAAGGTGATGTAGACAAGATCTATGAATGGAGTAAAAGGTGTAAATTGGATTTCAGTGCAAAGAAACGTCATGAGATAGAGCCAGGCAAAAGCAAAAGAAGTCCAGAACAGGGTTACAAGATGGGACAAAAGGTAATACTTAAGACCATGTAGGAAAAAAATCTGTGGATAGTGATACAAGATACACTGAGCCCAGAATGCCACATAAGCTAACTATTTGCATCAACATACAGGATATCCTTACCATCTTTACACTCATTTGTCTTACTACTACCCAATATATATGTATGTATGTGTGTGTGTGTATATATATATATATATATATATATATATATATATATATATATATATATATATATACACACACACACATACATACATATATATTGGGTAGTAGTAAGACAAATGAGTGTAAAGATGGTAAGGATATCCTGTATGTTGATGCAAATAGTTAGCTTATGTGGCATTCTGGGCTCAGTGTATCTTGTATCACTATCCACAGATTTTTTTCCTACATGGTCTTAAGTATTACCTTTTGTCCCATCTTGTAACCCTGTTCTGGACTTCTTTTGCTTTTGCCTGGCTCTATCTCATGACGTTTCTTTGCACTGAAATCCAATTTACACCTTTTACTCCATTCATAGATCTTGTCTACATCACCTTGTAACTCCTGACATACATGAATGTTTTTAACAACTTTCATTAATTTGGCATCATCTGCAAACAGGTTCTGTAGCTGGTCACACAACATTGCATGTCATTTACACATATCTGGAACATTATGAGTGCTAAGACTGACTCCTGCAGTACTCCATTTGTTACATTTCTCCAACTTGAAGCTGCATCCAATTATAGTTCTCATTTCTCTATTCTTTAAATAATCTCACATTCACTGTAATATTTTTCCTCTCAGCCCACATATGTGTTTCAATTTCTATAATAATATCTTGTGTAGAACTCTGTCAAATGCTTTTTTGATGTCTAGACAACATCTACCCACCCATCTCTGTTTCAACTCCTTCAGTTACTCTTGTATAAAATCTTAGCAGGTTCATCACACACGATTTTCCTTATCTGAATCCAAATTGTCTACATGGTAAAACTCCATTCTCTTCCTAGTATCTCACCTATTTCTCTTTATTTAGTATCTGCCATGCAATCACCATATTGCACTCCCTCTAGAAAAATGTCCTCTTGCACCATTATTACTACCCCTCATCCTCCTTTTTCTTTTCTGTCTCCTCCTAATTTTATATCTATTTCTTTAAATTTATGTGGATTTCTTCCTTTGATTTCATCTCAGCAATGCAGAACACATCTGGTCTATGAATATTTAAATGATCCTTTATCTCTAGCATACTAGATAGTAACCTGTCCACATTAGTAAATATTACTCTTAATTTGCTGCTCCTTTCATCACTTGTACCTCTTTCAGCTACTGTTGTAGTTTTTCTACATCCTCTCCCTTCTCCCAAATTAGTCACCTCTTCAGTTTCATGTCTAATACACTCCAGTAAAATTTCTTCTTCTCGGTCTCTGTCCTCTTTAAGTTACCTTAGCCTTTTGTCTTTTCTCCTTCTCTCTTTCTTCCAAATTCTTGTCTCTCTTAATCCATATATTCTTATACTCTAAACTTTGGGCCAGTCTACCAGCTGTCTCTGTAATCTCCACTGCTAGTTGTGATCTCATTCTCTTTTTCAGTGGCCTTTCACTTCCTTCACAGTATTTTACAATTCTATGTTTGTTCAACTTCATGCTCTAAACTTTGTGTGTCATCTTGAACCTTTTGTATGACTTTCTTTACTTCTTCTCCCCTCTATTTCTCTCCCTTACTTGTTAGCATTTTTTCCTATAATCCAGAGATCACCATACATTTCCTGTCTACTTTATCCCTTACTATGTCTTCCTTTTCTTCAATAACCTGGGTTACTGTGTTTTTTGTCAGCAAAACTAACATTTTCCTTCTTTTCTTTCTTCCATATGTTCTTTAATTCTATCAATTTGAACTTGTCAATTTTTTCTGAATCGTTCTTCACTTTTCCCTTTAAATCTTCAAGCTGCACCTTATAACTGTCAGATTTTTCCTTGAGGATCCCATTTTTCCTTTTTATGCTTCCCAGTTCTTTCTTCATCTCCTGATTTGCCTCTATGACCTGCTTATACTCCTGAAATTTACTTTTCATTTCTTTATTTTCTTTTTTTCAGTGCCTCATACTTTATTATGATACCTTCCAACACCTCCTTCATAAATCTCATTTCTCTTTCAATAATTACCAACCTTTTCATGATTCCCTTTCCTTCATTTCTAAATCCAGAGAAATCATTTCCCTTATTCATGCTAGCTATCCTCCTTAATCCAAAATGCTTCTTAATTTGTTTATTAATTTCAGATCTTAGCTGGAGCTGACTCTTTCTTACCATCCTTTCCGGCAGTGTTCTCTTAATGTTCTGGTTCACTTTTGGAGACAGGACACTCTAAGAATAGCCCCTCTCTCTCCTCTTTACATACATTACAGGCTCTTCCAGCAGTAAGGGCCCTGCTAGCTGATCCTGTTGGATTTGTCTTGTGTGTGTGTGTGTGTGTGTATTTACCTAGTTGTATTATACAGGGTTCGAGTGGGGCTCATAGTGTCCTGTCTTCATATCTCCATATATCCAACGTTTCCTTGAATTTATGTACATCGGTTGATGTAACAACCTCCTCTTTTAATCCATTCCAGGTGTCCACAATTCTATGTAGAAACCTGTACTTTTTTGTGTCCTTTAGACACACTTCTCCCTTTCTGATCTTTCTTGTGTGTCCTCTCATCTGTCTAGTTTCTTCTTCCATCATCACCAGGTTTGGTGTCTCCAGCTTTTCATACCATTTACTATTTTATATAGAGTTATTAAATCTCCTCTCTCTCTTCGATCTTGTAGAGTTGGCAATCCCATTTCTTTTAATCTGTCTTCATATGTCAGCTCCCTTAATTCTGGTACCATTTTTGTGGCTGCTCTTTGGATCCCTTCTAGTTTCTTTATATCCTTTTTTGCCTTTGGTGACCACACCACTGCTGCATATTCCAACTTTGGACATACCATACTGGTTAGAATTTTCTTCATCATATCCTTATCCATGTAGTGGAAAGCCACCCTGATGTTGGTTAACATTCTATATGTTGACCCAAATAGTTGATTTATGTGCCTCTCTGGGCTCAATGTATCATTGTATCACCACCCCTAGGTCTTTTTCTTCCTTTGTCCTGGGTATTTCTTCCTGTCCCATCTTGTAACTCCATTTTGGTCTTCTTTTACTCTTGCCTTGCTCTATCACATGACATTTCTTTGTGTTAAACTCCAGTTTCCACCTCTTACTCTAATCATCAATCTTGTCTATGTCACTTTGTAGCTCTTGACAGTCTTCAGTGTTTTTGATAACTCATTAATTTAGCATCATCCGCAAATAGATTCATGTAGCTGGTCACGCCGCACTGCATATCATTTACATATACCTGGAACATTATGGGTGCTAGGACTGACCCCTGCGGTACTTCTCTTGTTACTATCCTCCAACTTAAAGTTGCTTCCCTGATCACAGTTCTCATTTCTCTATCTTTCAAGTAATCCTGCATCCATTCTAATACTTTCCCTCTTAGTCCACCCATGTGCTTCAGTTTCCATGTCTCTTGTGTGGAACTGTATCGAATGCTTTTTTGTTATCTAGGTAGACAGCATCCACCCACCCATCTCTGTTTTCGATTCCTTCAATTACCCATGTATAGAAACTTAATAGGTTTGTGACACATGATTTCCCTTGTCTGAATCCAAATTGCCTATTAGATATAACTCCATTGTCTTCCAAATATCTCACCCATTTCTCTTTAATTAATATCTCACATATTTTGCTTACAACACTTGTTAATGAAACAGATCTATAATTTAGTGGGTCAGTCTTCTTTCCTCCTTTGTAGATGGGCACTATGTTGGCCCTCTTCCACTCTTGTGTTACCTCTATTGAGGTGGTAATCACTTCCCAAATTGGCTGTATTAATTGCTCTTTACATTCCTTTAGAGTCCAGCCTGACACTCCATCTGGTCCCATTGCTTTCCTTACATCCAGATTTCCCAACAATCTGCCAACATCTTCCTTTTGTATCATAACCTCCTTGAGTCCTACCTGTGCCTCTGTCGTGTTTGGTTCTATAAATGCCCCCTCTTCTGTGAATACTGACTTGAAGCTCTCATTCATAACTTCACTAAGCTCTTCTGCTGTTTGGTATGTTCTTTCTCCCTTTACTATTTTATCTATGGTTTCTTTACACTTCATCTTTCCATTAGTATACTTATAGAAGCGTTTGGGTTCATTTCCACACTTCTCTACCACATGCTTTTCAAAAGCTATCTTTTCTCTCTTCTTATCTTGACATACTCATTCCTTGCTTCATTGTATCTCTCTCTATTACTTTTGTTCCTCTGTTTCTTCAGTTTCCTCCAAGTTCTGTCTTTTACTCGCTTCGCTTCTGCACATCTGGCATTGTACCATGTGTGTTTGCTCTTCTTTATTTTGTATTTAGGTATGTATCTTTCCACACCTTTATGATACTTCCTCAGGAATATTTCATATTTCTCCTGTGCTGTTTTACCATCCATGATTGCTCTCCAATCCTTCCAAAAAATTTATTTAAGTCTTCAAAGTTGGCCCTCACATGATTTAACCTTCCATTTTTATAATCTTCTCTTCTTACCAATGCCCATTCTTTTAAATCCACTTCAATCAATACATGATCACTTCTTCCTACCTGGCTTAGATACTTTATGATGGGTTGGAGTTCTGGTTTTTTAGTAAACACCAGGTCTAGGATTGATGGTTCATCCTCTCCTCTCAGCCTAGTGAATTCCTCCACCCATTGGTCCAGTGTGTTCTCCATGACTAACTGCAACATTTCTTCACTCCATGATCCTGCATTTCTACTCTCTTCCATTTCTTTCTAGTTCACACCTTTGCAGTTAAAGTCTCCCACTAGCAGTTCTTTTCTGACCTTCCTTATCATGTCATCCAGGCATTTTAACACCTGCATTGTTTTATATTCTTTCAACTTTCACGTATTTGTTCTTGGTGGCACATAGGTTACTATAATTTTCCTCCTATCTCTTCCATTGTTTCGAATTGTTATATGGATGACTTCTGCCAGACCATCCCCATATTGCACTCCCTCCACAACTATGTCTTCTTTCACCATTATTAATACTCCTCCTCCTCCTTTTCCTTTTCTATCTCTCCTCCAAGTTTTAAATCCCTCTTGCGGGAAATTTATATAGATCTCTTCCTTTAATTTAGTTTCTGCCATGCAGAACATGTCTGGTTTTTCATTCCTTAAATAATCTTTTATCTCTAACATGCTGCTTATTAACCCATCCATATTTGTATATGCTATCCTCAATTTTTCTCTCTTTCCATCACTCGTACCTCCTGCAGCTGCTATTGTGTTTCCTGTGCTTCCTCTTCTTTCTCTTGTATAAACCATCTCCTCAACCTCATATCTAGCACCCTCCAATAAAATTTCTTCTTCTTGGTCTCTGTCCTCTGAAAGTTTATTCCTTAGCTTCTTGTCTTAACTCTTTCTCCTTCTGTTTTTCTTCTAAATTCATGTCTCTCTTTATCCACACATCTTTGCACTCCACATTTGGGGCTAATCTACTGGCTCTTGCTATTATTTTTTCCACTGCTAACTGCGATCTCATTCTCACTTTTAATGGTCTTGTATTGCTTTCACTATATTTTCCTATTTGGTATGTTTCTTCAACTTCCTGGTCTAAGTTTTATTCATCGTCTTGAATCTTTTTAATTACTTTTCTAACTAGTTCTCTCTCAATTCTTTCCCTCCCGTATTTATATGGATTTTCCTTTTCCTGTAACCCATATATGACCATACATTTCTTCCTGTCTACTGTGTCTCTCACCAAGTTTTTCTCCTCCTTAATTATCTGTATCACTGTGTCTTTCATTTTGTCTTGTATTTGTTTCTTTATTACTTCGGCGAAACTAATGTTTTCTTCCTCGCTTTCATTTTTCCGTGCGTTTTTCCATTCATTCAACCTGGTTTCTCTGCATGCTTTCTCGATTTTTTCAGAGTCATTCTTCACTTTTTCTTTTAGGTCTTTTAGTTGTGACTCGCAGGTTCCTTGTTTTTTCATGAGAATGTCATTTTCTTGTTTTATGCTTCCTAGTTCCTTTTGCAGCTCTTTGTTTATTTCTAGGGTGTGTTCATACTCGTGAAATTTGATTTTCATTTCCTTATTCTCCTTCTCTAGGGCATCACACTTCCCCATGATGCCTTCTAACACTTCCCTAATAAACCTCATCTCCCTTTCCATGTTTACTAGTCTCCTCATTGTACCTCTGTTTTCACTATTAAATCCAGAAAAATCCACAGTCCCATTCGTGCCACCAGTCCTCCTCAGTCCTTGTGTGTGTGTGTATTTACCTAGTTGTATTATACAGGGCTCGAGCAGGGCTCATAGTGTCCTGTCTCCATATCTATATATATCCAACATTTCCTTAAATTTCTGCACACTTGCTGCTGTAACAATCTCTTCACTTAATCCATTCCAGACATCCACCGTTCTATGCGGAAAGCTGTACTTTTTAGTATCTCTCAAACATGGTCTTTTTCTGATCCTCTTTGAATGCCCTCTCATCCTTCCACCATCATATTTGTTATGTGAAAACTTCAAATACAGTAGGCCAAAATTCGATGTACGAGTTGTGACCTTTAAAGTTTACACTAAGGATAGCAGTTTGTGTGTGTGAAATGCTGAAAACGCATCTTCCTAGAACTGAAAATTTCAGAAGTGTTGAGAATCAGTATGAGAAGTTACTCATCACCTTTATTAAGCCACATAAATGTGACAAAAGACACTATTGCAAGATAAATTAGAACAGTGCTTCATATGTCTGAGTAAATATTGCAAAGTATTTGGCTGGCAGTGTTTGACCTGCTGCAGCATCAGAAGACAAGGCCATGGCTGTACCGCATCATGGCAAAGGCTGGGTGGTCAAGAGAAACTACCTTCGCCAAATATTATGATAAAGAAATTGTTTTGGAATGCGACATATTTCAAGAAGCTGTTTTAGTATAATCAGTGAACCTGTACACAGATGAGTGTCATCCTTATTTATTCTAAAATTTATTCATTCTTGGTTGTATTTCTCATTTTGTTCACATATATACATACTTCCTAAATGTTACAGTACGATACCCACATGGCTTCAAAATCTCATGGGAATGCGCCCTCTAGCAGAGAAGTGATTTAGTGATTTACTGAAGTAGAATTGATGAAGTACATGAGACTTACCATAGGTCAGTTGAAATGTGCTTCAAATTTTACAAAGCAAGTCACCTCTGCTAGAGGGGGGCATTCACATGCCCTCCACTCCCTCCCTATGCTAACCAGCGTCTAATGAGTCAATGCTGAGTGATAAGAAATGAGGAATTAACTTTCATGTGGGTGATCGTAATCTTTAAAGCCTGGTGGTGTGTGGCAGCACAGTGTATCTCACGTGAATACTCCCCTCTAGCAGAGCTGACCTGCTTTGTAAAATTTGAAGCACATTTCAACTGACCTACAGTAAGTCTCATGTACTTCATCAATTTTTTTCAAGTCATTCTCCATTTTCCCTTTTACGAGTATATCTTCAATTTGTACCTAATAACTGTCACAGTTTGCCTTGAGGATTTCATTTTCTCTTTTTATACTTACCAGTTCCTTCATCATCTCCTTATTTGCCTCTATTACATACTCATATTCCCAAAATTTACTTCTCAGTTCCTTATTTTCTCTTTCCAGTACATCATATTTCATCATAATACCATTCATTAACTTCTTCATGAATCTTATTTCTCTTTGAACATTCAACATCCTTCTCATAGTTCCCCTGTCCCTGTTTCCAAAGCCATAGAAATCCCTTTTTTGGTTCATGTCTGTTATTTTTCTCAATCCAGCAGGGGTCTCCAAGACATAGCTTCTTGCTTTGTTTACCTCTTTTTGGCTCTTGGCTTTCCATCTCAGTAAATTCCCTTAATAATCTGGTTAATTTTTAGAGACAGGACATTTTATGCCTTTATGTGTAAGCCTCCCTCTCTCCTCTGTACATACATTTTAGGTTCCTTGCAACAGTCAAACACCAACTGTCTGCTGCCGCTGAACCATCTGCAAAAAACAACTCTGCACAGCTCGGTGTCTTGTGTGTGTGTGTGTGTGTGTGTGTGTGTGTGTGTGTGTGTGTGTGTGTGGATTTACCTAGTTGTATTAAACAGGGTTTCAGTGGGGCTCATAATGTCCTATCTCCATATCTTCATATATCCAACATTTCCTTGAATTTATGTAATGTGGTTGCTGTAACAACCTCTTCTTTTAATCGTGTCCAGGCATCCACAATTCTATGTAGAAGACTGTACTTTTTAATGTCCTTTAAACATAGACTCTTTTTGATCTTCCTCTAGTGTCCTCTCATCTGTCTTGTTTCTTCCTCCATCATCACCAGATTTTGCTTGTCCAGCTTTTTAATAGGGGAAGTGCGGGTAAGTTGAGCCAATTTTCAGATAGTTGGCTACTACAAGCGAACAAAATCAGGTAGAGGAATTAGCTTTTAACAGAATATAGTTTTGTATATTGGCTACAAACGACGCTGAACATTTCCTACTCATCTGTGATTGAAGTCTTTGTAATTACTGATTAAAAAATGTATGTTGAATGGCTCAACTAACCCTTACCTCTGGGTAAGTTGAGCCATACTGTAGGGTAAGATGAGCCAATAATTTATTCGATGACTACAAACCTTTTATTTCAATACAAACCAAAACAGAAACAGAAACTGAACATATAACAAAAACATTGAATACATCTGTTAGGACTTTGGTCTTGGCCTTTCTTGGATTAGGCCTGTTCAGCTTCCTTTCCTGAGCCTTGGGTGTAGGATAAATTTCAGTGGGAGAAACATACTTCGAGCATGTTGGTAGGTTTGTGTGCTCATTGGCTTTGTTGAAAATTTGTCCTTGAGCTTCCAGGTTGGGAATCTGGCTGGAATCCTCCACTGCATGCTGGCTAGGATTTTCTGTGGCAGTTACATTTGCCAATGGGTGGTCACCAGTGAACTCGTTTAATTCATCCTCCCTGCCGTCCAAAAGCAATGTGGTGGGGTTTGGCCGGTTAGTTACGGTCGCAGGTGCAAAATCATCTTTGTCAAAAGTGTCTCTGCTCGAAGGATAAATCCCTGTCTTGGCGAAGCCTGCTGTCATATTGCGCTGAGTGATAGCAGTCATCTGAGCTGACTTAATGAACTCTGGAATTCCATAGATTGTTACCGTTTTCCCCAGGTTCAAACGCATATAACTATCCATTGCACGGCAATACGCCAATTGGAAAGGACCATACGTGGCAACGTCGAGGGGCTGCATACGCTGACTTGTGTGTGGAGGAATAGTTAGAGGAACTATTCCAAGGTCCTTTGCAGTGTCAACGGCTTTCAGCGAACAATAACTTTCATGATTATCCATGATAAGAAGTATAGGCCTGTTCTTTGAGCAGTTTGTCTGGTTCCCGACATGGTGCAAGTACTTGACAAATTCTCCCTCATTGACCCAGCCACTCCTTGTAGCAGTACCAATGCAGCCTGGAGGTCCACCTTTGATGAACCAACTTTTATAGTTCACGTGAGGAAATATGAACATTGGTGGCAACACCATGCCATCTTCTCTAACAGTGTAGATCACTGTCACCAATTCACTCCGCTCAACACTGGTGATCGACCCTACTTGTTTCGCTCCTGTTTCAGCAATGACAGCATCTGGTTTCCGAGAAGTTGTGCAGCTGGTTTCATCTGCATTGTAGATCTGCCATGGTTGAAATCCATGGTTGTCCATTACACTGGAGAGATTATCGAAAAACTCCTTATGAGTCGACCGATTGAAGGTACTGGTGCGCCCTTTGGATGTGGCCTCTGATTCACATATGGACAGATGATGGTGCTTTTTGAAGGCCAACCACCAATCCTGCCCAGCTGCTTGATTCTTAGTCCAATTATCAGAAATCTTTGAGTTATTCATAACAGCGAATTCATATGCAAACTGCAAGCATTTCCTCTTCCTCAGTCCGTAGAACATTCTGGCCATTGATTTGATGTGATCGGCAAAGTCAGCTTCCATTTCTGCTGAGAGGATCTGCTTAGCTTTTCTCACTGCTTCATATCCTACATCCGGATGAGGATTGTTCTTTTGCATATCCACGAACCTGGTCAGAGTCATTCGATCAACATGGAAATCCCTCGCTGCCGATTGAATCTTGCGTCCATCCACCACAGCTTGTGCTCCATGCTCCAGTACATCTCGTGGTGTCCGACCGTGATCTGTCTTACATTTCGGGTTGCTAGGCATCGCTTTTATTGTCTGAAAACAGAGAAATTATATATCAGGATAGTGACAGACAGTGATGGGTAAGATGAGCCAGGGCTCAACTTATCCTTCTTAGAAGGCTCAACTTACCCTCTCTGCACCCATACTGAAAAACATGGCAATATATTAGAACTAGTCAGAGGTAAATTAACAGCAATTCATACAAATAACAGCAGATATGTATAATTTCAAACTAATATCTCATCGTATAAATAATCAAATAAGAAGTGCATCAACAGAGGGCAACATTGAAATATGAACAAAATCACTTTGAGGGCGGAAATCTTCATATTTACCTCTTGCTCGGAAGAGACAGCGTGTAGCATGTTGTCACTTCTGCAGCTGAGTGGCCAACTAACAAGGCTCCCTCACTAGTTGTGGTAGTGCTGAGCATGCAGGCATGGTGTTGCTGGAGGCTGTGGCTCAACTTATCCGATGGCTCAACTTACCCGCACTTCCCCAACCATTTACTATCTTATATAGACTTATTTGATCTCTCTCCTTTCTATCTTGAAGAGTTGTCAATCCCTTTTCTTGTAATCTGACTTCATATGTTAGTTCTCTTAATTCTGGTACCATTTTTTGGATCCTTTCTAATTTTCTTATATCCTTTTTCATATGAGGTGGCCACACCAATGCTGCATATTCCAACTTCGGATGTATCATCTTGGCTAAAATTTTTCTCATCATATCTTTACCCATGTAGTGAAAAAACCATCATAATATTGGTTAATATCCTGAATGTTGATCCAAATAGTTGGCTTATGTGCCGTTCTGGGCTCAGTGTATCCTGTATCATCACCCCCAGATCTTTTTCTTCCTTAGTCTTAAGTATTACCTCCTGTCCCATTTTGTAACTCCATTCTAGCGTTTTCCTTTTACCTAGCTCCATCTCATGGCATTTCTTTGCATTAAAATCCAGTTTCCATTTTTTGCTCCATTCATAGATCTTGTTTATATCATCTTGTAATTCTCGACAGTCATCAGTGTTTTTTACAACTCACATTAATTTGGTATTGTCTGCAAACAGATTCATATAGCTGGTCATGCCACACTGTTTGTCATTTACAAATATCTGGAACATTATTAGTGCAAAGACTGACCCTTGTGGTACTCCACATGTTACATTTCTCCAACTTGAAGTTCTTTCCCTGATTACAGTTCTCATTTCTCTATCTTTCAAATAATCTTGCATCCATTTTAATACTTTCCCTGTCAGCCCACCTATGTGTTTCACTTTCCATAAGAGTCTTTTGTGTGGAACTCTATCAAATACTTTTTTGATGTCTAGGTAGATAGCATCCACCCACTCATCTCTGTTTTCAATTCCTTCAATTAGTTGTGTATAAAATTTTAGTTGGTTCGTCATGCATGATTATTCTTGTCTAAATCCAATTTGTCTATTTGATATATTTCCATTGTCTTCTAAATATTTCACCCATTTCTCTTTAATTGATATCTCGCTGATTTTGCTGACAACACTTGTTAGTGACACAGGTCTATAATTTTAATACTTTCCCTCTCAGCCCACCTATGTGTTTCACTTTCCATAAGAGTCTTTTGTGTGGAACTCTATCAAATACTTTTTTGATGTCTAGTTAGACAGCATCCACCCACTCATCAGTCAGTCTTCTTTCCTCCTTTGTAAATGGGCACTATGTTATTCCTCTTCCACTCTTGTGGTATCCTCCCTTTCTCTAATGAGCTGGTAATCTCTTCCCAAATTAGCTGCATTAGTTGATCCTTACATTCCCTTAGTGTCCAGCCTGACACTCATCCAGTGCCATTGCTTTTCTTGCATCCAAACTTCCCAACAATTTACCAACATCTTGCTTCTGTACCACAACCTCTTTGAATTCCTCATGTGCCTCTATCATGTTTGGCTCTGTAAAAGCCTCCTCTTCTGAGAATACGGATTTGAAACTCTCATTCATAATTTCACTCAGTTCTTCTGCTGTTTGGTAGGTATGTTTTACTCCCTTTTCTATCTTATCTATGGTTTCTTTACACTTCATCTTTCCATTTATATACTTATAGAAAAGTTTGGGTTCATTTCCACACTTCACATAATTTTCAAAAGCTATTTCTTCCTCACTTATCCTGACATATTCATTTCTTGCTTCCTTGTATTTCTCTCTATTGCTTCCATTTCTCTGCTTCTTCAGTTTCCTCCAAGTCCTGTCCTTTGCCCTCTTTGTTTCTGCACATCTGGCCATGTACCATGTGTATTTGCTATTCCTTATTTTGTATTTAGGTACATATCTTTTCACCCCTTCATTATGTTTCCTTAGGAATACTTCATACTTCTCCTGTGCTGTTTTACAACTCATGATCCCTCTCAAATCTACACTTCCAAAAAATTTCCTTAAGTCTTCAAAGTTGGCATTTGCATAACTTAATCTTCCATTTTTACAATCCCCTTCTTTTCTTACCATTGCCCTTTTTTTTTTTTCCACTTCAATGAAGCTTCACTGGGCTTAGGCACTCAATGATGGGACAGTTCTGTTTTGGGGGGGAATACCAAGTCTAGTATTGACAGTTTTTTCCCCTGAGCCTAGTGAATTCCTCCACCCATTTATCCAGTGTGTTCTTCATGGCTAATTGCAACATTTCTTCACTCCACAATGCTGTGCTTCCTCTCCCTTCTATTTCTTTCTAGTTTACACCTTTCCAGTTAAAATCTCACACTAGTAGTACCTTCTTGTCCTTCCTTATCTTGTCATCCAGGCATTTAACACCTCCTTCTGCATTACTTTATATTCTTCCAACTTCCACGTACTGTATTCGTTTTTGGTGGCACATAGGTTACTACAATTTATTTCACATAATACCTGTTCCTTCTACCATAGGCAATGAACACATAGTCTCTTTTGTCTGTTAGTACGTAAAATCAACCCCCCCCTTGCGCTTGCTGCTGTATCTGCCTGGCTACTCTCTCCACTATCCATCCTTATACCCCACTTCTCTACTGACAGCCAACGTAACTACACGTCTCTGGCTCTTCTTTTGTCGCCTGTCGGTATTGAACTGTGCTCATATCATCTACTGCTCCTGCTTCTTCTCCTTCCCCTGCTGTGAGTGATGGCTATACTGGCGGCGTGATTCATTCACTGGATATTGTTGTCACGGCCATGACTACGCCACCTGTTCCTCCAGGCAGCCATGGTGGGACCTCTAAGCGGACATGTAACCAGCAGGATTGCAATCACTTCAGCAAAAGTAGCTTTTTCCTCCTCCCCTTCTTTTTTCCATACATTCTTCAGTTCTGTCAACTTAGAATCACTACACACTTTATCAATTTTTTCCATATTGTTCTTCGCTTTTCCCTTTAGATCTTCAAGTTTAACTTTATAATTTACACATTTTTCTTTGAGGATTTCCTTTTCCTTTTTTATATTTTGTAAATCCTTCTTCATCTCTTTATTGGCCTGTATAACATGCTCATACTTACAAAACATACTTTTCATTTCCTTATTTTCTTTTTCTATTGCCTCATATTTTGTCATCATATCTTCCAGCAATTCCTTCAGAAATCGCAGTTCATTTTCAACATTCACTAACCTCCTCATGGTTCCCCTTCTTTCATTATCCAATCCAGAAAAATCACCTGTTACAATTGAGTCAGCTAATCTCCTTAGACCCAGTGGTGTTTGTAATACATAGATCCCCACTGTATTTACCTAGTTTTATTATACAGAGTTCAAGCGAGGCTCATAGTGTTCTGTCACTACCCCTAGATCTTTTTCTGCCTTGCCTCCTGTCCCATCTTTTAGCTCCATTTTGGTCTTCTTTTGCTTTTGCCTAGCTCCATCACATGACATTGCTTTGCATTAAAATCAAGTTTCCACCTCTTGCTCCATTCATCAATCTTCTTTATATCTCCTTGTAGCTCTTGACACTCATCAGTGTTCTTAACAACTCATCAATTTTGCGTCATCTGCAAACAGACTCATATAGCTAGTCACACCACATTGCATATCATTTACATATGTTTGGAACATTATGGGTGCTAAGACTGACCCCTGTGGTACTCCACTTATTACATTTCTCCAACTTGAAGTTGCTTCCTTGATTACAGTTCTCATTTCTCTATCTTTCAAATAGTCTTGCATCCATTCTAATACTCCCTCAGTCCACCTATGTGTTTCATTTTCCATAAGAATCTTTTGTGTGGAACTCTATCAAATGCTTTTTTAATATCTAGGTAGACAGCACCCACCCACCTATCTCTGTTATCGATTTCTTCAATTACTAGTGTATAGAAACTTAATAGGTTCGTCACACATGATTTTCCTTGCCTGAATCTGAATTGACCATTAGATATAAATCTATTGTCTTCCAAATATCTCGCCCATTTCTCTTTAATTAATATCTTGCAGGTTTTGCCGACAACACTTGTTAGTGACTCAGGTCTATAATTTAGTGGGTCAGTCTTCTTTCCACCTTTGTAAATGGGCACTGTGTTGGCTCTCTTCCACTCTTGTGGTACCCTCCCTTTCTCTAGTAAGCTGGTAATCACTTCCCAAATTGGCTGTATTAGCTGATCCTTACATTCCCTTTGTGTCCAGCCTGACACTCCATCTGGTCCTATTGCTTTTCTTACATCCAAACTTCCCATCAGTCTGCCAACATCTTGCTTCTGTACTACAGCCTCTTTGAATCCCTCCTGTGCCTCTGTCATGTTGATTCTGTAAATGCCTCCTCTTCTGTGAATACTAATTTGAAGCTCTCATTCTTAATTTCACTAAGCTCTTCTGCTGTTTGGTATGTTTTTCCTTCCTCTACTATCTTATCTATGGTTTCTGCACACTTTATCTTTCTATTTATATACTTATAGAAACGTTTGGGTTCATTTCCACACTTCTCTACCACATCCTTTTCAAAAGATATTTCCTCCTCTCTTCTTATCTGACATACTCATTTCTTGCTTCTTTGTATCTCTCTCTATTACTTTCATTCCTCTGCTTCTTCAGTTTCCTCAAAGTTCTATTTTTTGTCCTCTTCGCTTCTGCACACCGAGCATTGTACCATGTGTGTTTGCTACTCTTTATTTTGTATTTAGGTAGATATCTTTCTACACTTTCTTTATGCTTCCTCAGGAATATTTCATATTTTTCCTGTGTGTGTGTGTGTGTGTGTGTGTGTGTGTGTGTGTGTGTGTGTGTGTGTGTTTGTAACATCCATTGTCAAGATAATGATGATGATAATGATAGTGTTTTTTGTCTCCAGGGCAGTTCAAAATATAGTTGTCCAAAGAGGTTTGTTTCATCCGCCTTTTTAGAATGTTTGAGATCTTAGGCATGTGTGATTACATATTGCCACTTGCTTAGAACCAGCGGTCAGATGAAAGAAATTAAGCTATTTAAGTTTATGAAATTCATGAAATGCTAGAAGAACATGAGAATTGCTTCCAGTGCTGGGGAAAAAGTTCATTGAATACACTGGATGCTGGGCATTGCTGTAACACGTAACAGCAGTGTACAAAGAGTTAGCATTAAATTAAGTTATTGCTCACAAGTTGAAGCAAAATATCAACTGAGCAACATGTATCTCAGATTACTCATAAGTCAAGGTGCTTGTAACCCAAGGTTCCACTGTATGTGGAATTTTTTAAGATGAATTTTAGAAGCAACTCTGAAAAAAACAGCATTAATCTTTTACTACCTTTCTCCTCCCTTCTCTACTGAATTACAGTTGAGCCCCAATTAGAGCAAGAAATTGGTGGATAAAAATGTTAGCGCTAAGTAGATTCGCTTTAATTGAACAAAATTTGGTGCAGTGGGTCTGACACTCGTATTTAAAAAAGAAGAATAAAAAAAAAATACTGGCCCACATGACGCCACAGTGGTGAGGGATGAATGCACTCGATTTTCGCCCATAAGGGCTGCTGGAATAAGGAATACAATACACAACACTGGCCCACGTGACGCCACAGTGGTGAGGGACGAACGCACTCAATTTTCACCTATAAGGACTGCAGTAATAAGGAACACAATACACAACCGCGGTTTGCAGTTTACACCACAGTGGTGAGGGAAGAACGAACTCGATTTTCGCCCATAAGGGCTGCAGTAATAAGGAACACAATATGCAACAGTGATTTGTGGTGTACGCCACAGTGGTGAGGGACGAACGCACTCACTTTCCACTGGTATGGACTGCCGGAATAAGGAACACAACCTGGTACTGGTCCACTGGTTTAGGCCACGCTGATGAGGGTCTGAGGGATGAATGCACTCTTTTCAACCATAAGGACTGCTGGGATATGGAACACAACCCACAACAGTGGTTTGTGGTGTATGCCACAGTGGTGTGGGTCGAATGCACTCACTTTCCACCCCTGTGGACTGTCGGGATAAGGGAAAAATCCGCCTCAGTACGGTGGGTAGCCGAGTGTGGTGAAAGGGTGGGACCGTGTGGTGGGGGAGTTGTGGATGGTAGGGGCAGGCAGCACGCCAAAAGTTGATGCACACTGGGTACCGCGCATCATAGCCGCTAGGCGCAATTTTCAAAATTCAGTCGTAGTAGCGGCTTGTTCTAACTGGGGCTTTTGCGCTGATTAATTTCTTTGATGGTAGATGGTAGCTTGCGCTAATTGTATTTCACGCTAATTGGTCTCGCGCTGAATGGGGCTCTACTGTACATAATGAATTTTACCAGCTAATTCTTCTCTACATTCCCTCAGAATCTAGTTAGCTACTCTGTCTGATCGTGTGATTTGCTCACATAATGTTTCTTTAATTGGTTCATTACTTCTTGTCTTGAAACTTTAATCTCACTTAATGATAGAGAATTTATTTCCAGTATCTCTTCCTCATTCCAGTTTCTTTATCTTGTGAATACTTCCTGGAAGTGTTCATTCATAATTTCTGCCATTTCCAAATCTTCCATATATTCTTCAACATTCCGATAGTTTCTCTATCTCATGTTTATTCCCCAGTTTTCCATTTACATATCTATAGAGTAGTTTGGACTGATCCTTACATTTAGCAATTACATCCTTTTCATAGTTTTCTTTTTCTTTTCTTCATATATTGATTATATTATGTGTGTGTGTGTGTTTGTGTGTGTGTGTGTGTGTGTGTGTGTGTGTGTGTGTGTGTGTGTGTGTGTGTGTGCAGATTAGTGATAAAATCACTTTTAGATCCAAACACAGCTTTGTATCTCCTATATGGAAGCTAAGGAAAATTGACCTAGCTTGCATATGACGTATTTGATAATCAAAAGGGACTTGTAGTTGCACTCAGAACCTCCTTGACAGTTGGACCATTGGTAAACTGAACTCTGATATTTTGTGTTTATTTAGACTCGAGCAGACAACAATTTTAAGCTCTTCAATTTTTTTTTTTTTGTATCTTAGTTTAGCTTCTTTCTAATTATTTTTTAATTCTTATAAATTATCTTCCTTCATTTTGATCGTTTAGAGAGAGAGAGAGAGAGAGAGAGAGAGAGAGAGAGAGAGAGAGAGAATGTGTGTCTTACAATTTCACATTTCTTAACAGTCTTACAGGGAAATGTGCCAGCTATCCAGTATTGTGGTCCCACTGAACATGCGCAAGAGTATGTTAGATTTTGAAGCTCCTTACAATGTATATCAACATTTGGTATTTAAGGTAAGTGGTAGAATCATTCAGTGGCAGTGTCAGAATCCATATTGACATAGCTTACAAATTTCTATATAGAAGACACTATTGTTCCTGCCATAAGAAAAGGGGTGGAGGTAGCACTAGTTTGGTTGGTTGGATCACACCTAGCTACATACTCTACCATGCCATTATCATTCAATGAGCAAAGATCTGCACCCTGCTGCCCAGTGACCCATTTTTCTATTTCTGCCAACTTTGATGCCCTATAACTCATCACAATGGGTCAGACAAAGCTCACCATGGAAAAAAATTGAGATAGTAGCAGATCTCTACTTGAATGCTGTTATTTTAAAGAAAAATACCCAGACCCTTCTTTTAAGCTCTATTTAGGTGCTGTGGCAGCTATTTTCATTAAGCTGTAGATCGTCATTCGTGTAACCTTCAGGTCCAGGGCCACATGAGTGACTGACATTCCCTGTTCTAACAGGATGAGGGCCTGGGTCTTTTCTTTCATGGTGAGCTTTGCCTGAGCCATTGTGATAACTGGGAGATGAGTTGCAGGGTGTCAAAGGTGACAGATATGGAAAAATGGCATGCTGAGAAGGGTGCAGAA
>CM035191.1:398971-418054 GCA_020233015.1 Callinectes sapidus
GATCTTTCCTCACAAAGCTCTAAGGGCTCATTGAATGGTAGTGATGTGGTAGAATGCGTAGCTTGGTGTGATCTAGCTTACCAGTCCACTGCTATCTCTGTCCCTTTCTTCTATGGCAAGAATGGTGGTGTCTTATACAGTGGAGACTCAATACTCAAACTTGATTTGTTCCAAATGGCTGTTTTAACACAGCTTGTTCTCACACTATACATAATGGAATGGTTGCCCACAAAGGGTACATGGGCCTTCCATCATCTGAATCTCATGTGCTTTGTTTCTCCCCATTATCATGCCAAGTCTGTTCTTGAACTTCCTTAACACTCCTTCATTAATAGAAAATATTTTTGAGACTTATGGTATCTGGCTAAAACCATCTCTGATAACTGTACTTCATCTTTACTTCTTTTATTTAATTCTGATGGCACCACTATCATCAAATCTGTCTCTAAAGCAGAACTCTTCTCTGAAACCTCTACTAATACAGTCAAGTCTCTTTAGAGGCACTAAATTGGGAGACCAAAATTTGAGCTTATAAAGAAAAATGCCTGTAACGAACTGTTCACTCCATGTATGTATGTGCATGTAAAATTGATGTTTGAGTTTTTTATGAGATGACTGGTTCATGCTCTGAAAAAATCATATGATTATATGAAATTTAATCAGTTAACCAGTTGATAAAACAATCCTAAAATTAAATTCATATTAGTTGAAGTTAAGGATGAATAAAGAATTGTGTATGAGAGTGGCTAAATTTTGTTAAACTTTCAGGAGTATGATGCATACTTCACAAGCAGTGTTATGGCTGCCTTTCTGGATACTGTAAGTCTTGCCTATCGCAGTCGTGCTTCACCATTACTACTTGCAAATGTGGTGGATATGTTAACCCCAACTGGAAGAAAAGTAAGCATGAAAAAAGTTATATTTTTAATTATATTGTTGATAAAGATCTATTGTATGTTTATTACCATGCAGATATATAACAATATGATTTAGTAACTTTAGAAGGTAATATTTACATACTTTGTGATATTTGCGGATATTTTTGCAGAATATTCAGTTATGAATATTATCAGATGCAACATTTTATTATGGTACAGTAAAGATATGTTAACCCTTAAAGGATAGAAAGCATCATAGATGCTTACCATATTTCATGGCATACAAGATGCATGGGCACATAAGATACACCCTTATTTCAGCATGTCAGATTCAGGAAAAAAGTTTTTAATGCATATACAGTATTCCCTCGATTATTGCGGTTAATGGGGGGGCAGAACCCCCCGTGAAAGGTGAAAATCCGCGAAGTAGCGGCGCTCCTTTATAAAAGCCCCCAAGGCTCAAACTTATCTCAAAATGACGTACTTACGGAGAGAGAGATAATATGGAGATGAAAAGACCTGTGCAGTACGATGAGATGAAGACGATGATGAATGACTGCACAGGTTCACGAAGAGCTTTACTGCTCCTCGGATGACGCCGCAGATGACACAGGGGAAGCTGCAGGTGGCGGCGTAGGGCTTGCAGAAATCGGCGTAGTGGCTTCAGGAGGCGGCGTAGTGGCTGCAGGAGGAGGTTCTTCAGGTTTTCGGTGCACAAGGAACATCGTTATTGGGAGTTGTGAGCGTTGCTTTTTCTTCTGGACGAAGATGCTCTTATAAACAGCCATCACGTCATCAATGCGATTGCTGAATTCGACAGCTCAGACCATGTTGTCGTCCACTTCTTGGGCCCTCTTTTGGAGGCCTTTGGCAATATTGAAGAGGTCTTGCAAATTATGTAATGTAAGGCCACGTTCTTCAGCTTGGTCACCTTCGTCACTAGCAGACTCCTCTTCCTCCTCACTTGCCGCTCTTGTCATTTCTTCTAGGTCCTCGTCTGTCAGAGGGTTTGAGTGGCACTCGATGAGATTGTTTACTTCGTCCGCTGTCATATCGGAGAAGCCTTCAGTGCCCACCAACCGAACCAGCCTCACAGCCTTATCAACGGCGGAGTGATATGAGCGGTATGAATTGGCCAATCAGCTTCCGAGATTTCAAGGGCGACTGGCCAATCAGCTTCAAGATGATTCATACACGCTTGCTCTTGGGTGTCACGTGCTTTCCTTGGTGTTGCGGGTTGCCGGAATGGATTTTTTAAATTTAATTTTTTTTTATACTTTTAATTAATTTTTAATTTTAAATTGATTTTTTTTTACCCGCGAAGCACTGAACCCGCGATAACTGAAGCACAAAGTAGCGAGGGAATACTGTATATTTAACATTATACAACCAATGAAGAATGAATTGTTTAATATCATTGTCATTTGTGCAAACTATGATAGATAGTTTGCACTTTAGTACAATAATTTATACTTTTCTTGAAATAATTTCTGTTGGAAATGATGCTGTGAGAATATATTCTATTTGATAAGAGAGAGAGGGAGAGAGAGGGGGGGCGGGAGAGGATGGTGAGTGGCTGGAGGAGGGAGGGAGTGGGGGGGGTGTACTCGGTCTGTTTATGTATCAAATGGGAGGGAATAGGGACGGAGTGAGGGGGAGAGGGAGAATACTACGCGATCTGTTCCTGTATTTAGTGCATGAGAGGGAGGTGGGGACCCGGTAGAGACCTGTTTAATCTTCATCAGGACTCGGGAGTTTCACACCGAAGTAAATAAGTCTTGTTATGCTTGGCTTTTTTTATGCATTTCATGTCTGTGTTTACTTTGTACTCTCGAAATGTGAATGATACCTATGAATTATGATGAGATGAGGGGAAAACAAGGCGCCAATATGTTAAATCATGTTGCCACTCTGGTGGTCCAGGACCAATTTTACTTTTTCCCATTATTTCTTCACAATGGCTATTGCATTTTCAGGTATTGGGGCAATGTTAAGGGACCAGTTTCTCGGAATAGTATTTTTTATTTGAAATAAACTGGAATGGACTAAATGTTTTTACATTAATTTCAATGGTAAAATTTGCTTCCTAATTAAAATTTTTGCAATTCAAACAGCCACAAAGAACAAATTAAGTTTGAGTCAAGAAGTACCGCTGTATAAGACACGGGTCAATTTTTTGAGCCAAAATATATATCTTATATGCATTCAATTTTGGTAATTCAAGTAGTCATGGTGAGCAAGGGAGCATCAATAGATGCAAAGTTTCTCTTGCATATAATTCAAATCTGTAGTTGTGGAAAGTGATTGCTATGAATTACCATACAGTACTAGAGAAAAAGTTGGTCCGGGTGTGTGTCGGAGAAGCTGCAGCATGATAAAAGTGTCATAAATTATATTAAGTCTTATGTTTAATACTTTGTTGGGCATTCCTTGCATTTCTCGACTTCCCTCAGGCATCGTGGCATAGACATAACAATATCATGAAGCTTCTGGGTAGGTATAGCATCCCAAACAGCCCTAATTTCCTTCTCCAGCTTCGGGAGACTGCTGATGTCCTTCCCTTGTAACCCGTGTTTAATCACCTGCCAAAGGTTCTCAATCTGGTTTAAATTAGGACTGTTACCAGGCCAATCCTCAATGAAGTTAATACCAGTCTTTAACCCTTAAATGACGGGGTGCTCAGTGAGGTTTCTGCTCCATTTTCCGGGTAATATGCAGTACCTCTTAAATGTTACAGAACAATTCCAGTTTTATAGATCTATGCCTCCTTTTGATGCTGATTGCAGTGATGTGTTTGTTAGCACACAGTGACATCTGAGAGTCAAGTTATAGCGTGTCAAATAATTATGTGGGCGGGGCTTGATGTGAGGCTCTGGGTAGAAAGGTACCCCCAGGCGCTTGGTCTCTCTCTCCCTCGCTCGCTCGCTCAGTCTCTCTCTCTCTCTCTCTCTCTCTCTCTCTCTCTCTCTCTCTCTCTCTCTCTCTCTCTCTCTCTCTCTCTCTCTCTCTCTCTCTCTCTCTCGTGAATGTATCTTTCCTTGCCTGTATTTTTTTATCAGAGCTAAATAACATAATTGTGTTATTATTTTTTCCATATTTATTACCATTACTATTATTACAAATAAAAAAGACGGCAAGTGCAATAATTTGACAACTTTGCTTGGTGATTTGGTCAAGGCAAGCAATGTTTCATCATTCAGTCATGCCCCATGCGTCACTCACAGTGGCCACACCATGTCCAGCGACACTCTGGGACACATTGCTCGCGGCCAATATGTCCGATGGCATTCACCAGACTATGATGAGGCTGCATCCACTGCTGCCCTCATAATTTCTTCTCCATCTTCATCCTCATCAGAAGTACTCTCTTCACTCTCTTCTGACTCCATACTCCACTCACTATCATCAATATCTTCTAAATCACTCCCTAATAAATCACTGATATCAGCAGCCTAATTCCTCATCTCAGCTAGAGTGGTCTTTCTACCCGACGCGTACTTGGGAGCTGCCAGATGTCACCTCGATGGCAGGGAAATTTGGTCTGGTGTGTAGCAAGAGGATCCAGATAACTCCTCCCTCACTGAGAAGTGTTGCCATATGACTAGTCAATCATTTAGGGAGAAAAAGTCCGTGCCTGATTTGAAACGGCGCGCGGGAAAAATGCTGATTACATGAACGATCACCACGCGACGAGACAGTGCGGGCCGCGCTTACATGAACGATCACCGTCATTTAAGGGTTAAGCCAGGTTTTAACCGATTTGGCAGTGTGGCAGGGTGCACCATCCTGTTGGAACACGCTGGCTCTCGTTAAATCAAACCACTCGGCCAGATGATCATTTAGCAGCTTGTAATACACAAAAATCGATGAAGACAAGGCTTGCCAACCTTAAGAGAGAGAGAAAGAGGCAGCAAGACACTCCAAACCAAGGAGAAAGGAGAAATAGTAGTGGAAGCTAGCAGAGACGAGTCACCCAGCGCTGCTGTCTTATTGCTGCCCACCTTATCACCAGCCTCCCCTCCACACCACCACCCTCCCCTCCACCACTACCCTCCCCTTCACCACCACCACCACCGTCAGAACAGCTGTCTCGACCTGCGTTTAGCACGTCAAGCAGCCTTTCTTTGCTTGCTTCACCATCTTCTAAAGGTGAAGATTTACCACTGCCATCACACTAGATGTCACTCGCCCTCAAGCTCAAGATCGTGTTATAGCGTCAGCTTCCAGCACAGTAGCCAGTTTCAGTGTTGTGTCGCCTTCTTTTGATGTTCATTTAGCACAAAATGGGTTGCACTTTCAGGTTCTGCCCTGATGGACAACATCAGGGTGGGGCTTATAGGATTCTGCTCTGGCCCCAGAGGTTGGGGAGTGGGTTGTGAAACACTATGGTTACATTCTTTCTTTCCTTGAAGACCCTCCTCTGTCAACTTCCCCTGTGGAGTTGACTGCTTACAAGATAGGAATAGAATGGCATGTAGCGTATGGTTAGCTGTGGCAGAGATGGTTGAGAAAGGAACTGTTGAAGCCATGGAGGATTGTTGGGCCGGTTTCTATGCTCGAGTCTTCCTTGTTCCAAAAGTGATGGGGCTGGAAGCTGATTTTCAATCTGTTGGTTCTCAACAGTTTTTTGGCAGTGACTCTCTTCCAAATGGAAAGTGTCCTCAGTCTTGGAGTCGATGACCAAGGGGGAGTGAATACTGAAAGATGTGTACTTTCAAATGCCTATTTACCCTCGGTAATGCAAGTTCCTGAGGTTTGTGTGGCAGGAGAGAGTTTACCAGTTTTGAGCCCTGTGCTTCAGTCTTGCCTCCACAACTCAGGTTTTTACCAAGATGATGGCTTCTGTTTCAGCTTGGGCTCATCACTGCAGCATTACTTCGTTCCACTATCTGGACAACTGGCTTGTGTCAGCTCCCTCAAGGGCTTCATGCCTCAAGAACACCAGGGTTTTGCTTCTGTATTCTCAGCCGGAGATTCAGATCAATTGGGACTAGTCCAACCTGGTCCTCAGACAGAGGAAGCTGTATCTCAGCATGGTTTTAGATTCACAAAAAATGCTAGTTTTAACATCTCCAGAATGTGTCAGCTGCCTTGAAGAGGTGGCCTGGCACTTCCTTTGGCATAAAGCTCCCTCCACCAGTTTCACTTTGGAGGTCTTTGCTGGGTCATCTAGTGTCCTTGGAGAGGTTTGTGCCAGGTGGTTGTCTGCAGGTGTGTTCCCTTCAATAGTGTCTGAAAGGACAGTGGAAGGCTGTTTCTGATCCAAACTGGTTGAGGGTGGCTCCCAATTGCCAGTGTCTAGAGGATTTGACTTAGTAGCTGGCTCCAGAGAATCTGAAGGGTGCTTCATTCATGTGAACTACTCCAGAGCAGACTCTGTTTGCAGATGCATCCTGTTAGGGGTAGGAGGCACACTTGGTAGGCTCCTTGGCATCAGGAGTGTGGACTACTGAGAAACAAGGACTCCACATCAATCAGCTGGAGCTCTTGGCTATTTTTTTTTAGCCTTTCAAACATTTCATCAGTTTCTTTTGGGGTCTGTAGTCTCCATAATGTTTGACAATTCCACAGTGATAGCTTATCTAAGGCATTCAGGGGATATCCGTTCAGAGTCCTTGTCAGTTGTGGCAGGGAGAGTTCTCTATTGTGTGAGAGCCTTTCCATCTCTTTGTGTTCTGTGTTCATTCCAAGATGTCACAATTCCATTGCAGACGTTCTCAGCTGGGAGTGTGTAGGGTTGGAGTGGACCCTACATCCAGAGGTGTGCAGGGGTCTCTTTCAGGTTTGCGGATCTTCTCAGGTGGGTCTTTTTACCATGGCGCTGACTCAGTGTCTCCCTCTGCATGTGTCCCCTCCGCTGGATCAGGAAGCATGGAAATGAGATGCATTCTCCTTCTATTGGGAAGGCCTCAATCTTTATGCCTTTCCCCCCTTCACCCTCATCCATCATGTGCTATTGAGAGTTTAGGATTCTCAGTGTGTTCGGATGACATTGGCAGCCCCTCTGTAGCTCCAGGTGGATTGGTTTCCATTGCTTCTAGACCTCGAAGTGGACAGTCCTCAAGCACAGCCTCTATGGTGGCCCCTTCTTCACTAGCCCCATCATCATCTCTTCCACAAATCCCAGGAGATGCTTTGGCTTCACACATGGAGACTCCAGCATCTCTTCAGAGCACAAGGGTTTTCATGCTGGATGGATAGATTCTTGTCCCAACCATTTAGGCAGTCCTCTTCTGCAGTCTACCAGACCAAGTGGAGGGTCTACTGTGATTGGTGTAGGTTGAGGGATTTAGATCCATGCTCTGCCTCTATTGTGAGGTTGGCAGATTTTTTCCTTTTTCTGTGGGAGACTAAGCTCTTATTTGTATCTGCAATTAGGGATTATTGTTCGGCATGGATCTCACCATGCATAAGTGTTTGAATGCTCTTTTCCGTTCCTTTGCTGTCTTGGTTCCCCCTCATTCTCCTCGGTTACCAGCCTTAGTACTTCGCTCTCTGTTGCGAGCTCCTTATGAACTGTTGCAGGTGGCCTCTACAAGGGATGTTTCTCTCAAGACAGTGTTTCTTCTGGTCCTTGTTTTGGCTCATCGTGTCAGTGAACGTCATGATTCCTCAGCAGAGGTGTGTCTTTTTAAAGGATGGAAGACCATCTCTTTTTCCTTAGCTCCAGATTTTCTGGGTAAAATGCAATGTCCTGGTGATGAATCCTTGGTTGAGTTTTCTATTCCTGCTCTTACAGTTTGTTGAAGATAAAGAGGAGAGCTGTTTGTGAGTACCTTTGGTGGACTAAGGATTGTCATTCTTCCTGTTTGCAGTGTTTTGTAACTGTTTTAGAGTCCAGGCACAATTTTCATTCACATACTCACATATTCTCTCTATGTGGATTTGCCAAGTGATTAGGAAGGCCTATAATGATGTTTCTCAGGAAATGTTGCCTTATGAAAATAACTTCTCATGGAGTTTGTGCAGTTGCTACTAGTACCTTGTTCTGTAAGGTTAAAAGTTAGACTTTTGGCTGGTACCTGGAGGTACATGACAACCTTTGCATCTTTTTATCTCAGAGATGTGACTCATGAGCATCTGAATACTTTCTCCCTGGGCCTGATAGTTGCAGCTCTGAGAGTGGTGCATTGACCCTTTGTTGGTCCTGATGCATGTTATTTTTGTTTGGAGTTCAGGTTACTGTTGTTTGTAAGCTTTGTGGGTTTGTTTGTTTGTGTTTTTCTTTTTTTTCTGGAGTTTATGTTCTATGGTTTTTTGGTGTAAGATAACTTCCTTCCTTCTCTACATGGGAATCAGGTATATGTAATTATATATGGGTATTTTTATTGTAACAACAAAATGTTTTTTTTTTTTAAGTAAGAACCTTTTTTGGGAATATACCTACCCATATGTAATCATGTGAAGAAGGTTCCCTTCCTCCCTCTCCTATAAGTTACTTGTTTTTTGCGGTTCAAATGACTAACCGGTCTGGACAGCCGCCACAGTGGCTAGCCTCTGCACATGCTCATGGGGTTAGCTGGGGAGAGGGTAACCATAGAACAATCTCTAAAGGAGGGATTAGGTAACTTTTCTATGCTAGGATGGGGAAGATAGGCATATGTAATTACATATTGATATGTATATTCACAGAAAAGGTTTTTACTTAAAAAAACAGCTATACCTGTGTTTATCATATTGCTTCACTGACCAATGGACTAGGAATGCTTGATGCTTCCAAATTGGATCTTTCTCTTTGTTTCTTGCATGGAAGGTCACATTTTATACACTTTTTCCAATTGCAAAGCTTGCAATTTAAATCTTGGTTAAATTTTGTTTGTTCTCATACTGTCCAGGATAGAGAAGAATGCTTCAAGCACTTAAATTTCAACTTAACTTATGCATTTCAATTACAGGTTGCTGGAGGAAGTTTATCCTTGCCTCTTGGCATAAAGTCAAGTCAAAGCTTTGCAGAATGGCTGCATGAGGAACATGAATCTTCTCTAGTTTCTGTGAGTGCTGGATGTACTTACTGTCTTGATCCAGTCAGTGAGCTTCTCACAGTCAGAGGGTTACCACCATCCAAATTGAACAGGTTAGTAATTTAACTAATTTTCAGGGGAGATAATCATATTATCAACCTGGTACAATAAATAAACTAAGTATAAGTTGCAGTTAAACAATTTTTGAAAATGAGTTTGATGCAAATACATAATATAGAAGAAGTTAATGACAGTGCCAATGTTTTTTTAGATCTATACTTGCCTTGCCTTTATAGCTATAAAGTGATGATTGTAAAAAAATTCAATCAAAAGAAATAGAGGAGTTTAAATAGAGGAATTTATGAGTGATGATGTTTCGTCTGCAAAAACCTTTGATAAAAAAAATAGCAGTTTACAAATGATAATGTTGTGAGTTGCAAATTAGATTAATTAGTCTTTAACCCGTTAAGTGTTACATTAGTTTACATGTAGGGTACCCCCAGAGGTAACAAAAAATCAACTTTTTTTTTCTTAGCTCAAACAACCACAAATGAGCCAAGAAACACAACGAAAACATTTAAAGGGATCAGCGCGCCATTTTTAAATCCCCGTGCTCGGTACTAGACTAGAAATTCCCCGCCCGCTGTTGCCACATCTTCTCCCTTCATTTTAGATGCGCTTCATACACTGTCTTCCATCATATTTCAAGGAAGGTTGTAACCATGAAGTAGATGAAGGAGATGAGGCAGCAGTAGCTAGAGTGTGTGGAGGTGGCAAGGTGATGGCAGAGGGCCCCTCATGCTCATTATCACTGCTTTCCTCGCTCTCAGAATAACCTGTCTCAAATACATAATCCCTATCCTTATCACTATCATCTAGGGGGTCGTCACTATCAGAGTCCCCCTTAACATCAATAAATTCTCCATCATCTTCGCATGAAAGCAAGGATTGAATGGTACGTGTATCTAGGGAGCGGCTGCGTCTACCCGCCATGACTGTAAGGACAGATTGGACAGCTCTGCAGAGAATTCTGGGTACTCTGAATACCCAGAATTCCCGCACCTTCTAGGGAAACATGCCAGACACTCCCAGGAAACTAATTACGGCCCATACAAGGCAAATAATTAGCGCAAAAACCGTATATTTGTAAAATGTCATGTGACGTGAGAAACCTCTGGGCGTACCCAACGTAAGCACGTCATGTGACGTGAGAAACACTCAGCTCTGTTTGTTCAAAATGTTTTTACTGAATCATCACTTCATAATTGTGAATTAAGTATGAAACATGAGGAATCATAAGGGATTGTATATTTGCATGAATTTGGAATATCAGATCTGATAAATTCTTTTAAGAGCTTAAAAGACTATAGATGTGAATGAAAACAACATATAATTTTTGCAGTGAATTAGATGAAACAAGCACTCATACACATTAGATATAAATATAGATTGTAATCCATAATTACGGTACTCAGCAACTGGTGGTGTGTAGCGGCACAGTGTATCTCATGGGAATGTGCCCTCTAGGAAAGAAGTGATTTGGTGAAGTAAAATTATGGTGGCTTTTGACTATATGGTTAAGGATATAATGAGAAAATTCTAACTAATATGATACATCTGAGGTTGGAATATGCAGCAGTGGTGTGGTCACCAAACATCAAAAAGGATATAAGAAAATTAGAAAGGATCCAAAGACTAGCCACAAAAATGGTACCAGATCTAAGAGATCTAATGTATGAAAATAGGTTAAAAGAAATGGGACTTACAACTCTGCAAGATAGAAAGGAAAAAGGAGATCTAATAACTCTACACAAGTTAGTAAATGGCATTGAAAAGCTGGATGGGCATGACCTGGTGATGATGAAAGAAGAAACTAAACAGATAAGAGGACACTCAGAGAAGATAAAAAGAGACAGTATTTGAAGAACATTAAAAGTACAGTTTTTTCACATAGGATATTTGAAATAGATTAAAAGAAGAGGTTCTTACAGCAACCACAATTGATAAATTCAAGGAAATGTTGGATATATGGAGATATGGAGACAGGACAGTGTGAGCCCTTCTCAAACCCTGTACTATACAACTAGATAAATGCAACTAGGTAATACATACTCACACACACACACACACACACGCACGCTGGCTGGCTGGCGACAGGTGCAGACGTCTGTCTACTGGAGAGTGCTTCCAAACAGTATAGAGAAGGATAACTCCTTGACCTAGTAACGTATATACATGGGTGAGAGGGGGGCTTAAGTGTGTCCTGTCTCCATACAGTGACATTAGAAGAGAGAGTCAACAGAGAAATGGATGAAAAACCGTATCAGGCTGGGCCCTCTAGCGGCCATGATAGGAACTCTCCGAATGTAAACAAACCTATCGGAGCCGGGATTAGCATGATAAAGACTCCAATGGGTTTGAGAAAACTAATGGAAAGTGATGGCAGAGATTTCTTGGGCTTCAGAGAAGAGAAGGGAACGATGAGGAGAGTAATTGGTGTCGAGCGGGAAATGAGAAACATGAGGGAGTTGATCGCGGGTATACTTCTAAAGCAAGATGAAGTGGTAGAGGAAAATAAGGAGTTGAGAAACATGTTCAGAAAATGAAAGGCTAAAGACAAAGTGTGGTAGTTATGAACAGGCATTACAAGGATTGGAAGAAAAATTTCAAAGTAGTGTAGAAAGGGAAGGAGCATCTGTGACTGAAACTAAGTTAGAGGAAATCAAAGATGCCTGGAAAAAGCAGCATGAGGAGGAGAAGGTTAGCTTTGCAGAGGTGATAAGGAGGCAAGTACAGGAAAACACAAAGTCAACAGTAATTCAAGTGATTAAGGAAAAGGATGAGTTGGTAAGGGATGCAGTGGATAAGAAAAGATGCATGGTTATTTTTGGGCTGCAAGAAAAGAAGAACCCTGTAAAATTTGTAAGAGAGAGGGAAGAGAAGGAACTGGCAAAGAAAATTATTGAGATAGTCCAAGATAGGGAGCAGGGACTGGAAAAAGAGGTAGAAGAGGTACACAGGACTGGAAGATATAATCAAGAAGGAATAAGACCACTGAAAGTGAAACTGAGATCTCAAACAATGGTAGAGGAAATCCTAGCGAGAACTGGAAAGCTGGTTGATAATACAAAATACAAGAATATTTGGATAAAGAGAGACATGAATATGGAAGAAAGGGAAACCGAGACAGGGAACCGAGAGATGAGGCAAAAAAAAAAAAACGAGAGGAGGACAGAGACCGAGAAGAAGAAATTTTATTGGAGGGTATTAGACATGAAGCTGAGAAAATGGTATATCCGGGAGACAATAGAAACACAGCAGCGGACAGTGGAAGCACAGGAAGAGGAAGAGTCTCGGCTTTGAGAGTCATGTATACAAACATTGATGGGATACTATCAAGTGTGATAGAGTTGAGAGATTATCTAAAGGAAAGCAAACCAGATGTTCTGTGTCTGACTGAGACAAAATTGAAAGAGGAAATTCATCTGAGCTTTAAGGAAGAGGGTTATAACAATTGGAGGAGAGATAGAAAAGGAAGAGGAGGAGGAGGAATAATGATTATGGTTAGAGAAGATATATATGTGGAAGAAGTGCAATATGGAGATGGTATGGCAGAGATCATAAGTATAATAATCAGGAACTGGGGGAAGAGGTGGAGGATCATATTAACATATGTCCCACCAAAGACTAACGTTTGGAAACGAGAGGAACACAAAGAAATGCAAAAAGAGGTGTTGGAGTGCCTGGACAGTATGATAAGAAAGGACAATAAAATTCTACTAATGGGAGATTTTAATTGCAAGAATGTTAGATGGGAAGAGATGGAAATAGATGGAAATGCAGAGCCATGGAGCGAAGAAATGCTACAATTAGCTATGGTTAACACATTGGAACAATGGGTGGAAGAACCTACAAGATACCGGGGACAGGAAGTACCATCGCTTCTAGACCTGGTGTTCTCAAAAAAGCCGGAGCCCCGACCGAACATAAAGTACTTGAGTCCAATGGGTAGGAGCGACCATGTGGTGCTCGAAATAAATATGAAAGATTGGGAGATTTCAAAAGACGAGGAAGATCATAAAAATGGAAGGTTTAATTATGCAAAGGGAAATTTTACAGAATTAAGGAAATTTTTTGGGAGCATAAATTGGAAGGCACTCATGGAAGGTAAAACAGTACAAGAGAAATATGAAGCTTTCTTGATGAAATACAATGAAGGTATACAGAGGTATGTACCATTATATAAAGTAAGGAAGAGCAAACAAGTTTGGTATAATGCCAGATGTGCCGAGGCAAAAAAGATAAGGGATAAGGCTTGGAAGAAACTAAAGAAACAAAGAAATGAAATTCACAGAGAGCAATATAAGGAAGCAAGAAATGAATACATCAGAATAAGAAGAGAAGAGGAGAGTGTATTTGAAAAGGATGTAGTGGAAAAATGTGAAAAAGAACCCAAGCTATTTTTTAGATATATCAATGGCAAAATGACAAGCAAGGAGACCATTGACAAGTTAACAAAGGAAGGAAGGGTATATAAAACAGCGGAAGAGATGAGTGAACTCATGAATGAGAGTTTCAGGTCTGTGTTCAGTGTAGAAATGGACTTTACAGAGCCATACAGTGAAGCATAGCAGAAGGGGATGCAGGAAGTTTCAGTGCAAAGGCAAGAAATTGATAAATTGTTAGAGAACCTGGATGCCAGAAAAGCAATGGGACCCAATGGGGTGTCAAATTGGGCTTTAAAGGAATGTAGAGAACAATTGGTGGAACCAATTTGGAATGTGATTAACAGCTCACTGAAAGAAGGAAAAGTACCAAGAGAGTGGAAAAGAGCTAACATAATACCAATATGCATGGGAGGAAAGAAGACTGAGCCACTTAACTATAGACCAGTATCTCTAACTAGTGTTGTGAGCAAGATGTGTGAAGTAATGATAAATGGGCAGTGGGTGAAATATCTGGAAGAAAATGAAATTGTAACAACAACCAGGAAGGTCATGTGTTACAAATCTACTCAGTTTTTACACAAGAATAATAGATGTAGTTGATAATAGAGATGGGTGGGTGGATGGTGTGTACTTAGACATCAAAAAGGCATTTGATAAAATTCCACACAAAAGGCTACTTTGGAAATTGGAACATATAGGAGGCCTGAAAGGGAGACTATTAAAATGGATGGGAGACTATCCAAAGGATAAAGAAATGAGGACAGTAATCAGAGACAACTATTCAAGCTGGAGTGGTGTCACAAGTGGAGTACCACAAGGGTCGGTGTTAGCACCCATTATGTTCCAGATATACATAAATGACATGCAAGAAGGCTTAAACAGTTATATAAATCTGTTTGCTGATGATGCTAAATTGTTAAGAGTTATAAAGAGCCAAGCAGACTGTATGGAGCTACAGAGAGATATTGACAAGATACATGAGTGGAGCAAGAGATGGAAATCGTAGATTAAACGAATACTTACCAAGTGTGACGTTTGATCGTGATTTCACGAACATTTAGCTGCGTCACTGAGGTAGTAAGCGAGATGCTCGTATTGCTGGGTCCACGTCAGTCTTCAGAAAACACAGGTTTGAGGAAGCAGCCAGAAAGAATCCTCGAGAGGCAACTAGGTAACTACAACCAGAAGAACGCCAAAGGAAAGGGAGGGACAGGGAGGGCGCTTACTACCTCAGTGACGCAGCTAAATGTTCGTGAAATCACGATCAAACGTCACACTTGGTAAGTATTCGTTTAATCTACGATTTCACTTCACGACATTTAACTGCGTCACCGGTAGCCAGCGAGAGCTTTAGAATGGTTCCTCAAACCCAAAACAAGGCAGTAGAAGGATAATGAAAAAAGGGGAGACAATGCAATAACACATCTATTACCCAACGAAAATGAATCACTCAAACGAGTAAGGTAAAAAGTGATACAAAAATATATCAAGACAAATTGAACAAAAAGTAGTATAATGCAACTAAGCCCAGAAAGAATAAACATATGTAGGAAAAAACACATAAACATACAAACGAGAAACAGCCAGCAACATATGGCAAACGGATCCGGATACTAGGACAGGACTGCCCTGGAAAAAAGCCCAGGTTGGAGGATAGGCCTCTTGTAAAATCTCGTAAAGGTCGACTCCCTGGACCAACCAGCGGTAGAGAGGATGGTGGATAAAGGAAGCTTCAAGGCAGCCTTACTGGTGGAGGCCGACCTGGTGGAATGAGGCGAGAAAACGGTAAGATCAATGCCAGCGGCACACATAATATCTTTCGTCCAACGACGCAAAGTGTCCCGTGAGGCAACCCTGACCGGAGGCTTCGTGGTAAGGAAGAAGCCAGTGATAGACCCTCGCAAAGAAGCAGTACGTGCAAGATAACAGAAGACCGAGGTGACGACACACAACCTCCTGTCAGTGGGGTATGCCACAAACACTAATTCAGACATATGAGCACCTGGTCTAGAAGTTTTTAATGGATCCCCCAAACTGAAAGATATGCTGAGATCAGACACAGTCATATTTCTGATATCTAAAAAATGCAAAGTCTGACCACGTTGACCCGATAGCAGAAGCATGAGAATTGCTAATTTCCTAGACAACTGAATGAGCGTCAAATCTTCGTCACGCCCAAGAGCTATTATGTAATCCAAGACTAAATGAGGATCCCAGGTGGTATGAGAGCGAGGGAAAGAAGGTCTCTCCTGAAAGACTGCTTTCATAAATCTGACCACTAAAGGATGCTGGCCTGCAGGCTGACCATTAATGTCAGCCACTGCTGAAATCGCAGACCGGATTGTGTTCATTGAACTGTATGTGCGTCCCGTTTCCTTCTGAAATTCTGAGAAAAGATAATCTAACAAGAGAGTTACAGATGGCTGAAATGGATTAGCTTCCCTGCACTTGCAAAAAGACAACCAGTTCTTGATATGCGGCCCATACTGAAGCCTCGTGCTCGCTCTCCAGGATTTAAGTAAAAAGCAGGCAACGTCCTGCGAAAGGCCTCGACTAGTGAAGGATTCCCCGACAATCTCATCGCTGTGAAGACTGAGCATGAGGGTGAACGAGGGTCGGGTTTTGTGGAAGCACTAGTGGATGCTGAGGGAGGAGCACAGGAGGCGCCGTTAATAAGCGGAGGGCCGTCGGGAACCAGACCTGCGTGGGCCATAGGGGGAGAACCATCAAAACTGTAGCCTCGTCTTCCCGAACTTTTCGCAGAACACGGGAGATAACACTGAAAGGGGGAAAAGCATACAAGTGCAGATTGGACCAAGTCAGTGTGAAAGCATTAATATGTATAGCAGAGGGGTCGGGCTTCCAGGAAACATAAGCAGATAATTGGGTATTAATGCGAGTGGCAAAGAGATCAATCTCAGGTGTGAAAAAGAGCTGACATAGTCGCTGGAAAATGTTAGGGAGCAACATCCATTCGGAATCTAAGTTCCTTGCACGAGATTCTGTGTCAGCATCAGTATTTAACCCTTAAATGACGGTGATCGTTCATGTAAGTGCGGCCCGCACTGTCTCGTCGCGCGGTGATCGTTCATGTAATCAGCATTTTTCCCGCGCGCCGTTTCAAATCAGGCGCGGACTTTTTCTCCCTAAATGATTGACTAGTCATATGGCAACACTTCTCAGTGTGGGAGGAGTTATCAGGATCCTTCTGCTACACACCAGACCAAATTTCCCTGCCATCGAGGTGACATCTGGCAGCTCCCAAGTACGCGTCGGGTAGAAAGACCACTCCAGCTGAGATGATGAATTAGGCTGCTGATATCAGTGATTTATTAGGGAGTGATTTAGAAGATATTGATGATAGTGAGTGGAGTATGGAGTCAGAAGAGAGTGAAGAGAGTACTTCTGATGAGGATGAAGATGGAGAAGAAATTATGAGGGCAGCAGTGGATGCAGCCTCATCATAGTCTGGTGAATGCCATTGGACATATTGGCCGCGAGCAATGTGTCCCAGAGTGTCGCTGGACATGGTGTGGCCGCTGTGAGTGACGCATGGAGCGTGACTGAATTGCTTGCCTTGACCAAGTCACCAAGCAAAGTTGTCAAATTATTGCACTTGCCGTCTTTTTTATTTATAATAATAGTAATGGTAATAAATATGGAAAAAATAATAATACAATTATGTTATTTAGCTCTGATAAAAAAAAACAGGCAAGGAAAGATACATTCATGAGAGAGAGAGAGAGAGAGAGAGAGAGAGAGAGAGAGAGACTGAGCGAGCGAGGGGAGAGAGAGACCAAGCGCCCGGGGGTACCTTTCTACCCAGAGCCTCACATCAAGCCCCGCCCACATAATTATTTGACACGCTATAACTTGACTCTCAGATGTCACTGTGTGCTAACAAACACATCACTGCAATCAGCATCAAAAGGAGGCATAGATCTATAAAACTGGAATAGTTCTGTAACATTTAAGAGGTACTGTATATTACCCGGAAAATGGGGCAGAAACCTCACTGAGCACCCCGTCATTTAGGGGTTAAGAAACCCTGAATGTGTTGTGTAGAGAGGATGATCCCCCTCGACTCAGCCCAGGCAAAAATCTGTTCCACTAAGGTGTTAAGATTGAGTTTCATACTGCCGCGACGATCTAAGCAGGCAATTGCAGTACTGTTGTCAGAGCGGACACGAATATGAATGTCATGGCTATCCTTACAGAGGGATTGAAGACCCAAGAGAATGGCTTTTAATTCCAAACAGTTAATATGGTTCAATTCGTCATGGGCCCAGTGGCCACTAGTCCTGGCACCTCCCACGACAGCACCCCAACCGGTCAAGGAGGCATCGCAAAACATTTCTAGTTCAGGGGAACAGGAACGCAGGGATTTAACCTGAGAGTCAACGTTATGAACCCACCAGGAAACTAGATCCCGAGCATGACTATCTAAAACAACCGGAGCAGAATAATTCCCCCGGTGGTGTGTGAGCTCTCTGTTACGCACTATTTCCAGATACTTATATTGTAGTGGGGCCAATTCTACCGCAGGGTCAGAAGCTACAGCCATACCAATGAAAGTGGAGAGCTCATCTAAGGAGACCACCTTATTCAGGAGCCGTAATCCCTGAGCCCTAATGCGCTCTTTCTTCCGGGATGTTAAAGTGGTGGTCATAGCAACTGAGTTCAGAATCACCCCAAGGAATTCTACCTCTTGAGTAGGTGTTAAAGAGGATTTCGTAAGATTCACAGTGAGACCTAATGAGTCAAAAAGGTGGAGGGCATAAGGCACATTATCCCTTAAGGCATCAGCAGAGTCAGCAATGAAAATACAATCTTCTAAATAGCAGGAGACAGTGATTCCCAGCTTACGAAGGTGGGAGAGGACAGGTTTCAACAGCCTAGTGAATATACGAGGTGCCGAAGTTAGGCCCTGCGGAAGACAAGTGAAGCGATACTTAAGGTGACGCCAGATGAATTGAAACCAGTGCCTGTCCCCTGGTCTAACGTAAACTGAAAAATAAGCGTCTTTCAAGTCAATCGTCATGAAGAAACAGTTGGGATGGATAAGAGGTAAAACATCCCTGAGAGTGTCCAATTTAAAGTGAACGTGTTCAACATAGGCATTAAGTTCTTTCAGGTTCAGAATAATCCTAGCTGTGCCGTCTCTTTTGACGGTAGGGATTCTAGGGAACACGTTAGAGACGAAACCCTGATCCCCTGGAGCACATAATTCAACTATTTTGTGATTTAAGAAGTATTCTATGGCAAAGTCCACGGCAGCATGGTCAGTAACAGACAAGTTGAGAGGGGCCGGGGGGTGTCTCTGTGAGGGAGCACTTGTAAAAACTAGAAGTTTCCCATGTACCACATCATGGATCCATTGATCTGTTGAATAAAGGCACCACTGCGACCTTGCAAGAAAAATCTTACCCCCACAAAAATTGTCAGGAGTGTTAACCAAAGAAAGTGATAATGGACCTACCGATGGAGTGCTCACAGGGGAGTCTTCTGCATTGGCATCCCCTTCCCCTGGGGAGGTCGCTGACCTAAAAAAGGCCTCGACTGGGGTCGTGGACGTGACTGTTGGTGGTGGTATTGTGGGTAGGAAGGGCGGAGAGAGCGCCGAGAAGAGTGCCGAGGTGAAACGAACCATCTACCAGGGGTCTTGTGAGGACGAAAAGAGGGCCGGCCTAATTTCCTTGACTTGTGAATGTCCTCACACTTTTTCACGACATCAAAAGGGAACAAGTCATCCTTCCCCACCTCGCACTCCCATTTACAGAGTTCTTCCAAAGCAGA
>CM035191.1:423621-439933 GCA_020233015.1 Callinectes sapidus
AGAAAATCTCTTTTTCATGTTACATAAAATGTAATGCAAGCCATTTCAATGAAAAAATTTATATTTCTTTTAGAAAAAGGTTTCTTCGTCGTTTTTTCTTTACATTTCCATGTTTTGATTGAAAATAAAGGAAAAAGCAAGAAATATATTAACTTTTTTATTGCAATTCATTTTTTTCTCTCAAAATTGAATAATTTATCCCCTTTTCTGCGTTTTTAGGAGTATTAACATCTCATCTAAGAAAGACCATCTTTTTATAGTTAAGGAGAAAGAAATATATGCCATTTCACGAAAAAGTTCCTTTTCACCGAAAAAGTAGATTTTTCGATGATTTTCTGCTTATTTCATTGTTTTCATAAAAAATAAACAAAACCCAATGAATATTGCGACAATATACTTTTTTCTCAAAAATGTCATAAATAACGTGTTTTTCAACGTTTTTATGAGTATTAACGGCATTTTACACAAAACCCTCTTTTACAAGTATAATATATGCAATTCGTATAAAGATAAAAATTTTGCCTAAAAAGTTACTTTTTAATGTTTTTATCTGATTTTCATTTGTTGGTGAAACAAAACAAAAAAAAAATATTTTTTTTTACTATATTTTTTTCTCTAAAATTGTACAAACTACCCATTTTTATATTTCTATCCTTATTTTATGATTATATATATTTTTTCTCTAAAACTGCATAAATGACCCTTTTTTCAATGTTTTTTCAGAGATTTAGAAAAAAGTATGTTTTGCCATCCAAAAGTGAGTTTTTCAATAATTTTCTTTTAATTTTCATGTTTTAATAAAAAACAATTCCAATACACTATATATTTTTTTCTCTTTAAAGTTACATAAACTACGCTAATTAAACTTTTTTATTGGTTTTACCAACGTTTTGAAGAAAATCCCTTTTTCATGTTACATAAAATGTAATACAAGCCATTTCAATGTTATTAAAATTACATATATTATACTTGTAAGAGGGGGTTTTGTTTAAAATGGCGTTAATACTCCTAAAAACGTTGTAAAACACGTCATTTATGATTTTTTTCAGAAAAAGTATATTGGCGAAATATTCAGTGTTTTTTGTTTATTTTTTTAAAGTAAACAATAAAATAAGCAGAAAATCGTCGAAAAATTCACTTTTTCGGTGAAAAGGAACTTTTTTCTTGAGATGGCATATATTTCCTTTTTTCTGAACTAAATAAAAGATGGTCTTTCTAAGATAAGATATTAATTCTTCTAAAAACGCTGGAAAGGGCTTCCCTTATGCAATTTTTAAGAGAAAAAAATGTATTGCAATAAAAAGTTAATATATTTCTTGCATTTTCCTTCATTTTCAATCAAAATATGGAAATAAAAAGAAAAAACACTGAAAAATCCTTTTTCTAAAAGAAATATATATCTTTTCCTTGAAATGGCTTCTATTACATTTAATGTAACATTAAAAAAGGATTTTCTTCAAAATGTTGTTAAAACCAATAAAAAGGTTTAAATAGGGTAGTTTGTGTATTTTTAAAGAGCGCATTGTTCATGTTTTTAATTTAAAAAAAATTCAAAGAAAATTACTGAAAATTCACTTTTGGAGGTAAAAACATATTTTTTTACTAAGGGAAGATGTATTTGTCAAAAAAATATTATAAATTCCTTAAAAAATTTGAAAAATTTATAATGCAAATCGCATATGTTAAACTTGTAAATGGGGGTTTTGCGTAAAAATCCGTTAATACTATTAAAAACTGAAAAAACTAATTTATGAAATTTTAGATAAAAAAAAAAAGTATATTGTAACATGTCTCGCGGGGCGCTAAATTTGCCAGGCCACAAGTTCTTCCTATTGATGGTCTGGTTGTAGTTGTTCTGGTTGGTGTTGTTGTTGTTGCTGCTGCTGTTGCTGCGGTAGTAGCCTATGTTGTTATTGGAAGTGTTGTTATTATTGTTGTTGTTGTTGTTATTGTTGTTGGTGGTGGTGATGGCGTGAGTGGTGTTACGCCTCCGGGTGATGTTTGGATCGTTGTAGTTGTTAGTGTTGGTCGAGGTGGTTGCGTCCCTACTCCGTGGGGCAGGGGTGGGGCCAGGGGCTGCGCGGGAAGCGGAGGGGGGGACGGCTGCTACCAGGTTCTGTGTACTGGTGGAGTTGGAGGTGATGGGGGCGATGGAGGAGACGGAGGTGATGGGTGTATGTATGAATCAGGGCCACCCTTAATATAAACAACAACAACAACAACCCACACCACCTACAAACAATAATCACCTCATGCTAGAACGATCCATATAGCACGAAACATATATAACATGAACTCAGTTGGTTATTGATATATGATTCAAATGTTGTTTTTGTTGTCATTGTTGCCGTTGTTGTTGTTGTTCTTGGTGGTGGTGGTGGTGGTGGTGGTTGTGATAGCTTCACAAATTTCCTTCAACTGATCTTTCTTCACCAAAAAAATAAAGAATAAAGCGATATAATCATCCCCACGACTTCCACAACCATCCATAAGACGTAATCTGTACCATACACCATCCACCATACACAGGCCACAATTCACCCATTTCAATCATTATGAAGACCTTAGCATCCCTTTCATCACGTCCTCACCCCAATGTACTGCAGTGTTAGGGGAGGTTTGGATTTTGGTTTGGGTTTGAACAATTCACTCCTCCGTCATAAACTCTTCTGTAATCACTACTGGTCTTCTCAAGCCCACGGGGTTTGTTTTGCACTCAAGGTGTGGGAATGTCTCTTCACTGATCATTAGTAATATGATTGTGTGTGTGTGTGTGTGTGTGTGTGTTCAAGTTCAAGTTCAAGTTCATATATTTTATTCCATAAGCCCATACATTTGCGATGAAAATTAGATTATAGGAAAATGGAGAAAAGCCTGCAGAGATAAAATCTCGTAAGCAGACCTGTAGATATTAATCATTTTCTTTTACAACTCAGTCAAATTCGTAAAAAAAAAAACAAAGATAACATTTAAGACAACACAAATAGCTTATAATATTCGTAAATGCAAACTATTTTTCTAAAGAGAAAAGAAAATACAAAACGAAGAGAAATAATAATCCAGTAACAAATATGTAATTATAACGACAAAAAGAAAACATTAATAATAATAATAGCTAATGCAGTACTACTACTACTAATAATAATAATAATGATGATGATCATAATGTAACTTTCACACACAGGAAACAAACAACTAAATCCATATGGCAAACAAATATAAGCGTATGGTATACTTGGAAACTTTGTACACATACATGAATAATAACAAACACACAAAGAAAATATTATTGCTCTTGAAGATGGAGGAGATGTTTTTTTACTCTGAATTTGAAGCTATTTAGTGACAATGAGTTGACTTCACATTTTATTGAGGTTGGTAGAGAGTTCCAAATTTCCGGTCCAAGACACATAATTGAATTTTTAAAAAGAGTCGTTCTAAAAGGAGGACAAACCATGTTTATCTGGTTGCCTCGAGTAACACGAGTATGTTCTTGAATAGAAAAAATGTTGGAATTATTCTTTAATGATTTAAAAATGTCTAGTAAAAGGAAGTATTTATGAATATTGCTTAATTTCATTAATTTTTTATTAGAAAATATCATCTCAGTTGACTCATATTTTCTCTTATAGAATATCATTCTCAGAATAGATTTTTGGTTTCTGATTAATACATTTAAGAAAGATGGCCAAGTACAACCCCAGATGGATATGCAATACATTAGTTTTGAGTAACATAAAGTATAATAAAGTGTTAACATTGATTCAACACTTAAATTATCTCTAATACAATATAAAATTCCGGTGATTTTTGATAAAGTTAAAGATACATTTGATATATGTTCCCTCCAGTTTAAATTCTCATCAACTGTGACTCCTAGAAATTTTGTAGTTTTAACACGATCAATAACGTTACGACCTAATTTCACTGGTTCTAAATCATGAGCCAAAGATCTATTTTGAAACAACATAACATGTGTCTTCTTAATGTTTAACATTAATCTATTAACTTTTATCCATTTGTAAACATTATTTAATTCTCTAGACAATTTAGCATGAAGAACATTGATGTCAGGATCAGAAACTGTGAAACAAGTGTCATCTGCATATAAGGTAAAATGAGCATTACAACTGGAATTTACAATATCATTTATATAAATTAAAAACAAAATAGGACCTAATATGGAACCTTGAGGGACACCCTGTTTAATAATCTTATATTCGGAAAAAGAATTATTGCAATATACTAATTGTTTACGGTTGGAAAGATAACTCTTTAATAGATCAAGAACTGGTCCCCGTACCCCAATATTATTTAATTTATTCAGTAAAATTTCATGGTTTAGAGTGTCGAAAGCTTTGGAAATATCAAGAAACACGCTAGCAACGAAAGTTTTTCTGTCTAATTCGGTGTAAACTTTTGAAACAAAATTCAAAACCCCTGCCTGTGTAGATAATTTTTTTCTGAAACCAAACTGGCATTTAGATAATAAATTATTGTCCTCAAGAAAAGCACAGAGTCGACATGCAATTGCCTTCTCAAAAATTTTGCTTATAGATGGTAAAATTGATATTAGTCTATAGTTATTAATTTCATTTACATCCCCAACTTTGTGAATTGGTAGAGCTTTAGCAATCTTAAGTTTGTCAGGGAAAATACCGCCCCCAAAAGATAAATTTATGATATATGTAAGTGGAATCAAAATGCTAGTTAAACTTTGTTTTAATAAAGTGGCAGTAATTTCATCAAACCCAGAGGAATTTGATTTTAAAGAATTAATGTAACTTGCAACTTCTTTTTCATCACAAGGAAATAGGAACATCGAAAAATTGGCAGCGGTTTGAAAATAATTACTATTATCAGTGACTTCATTATCATCATTAGTATATGAATTGTCAAGTATGTTAATAAAATGGTTGTTAAAGGCATCAGGTGTATCCGAATCAGTAATGTTATTCAGGTGAATAGTTACATTACCGCTGGATTGTTCTGTTCTACCCATAAGTTTATTAATTGTTCTCCATGTTTCTTTAGGATTTCCCTGTGATGATTTAAGTTTATTCTTATAGTAATTGTTTTTTGCCTTTCGCAACAATGTTGTCAAGATGTTTCTGTAGGCTTTATATTTAGTTTTATAAGTCATGGGCCATTTACTTGCCAGTCTGGAAAGTCTGTGCTTCTCTTTTATGCTTTGTACTAGTCCTGAAGTTAAATAATAACCACTAGTGGATGTTTTTTGTTTACTATATTTAAGAGGAAAATTTGCTTGTAATGCATCGCTATATAATTTGTGGAATAACTCATAAGCAGAGTTAGGACAGTCAGTTCGGAGCACTTCATCCCAACTCAGCCGCGCCACGTCCTGCACAAAGCTGCTCACGTTCCCAGGACTGAACACCCTCCCCAACACACGCGGCGTCGGCTGCGTTGGGCTGACGTACTCACGAAAACACGAAACAACTGGGAAGTGATCAGAGATGTCAGTATATATGATATAATTGGAGATATTCTTTTCAATTTGGTTAGACCAGATATGGTCTATCAGTGATGCAGTGTTGTCAGTGACCCTGGTGGGCTTGGTAGTCATAGGTAGTAGTGAATTAGGTGCTCGGAAAGAAAGTATCAGGAAAAAAAGTAACAGTTAGGTTAGGTTAGGTTAGGTTAGGTTAGATTAGGTTAGGTTACGTTAGGTTAGGTTACTTTGTTTCTCTGTTTCTTTTTTTCCGTTACTTTTTTACATGTTACTTTTTTTCCTGTTACTTTCTGTCCTACAATCGTGAATTATTATACATTAAACTAAGAAAATCAATTAGATGTGGGGTATTCTGATTGAGTAAATTAAGATTCCAATCACCAAAAATGTACACAGCCTTATAGGTTTTTGAACTAATGTAATCAAGAATAGTACTAATTTTATCTATAAAGTCATTTATATTACTATTTGGAGGTCGATAAATCGAGGCTAAGAAAAAAGTATTTTTGTCACGTTGTGCCTCGACACAGACACACTCCAGACTTGGATGACACATACTCACGTCCTGTAACAGTGATGAGGTGTACTTCTCACTCACATACAAGGCTACTCCACCGCCATGCCTGTTGCGGTGTTTACAATACATCGAGTACTTAAGGATAGTATACAGTGGAGCAATATGACCGTCGAGTCTCGTTTCAGAAAAACCCATAACGTCAAAGCCTGTTTTATACAAACTCAGAATTTGATCTTGAACACACTGCAAGTTTGATGATATGCTGGTAATATTCATGGAGAAAATAGTAAAAGACCCGCGATCAACTATAAAGTTATCACCCATGGTTACATATATAGAATGAGGAATACTTGAAATACTTGAGTTATTAATAAACAAGTCAACATTTACGTCATCATACTTATCATATTGTAGTACTTGTAACGGATTAAAGTTAAGATTATTTAATGAATCTATCGTTAATACATTTGAGTTTTGAATGTTAAACTCATTACTTAATTCATTATCTTCAATATTATGAAATGGGAAAAACGCCATGAGAAAAACACAAAAAAAATACATAATATATTAATAACTGACAGCAACTGCTATGGTCTTACTTTCTTTTTGATTTACTGGTGCGGGTGTTATCAGATACATTCTTTTTTGTCCGGTTAGCGTAGCTGCCAGCGCCGCTGTGCCCACCACTCGCAGTCAGGGCCCCCTCCTCCGAACGGGGCGCCGCGGCCGCCCCACAAACAGGACTGCCACGCAGCGCCTCACTCTCCTCTTGCGTCTCAGGCTCATTCCGCATTGCTTCCTCGCTGTCTTGTACAGGAGCGGCCGGCTGAGCAGCAACACCCTCGTCCACATTAACCGCACGCTGGTACTCACGGTTGCTGGGCTGATTCCTTTCCTTGATTATCAACTTAGTGTGCCTGAAGTAAGCGATCTTCCCTTCTTCTTTCTTCTTTGGCTTTACGTAGTCGGGGTAATTGCTGCTTGACGATCTCCTGTGAAGCTGGGCACAAATCCTCATTAATGTAGATGCGAGTACCTTTTAACTTTCTCGCATTTCTCATTACCATTTCTCTGTCGGCGTATGAAGTGAAGCGCGCCACAATAGTCCGGGGTTTGTTGTCCACTCGTTGGCCTGTTCGGTGAGCTCGCTCGATGTGGAGTGGCGGGAGTTCCAATTTGTTTTCTAGCAGTGATTTTAGTGACACAGCAGTTTGTTCCCATGTCTCGCCACCTTCACTCTCAGTAACACCGCTTATTCTTAAGTTGTTCCTCCTGCTATGGTCCTCGTTGTAATTAAGTCTTGCTTCCAGGTCAGAGAGTCGAGTTCGAAGCAATTCATTGTCATCAGTTAGTTCAGAGAGTCGTTTACTCTTTGTCCTGTCTCCTCTTTTTTTCCTCCTCCCTCGCCTTCATTAACCCTTCTTTGTTGCTGTTTGGCCTCCCTGTGTGGCATCTTTACTCGTGTATAGTGGTCATTATCTGGAGTTCTTTGATATAGACCTTACCAGCGTAGATGTATGGAGCTCACTGACGGTACGGTGAAAAGGGAATGTTACAGGAAACAAAAACAGATAAGACAAAGGTCGCAGACAGACAGGCAGGCAGGCAGGCAGGCAGGTAGGCAGGCAGGCAGGAAAGCAGGTAAGAAGGCAGGTAGGTGGGCAGGTAGGCAGGGAAGCAGAAAAGCAGGAAAGAAGGAAGACAAACAGGCAGGCAGGCATTAGGATATTAGAGTATTGTACCATCTATTACACTTTACACACGGGAAACATAAAGAATAGGCAGTCGTCAGTCGCCCTCTGATTTGTGATGGTTAGTGTAATACGTACTTAGAAATTTCAATTTAAATATTAAGAAGTTCTCTGTAGTTATTCAAGTGTTGCATGTGTTTATTCTTTGTTCCAGATGTTACTGTGTTATCTCGTGGACCAGGTTACGTGTGGCTTTCAATAAATCTTTCATATTATTTGAGACAATGTGTAGTTGATTGTTTAGTGTAGCACTCAATCAATTGTCATATTCTACTTACTTGAGTTGACCTTTGAGACTAATACGTTATGATGATGAGTTATTGTTATATTCACCAGCATATTTAGTTGGAATAATAGTTTGATGGGTGATAAATGTTTTCAGAGTTGCGTGTATAGCATAACCACTCGATAATTTTACTCGCTTGGTAAGGAGAAAGACTTGTGGTAAATGTGGGTTACAACATACTTGTTCTGAAATCGTTCCACTTATCACTGATCAGTATTCATGGACACATTTTCCAAGAATAAGTAACGCCATGATAAATAAGTTTTTAAACGGGTGTCTTAGTGGGAAGAAAGTCGGTTACCTTCGCTGGAATATCCTGAAGATGAGCAGAGTAAGACAATGATCTCCCTCCCAGACAGTACCATGGACCTGACGGTGGTCCAACCAACGCTGTGGAAGGAAGCCGTCCCTTGAGGGAGGATTGTCCAAAGTTCTCTACTGGGAAAAGTTGTGAGTCAAACTTCTTCTAATGTAGAGAAAGAAAACTATGACTGTTTGGTATGAGAGATTGAGGTACTTAAGTCAGAATACACGCGCGCGCGCACACACACACACACACACACACACACACACACACACACACACCTGTGAATCCTGTGAAGTAGTTGGAAGCAGTCAGCGCCGCTAGATGCGGTGCTCTACTTCGGGGTCGCGATGGGTCGCCTCCCCAGGGTAGGTGAAGTCGCCGTCCGCCCGTCGAAGAGCCAACCAGTCCAGTATTGAGTTGGTTGGGGTGCGGGAGTAGTAGTGCGGTAGGTGCGGCTCATCCGGTACTTCTTGTAGAAACAGGTCAAGTTTTGCTTTGAATTGGTCTAGGGTGACGTTGGTGAGGGCTCGTAAGTATGATGGTAGTGAGTTAAAGAGCATTGGACCACGTATAGCAAAGGAATTGCTCTTTAGAGTCTTGATTCTGGTAAGGGCCCGTGGGTGAACTCTACTTATGTTACAGAGTCGGCCTAGTCGTTGGTGGTCGTGGAAGCGTATGTCTATATCATTTGAACATAGGCCCCGCATTATCTTCCAGACGTAGATAATCATGTATCGCTCTCTACGCCGCTCCAGAGAGTAGAGTTTGAGGGTATTGATTCGCCCCCAGTAGTTTAGGTGTCTTACAGTAGATAGGCGGTAGGTGATGATCTCTGTACCGATTCAAGTGCTTGGATATCTCCAGGTTTCCAAGGGGACCACAGCTGGCAGCAATATTCCAACAGGGGGACAACCAGAGATTTGTACAAGGTCAGCATCGGAATGGGGTCTCTCGTTTTAAATGTGCGGAGTATCCAGCCCAGTTGACCACGCGCTTTTTTAACTGTATTGGTAATGTGCAGCGAAAATGTAGCATCATTTGAGAGGCATACACCGAGGTCTCTGACGTTAGTCTGGGTAGCTATGATGGAGCCATCAGGTGCCTTGTAGGATGCATTTGTTAGTTGGGTTGGTGTTGTTGTATATCTAAGATGGTCGAATTTGTTATTATTGAATTTCATGTTGTTGGTGTCTGCCCATTCATATATTCTCTTGAGGTAATTTTGTAGAAGGGCAACATCTTCATCAGTATCAATCATTTTAGTAATGCGCGTGTCATCAGCGAAGGAAGTGATAGTGGAGTTGGTGATGTTTGAGTCTATGTCATGGATGTGGATAAGAAATAGTAATGGTCCCAGGACAGAGCCTTGAGGAACTCCACTCATGACAGACGACACTGATGACAAGGCTCCATTGACAGCAACATATTGTGTCCTATTGGTTAAAAAAGCAGAGGCCCAAAGACCCAGTTGACCTGAGATTCCCAAGTTGTGCAGTTTATGGAGCAGAACCCCGTGGTCAACCTTGTCGAATGCCTTTGAGAAGTCTAAGTAAACCACGTCAATCATAGTATTTGATTCTAAGGAGGTGATGATCCGATCGTGATGTGCAAGAAGTTGGGATAGACACGATCGACCTCTCCTGAAACCATGCTGTCCGTCGTTCATTTTGTTTGAATCTTCAAGATACGTAGTGATTTTCTTGGTAATTATTTTTTCAAGGACTTTGATTATGTGCGAAGTGAGAGCTATTGGTCTATAGTTCTTGGCCTCACCTCGTGAACCCCCTTTGAAAACTGGGGTGATCTTTGCCGATTTGAGGAGATGTGGCACGATACCTGTTGCAAGAGAATTTTGGTAGAATGTGAGGAGTGGCTTTGCCAGCACACCTGCACATTTTTTAAGAAAGATTGCTGGTATTTCGTCAGGGCCAGCCGCTGAGTTGTTGCTTAGTGTTACTATAGCTTCAGTTATATCAGTGATGCTAATGGTGATGTTGTGGAGTTGTTGGTCTTGGTTCGCCTGTTCCGGGGACATGAAGAGATCTACTGCACAATTGATGTTTTTTTCTTGAAGTGGTGTGCTAAAGACTGATTCGTATTGTTTTTTTTAGTATATTACTAATTTCATGCGAGTCAGTGATTATCTTATCACCGTCCTTGAGTGGACCAACAGGGGTCTTTATTTTTTACTTCTTGAAAGCGTATGTATAAAAATATTTTGGGTTTTCTTTGATACTTTTCACGGCCATTGCTTCTTTGTGAGCAAGCTCGCATGAGGTGGAGTTGACTAGGGCTGCATCAATGCTTGAAATTTGCTGGGTTAATTGTGCAAACTTGTCATTATTAATAGTGTTCTTCAGTTTCCTTCTTAATTTGCCTCATTTCTCATGAGAAGCCTTCTGTCTTTTGGTATTATTAATGTCTTGTCATTTCTACTTGACTTCAATGGTACATTATGTATTGATGCTTTTAGAAGAGTGCCGAGTATTAAGTCTAGTTGTTCGTTAGGGGTGAGATGGTCTAGGGAGGTGGACCAGTCAGTTGAGTGTAGGAGTTCACATATACCATCCCATGAAACGTCTTGACTAAAAAAGTTGAGATCTGAGAAGTTGGTAGGTAACTCAGGTACTTTACTATAGTTTGGTTGGGTCACTGATAAGTTAATGTTGGTGGTGATATTGATTAGGTTATGATCACTTAGGTTGGTTATTAGTACATCATGGTTGTGTATTAGGTCATCATCGTTGATCAAAACCAAGTCAAGGATGTTCTTTTGACGGGTTGGAGTTGTAATTATCTGAGTTAGGAAGAAATCTTGGACAAAGGATTGAAGATGGAGTGCCTGAGACCGGTCACTGTGTGAGCCTCCATTGATGGAGTCCGTGGACCAATCTATAATTGGTAGATTAAAGTCTCCTGTAATGATGAGCTTTGGTTCGGGAGTAAATTTATCTAGTAGACTGCGGATATTATTGATGACTTCGAGAAAAGCTTGGATGGGGCAGTCTGGTGGACGATAAATGACGGTGAAGATGAGGTCTAGCTTCTTTATATAGATTACTTGGGCCTCGGTATATGAGTTGGAGGTTGAGAGGAGAACTTGGGTATCAGGTGTGAGTTCTTCTCTTATGTATGTAATGATACCACCTTTCTTTCTGTTAATGCGGTCGGTGCGTATGATATTGTAGTTATTGATATGAACCTCCGCATCTTTGATGTTATGGTTAAGGTGGGATTCAGTGAAGGATGCAATTAGGGCATGTGAGTCTGTCATTAATTCCTTAATTAGGGGTAACTTTTCTTTGAATCTATAAGGAATCAGACCCTCTATATTCGCTGTTATAATGTTGCTTAGTGGAGAAACGGCGGAGGGTGGGTCATGTTGGGTAGGGGGACTGGGTGATGTTGGTGATTCTGGTCCCTTTGTATTGGCAAAAGTCTCATTACTTGTGCTAGTTGGTACTTCATCTCTTGGATGTCTGTGTATAAAAAAATGAAGGTTTTTCTGCTGTAGGTCATCATTGCGGTGATATTGGTTGGTAGGCTGATGATGATTTGTGTGGGGGTAAGGTCGACTTGGTTTACTGGTGCTAGTGTATGATGTGGGTGAGGTGGGTGATTCTGGCTGGTAGCGTTGAGTGCCTTTTAGGTGAAGATAGGGGCATTCGAGGTGTAGGCAAAGTCTGTCTTTTTCTGAATTTTTGCATATAGTAGGATGATTGTGGGTACATGTTTGAGATGTGCAACCTCTTTTTGTGTCTCGACCATAAGTCCTGTACTTGTAGCAGACTTTCGGGTGTGCATAGTTGCACTTATTTCCTGAACGCACGTATTTGCATGACTGAGTCTTATAGAATCTACAGATTTGGGTCTTCTTATTACTATTTCTAACACTACTTTCTGTGTTATTAGTGTTAGAGGTGTTTGTGGTAGGAAGCAGGGCTAGGGAGTCCCGGGAGTTGGGTTTGTTGGGACCAGGTGAGGTCAGTTTTCGTGGCTGTTCGTAGTCACCACGCTTCTGTTCCTTAATAATGTCATTCTCTATAACAATATCCTTTTGTAGGTTATCTGAGGTGGCAGTGGTTTTTGCTTGTGACGACTGCTCACACACATTATCCTCATGATCTCCATTACTTTCATTCCCTGAATCATTGATGAGAAGATTAGAGACGAAAGCATATTTTTGATCATATTCCTCGTCATCCATTGAGATACGAACGCAAGGTTCACACTTGTATTTATATCGAGTCGTGAACCAGTTAACTAGCGCATATGCAGGTAATTTAGAGCAGTTAGGGTGGATATATTTGTTACATGTATCGCATTTTATGCTTTCCAGAACACAGAGTTTTGAGCATATACCACATGATTGCTCTGGAGGAGGTAAGTTTATACGTGCCATTGTAGTATGTGACATTGTAATATTTGGGTTGGGTTGTATTTAGTCAGCTGTTTATCAGCTGTTCAGGTGGCCAGGGTGGGAGGGCAGGGGAGTGGCCTTGAAGTGATCAGCTGTTTCAGTTGACGTCACAGCCTCTATGCGCATGCGCGAGTTTCAAGCATATTGTCTAATGAAGGGTATAGCGTTGGTTTAAATCAAGTGTTTCACAGTAATCAACACTCTTATTATGCACTTTGTACTCACTATGTATCTAGCCAATAGCCACCATTTACTTCTTCCATAAGAAAGGGAGAAGGGAGATGGGGGCTGGACGGGGATGTCACTGTAGCGGGGTTGGTGGTGCGGTGGTGACAGGAGGGGTGATGGGCACTGGTGGCCTCTGTAGCGGGGTTGGAGAAAGTCGCTGCGTGGGGTGGCGCGGTGTCTGAGCCGCCGCAAGTGGGTGGGTGGGTGGGAGTGTGGTGGTGGTGTCAATTCGAATGTGAAGGGTTAACGGTTGATTGATTGACGCTTCACATTAATCAACACAATTTAGACGCTTGTCTGTACAGTTTACGCGCACTAATTTTCACCTATTTAGTCAGCAGATCTTTATTGACATGTAGGCAATAATATAATTTGAGTAATTCACAGTTTTCTAAACGAAAGGTAGGTTTAACAGGAGCACACGATGGCACGTCCGGTACACACACACACACACACACACACACACACACTCTCTCTCTCTCTCTCTCTCTCTCTCTCTCTCTCTCTCTCTCTCTCTCTCTCTCTCTCTCTCTCTCTCTCTCTCTCTCTCTCTCTCTCTCTCTCTCTCTCTCTCAAAAGGCGTAAGGTAATGAATGGGAAAGCAACATATATTGAAGCATGGCAGGCTGCAGGGTGGCCTGCTAACACACTTCATGGCTAAGCAGTGGTGGTGGTGGTGGTGGTGGTGCTGTGAGAGCATGTGTTCCTGCAGTAATCACCGGCCGTTGTGTTCCGGCGGAGTGCGTGACTGCAATATATTATTTACACCACGTCATGCACACCAGCGTGGTTGGCAACAGGCAACAGGCAACAGACCTGTACATCATCACTACCAAGACTAATAGAAAGGAACTTTTAATGCGAAGGAAAGTAATAGAAAAACATCTTACAAACTACGTATGCGTTTCCAGGGAAGTGAACAGCTGTAAGTATGATGGAAACAACGCGAGAAATAGTTAGTACTCGTTACGTTGTGTCCACACCTGCATTATGCTGCCTACAGAGAAGTTGAGAGCAATTACAGACATTACATTACATACGACATCTGAATACACATCGACAATAAAGTTGAGAGATGTGTTTGTTACAATGTTACGCAACATGTTAATAATAAGAGGCAACATGATGGGGCCGTCCACACTAAGTAGATCTTGGTAGGCGAGTGGAACATGTCAGCGTGTGAGGGAGGACGCACTGATGTCAGCTGATGCAGTAGTGGTTTCGTGTCAGAGTCAGCAGAGAAGGCGTCCCCGTAAGATCTGGACGAAACCCTCCTTACTGAATAACGCAAGCAAGATATCATTGAAGGTGTAATACAAGACAATAACTGTCTCCGACCAAGCACAGTACATAAATAAGAAAGGAATCTTCCAAAATTTTTCTCTGTATGTCCCGATACGATTTTGAGATTTTGTTACAAATGATCGGTGCGGACACCAGTAAAAGTGATGCGAAGTTGAGGCAGCCAAAATCGCTGTATTTGTGTCTGTAGACAAATCTCCATAACATTACCTCGTCTATATCAGGACTACCAACATGTCGCTCAACAGTTTTAATTAATCAACAACATGTCGTTAATGAGACAGAGAGAGAGAGAGAGAGAGAGAGAGAGAGAGAGAGAGAGAGAGAGAGAGAGAGAGAGAGAGAGAGAGAGAGAGAGAGAGAGAGAGAGGAGAGAATAAGTAGAGAGAGAGAAGAGAGATAGATAGATAGATTGATAGAGGAGATAGATAGATAGATAGATAGATAGATAGATAGATAGAGAGAGAGAGAGAGAGAGAGAGAGAGAGAGAGAGAGAGAGAGAGAGAGAGAGAGAGAGAGAGAGAGAGAGAGAGAGAGAGAGAGAGAAGATTATCTGGGCCATGGTGAGGAATGCTTTAAGATTTCAAGAGGACAGTTTACAAACGCCACATTGCAAACAACACTGGTACTCTATAATGATATTTTTTTCCCATTTGGTGATACAGAATGTTTATTACACTATTGGTATGTAAACACTTTCTTCGAGACCTTCATCCTCGCTGTTTAGTATATTTTAACAGTTTTCTTATGACATCTCGCTTTTTAAAATTTATTTTTCATGTTTTTAGCCAGATCTAATGTAAAGTTTCACCATAGCGAGTTTCTCTACATAGACGTGGAAAAGATTGAGAAATGTGTAGGTTGTAGTTACGAAAGCCGTGATGCTGATCAACCTATGAATTAGTAAATGTTATCATTATGCTTGGACAGGAGTGGCAGTGTTGAGGTGCAATATGCTGAAGTAGATACATTGATTTTTAGGAGTGGCGATAGGCAAGCACGAACAGTTAGACACACACACAAATAAAATAAATAAATAAATAATAATAATAAATAAAAATAATAAATAGATAAATATATAAAATAAATAAATAAAAATAAATGAATGATTAAATAGATAAAACAAATAGATGAATAAATAAATAAATAAATAAATAAATAAATAAATAAAACGCTACCTTGGTTTTAGTCCTAAACACAGTTCTTTAAGAAAGAGTTCTACAGGTTAGCAGCCCAAAAGAAAATCAACATAAGATCATTGTTATTTATCGCCTTTAGTTATGTGAAGGATATGTGCGTGTGAAAGAATTGCCGAGGAAAGAAAAATCAATTGTCTTTTAAAACGTGTTAATTCCACAAGAGTTACGATAACGAATACCGCGAAAAGAAAAGACATTGCTTCTAAAGGAAATAGAGTGATGGGAAGGTGCGAACAGACTCAAAGGTGTCAAACTTACTCCGATTCTACATTAAACATCAGATGAAATGCAATGATATATGCTCAGACTTAATGAACCAGAATGACCAGCAAAATGAGCTGTGAAACAAAGTCACTGATGATCCTCGACACAATAACCAAATGGATAATTGTCCTGCGTCAAGTGCATTACGGGCGGCCCAGGGCGTCTCTCCACCCACGGAAGGTCTGCGGTTTAAGAGGAAGTCTTGTTTGGTGACTCAGCCCATCCCTCTTCACACATTGTTCACGACACTCTTCAGGAACGTACAACAGAACAGTAGCCACTCGCGCCTCCATTGTTCCAGACCTGCTTCACGTCTACCCATTACGAAAGCAGCTGATAAATGGACACTACATTACTTCTTTAACAATGTCACGCAGTAAGTCAGATTGGCAGGGAGGGAGAGAGGCAGGGAGGAAAGGAGGGAGGGAGGAAGCGCGGTGGGGTGCTGCTGACAACAATGCTCAAGACCAAGACGAGAGTTAAAATGGCTCCGTATTAAAAGATTATTATGTATGTAACTTTTCCTAGACGATTTTCTAGTCTTAAATCCTAACCTCCTGAACT
>CM035191.1:537204-556689 GCA_020233015.1 Callinectes sapidus
GGATGGCGGGTGTGTGTGTGTGTGTGTGTGTGTGTGGGAAGGTGAGGATGAAGGCAAAATAAGAGATTCGTTGTTGTTGTTGTTGTTTTTCTTCTTCTTCTTCTTCTTCTTCTTCTTCTTCTTCTTCTTCTTCTTCTTCTTCTTCTTCTTCTTCTTCTTCTTCTTCTTCTTCTTCTTCTTCTTCTTCTTCTTTTCCCTCGTTTCCTTTCCTCCTTCTTTTCTTCTTCCCCCCTCCTCCTCCTCCTCCTCCTCCTCCTCCTCCTCCTCCTCCTCCTCCTTCGCTGTGTATTTCCTTTATCAGTGATAGAGTGACTGTATAGATAAGCTCTTACGACTATAACGACTTCACTGTCCGTTACAGAGAGAGAGAGAGAGAGAGAGAGAGAGAGAGAGAGAGAGAGAGAGAGAGAGAGAGAGAGAGAGAGAGAGAGAGAGAGAGAGAATCCCAGTAATCTAAACATAGTAATGATTTTTTTATGGTTGAATTTTAGAGATCTTCATAATTCAATATTTTGTTTTCTTTTTTGTAATTGTTTCAAGAAGCTTCAGTAAAAATTAGTAATATTTTTTACTATTATTATGATTCTGGTGGTAATATAACAGATTTTACACCATTAATAGGCGATAAACCTCAATATTTCGTTATTCCACGTTCAATTCAACGAAACTTCAGCATCAGTAATAAGAAAACACCATAAAAAAATCGATTAATCATCTTTGACCTTTGAAGATTCTCCTTACAGTATTTAATCCCTTCAATACTGGGACACATTTTCATATTTACTCTGCTTATTATTTATCGATTTTATACACCTTAGGAAACTCATATGGGGATTAAAATATTACAGAATCTGGCCATTAATCTTCTAACCTCCATAAACTTTCCCTAATCTCAATAAAATCGTCTAATCACACACAAAACTCGTGGTAAAAAATGTATACTGAAGAGGTTAATTACCGTACTAAATATTGAACAACTTTTCTGCACCAGTGATAAAGAAAAAAAAACATTATGAGAAGCGAACCAGTTAAATGTGTGCCCTTTGAAAACGCTTCTAATGAGAGAATACTTTGAATACGAGGCAGAGGCGAGGGAGGAGCGGTCAGCCGGGGAGCAGCGAGGCGCGGGGCAAACGTGCAGACTCTTCCCGCCGCCGCCCTCCTTAGAATGCTTACCTCGTCCTCAGTTCATCAACCTCGTTTGGCGCTGATTTCCCTTCCCTTACCCAAGCATTTTATTACTGCGGGGTAACTGTGTTGGGTTTGTGGTTATATTGTTGGTGTTGTTGTTACTTCTTGGGGTTGAGGATTGTCTTGTTTAGTTATCTTGTATTATTGTCTTGTATAATTTAATTTCCCTTCCCTTACCTAAGCATTTTATTAGTGCGGAGTAACTGTGTTGGGTTTGGGCTTATGTAGTTGGTGTTGTTGTTACTTCTTGGGGTTGAGGATTGTCTTGTTTAGTTATCTTGTATTATTGTCTTCTATAATTTAATTTTCCTTGCCTTACCTAAGCATTTTATTAGTGCGGGGTAACTGTGTTGGGTTTGTGCTTATATTGTTGTTGGTGTTGTTATTTCTTAGGGTTGTGGATTGTGTTTTGTTTAGTTATCTTGTATTATTGTCTTGTATAGTTGTCTTATACAGATCAATTTCTCTTCCCTTACGTAAGCATTTTACTAGTGCTTGGTAACTGTGTTTGGTTTGGGATTATGTTGTTGTTGTTTCTTAGGGTTAAATATTGTGTCTTGTTTAGTTCGTTGTCTTGTATAGTTGTCTTGTATAATTTGATTTCCCTTCAATTACTCAAGTATTTTATTAGTGCGAGGTAACTGTGTTTGGTTTGTGCTGATGTTGTTGTTGTTTCTTCGGGTTAAATATTGTGTCTTGTTTAGTTAGTTGTCTTGTATAATTATCTTGTATAGTTTGGAGCTAAATTTTCCTTGTCTTACTCAAGCATTTCATTAGAGCGAGATGACGTGTTTGTTTTGCGCTTATATTGCAGATCCAAGTGCAAAGAAAAGGAAGATTACTAAAGAAGAACCAATTGAAGTTTGTATTTGTCTTATGAATTGTTGTTTGTTCATTTATATTGTTTATTTCCATTTATCCAATTATTTATTTAGAAACATCCTGGAAAGTAAAAATTATCGTTGTAGAGAGAGAGAGAGAGAGAGAGAGAGAGAGAGAGAGAGAGAGAGAGAGAGAGAGAGAGAGAGAGAGAGAGAGAGAGAGAGAGAGAGAGAGACGCACACACTTATCAGACATATCACCTTAACACACAGCCACTGATAACAAAGTAAGTGCCGGGCAAACACTCACCACTGCAGCTAACGAGTGAGGGAGGAGGAGGGAGGAGGGAAAACCACCCTTGACTACCTGACACACACACACACACACACACACACAGTCGCACCTCACCTTGCTCATCTTTATTACTATAGGTGAGGTGAGGTATAGGTGACAATTTCGTAATAATAGTAGTAGCATTAGTTATTATTGATGTAAAAGAAAGAGAAGATGGAGGAGGAGAAGGAAGAGTATAAGAAGACTTGGGAAAAGAAGGAAGGAACAGCTAATCTTTATTATTCTAGGTGAGATTAGGTTAGGTTAGATATAGGTGACAATTTCGTAATAATAGTAGTAGCATTAGTTATTATTGATGTAAAGGAAAGAGAAGAAAGTGGAGGAGGAGAAAGAAGAGTATAAGAAGACTTGGGAAATGAAAGAAGGAAAAACTAATCTTTATTATTCTAGGGGAGATTAGGTATAGGTAGCAATGTCGTGATAATAGTAGTAGCATTAGTTATTATCGTTGTAAAAGAAAGAGGACAACAGTAGAAGAAAAAGAAGAAAATGGAGAAGGAGGAATATAAGAAGACTCGGTAAAAGAAAGAAAGAAGAGCAGAAGAGATACAGACGTTAACAGTAATGGTTTGCATCGCTGCCTCAGTACTCCACCTCCTCTCCTTAAGTACACTATAAGAATCAAGGACGTTTTTCTGTATACCTTTGTGCAGCGACCCTCCCTTACTCCCTCACCACGCAGCCACCCACCCACACACACACCCACACACCCACCCACCCACCGAGGCATTAATGGCAACAAGGGGAACTACTTGGCCTTGTCCTGTGTGGCGCTGGTGGTGGTGGTGGTTGTGATGGTGGTGGTGGTGGTGGTGGTGGTGGTGGTGATGTCATGATGCCTCTCTCCCTCGTGGCTCAGGAACCGCGTTAACAGAAATTATTACGTAAGTTACTTTCTCTTTGACGAATTTCTAGTCTTTTAATCCATCTTAACTTAGGGAAATTAGTCTTAGTCTTAGTCTTACGCCATTGTCTCGTTGAATTTGAAGCTGCTGATGAGATGATAGTTTAAGTACATCACCGATTTTATGAGGTTAAGATGGTTTTTAAGACTTGAAATTGGTCTAAGAAACAGTTACGTGCCTAAGAATATTTAAGACGGACTCAGCTTAATTGTGATCTCAGATAAATGTTTACCTAAGACCGTATTCTGAAACACTCCACTCTCTCTCTCACCAAGTCTGTTTTCAAAGGCAAGAGAAAATGATGACTCAAGTTGTCAAGAGTGTTTATCCCGTTAGTGATGCAGAAATATTATTAATTTGTCACTGGAACCATAACAAACACCCTTAAAAACTCGTATAATTTCAAGTAGGGACGATTGAAAGTAACGAAGCTGCTGCCGCGGTGAAGGAAGAAGAAGTGTTTCAGATTACGGCCCTCAGTTCTGTAAGAGTCCAATGCGCCTTCACTCCGTCACTGTCGTCATCCTACCCCTCTCTCCTCCCCGCCCCCCGCCCTGCCCTCCCTGACGCCCACCACCACCACCACCACCACTTTTTGCGGCGGTGGTGAGGTGACGGCGTGGTGAGAAAGCGTCCCTGTTGTCACTCATAGGAGGAGGTGATGAGGCTGCACTTCCCACCCCTCACACCAGCGAGCGCTACATGACATTTCCCCGCTAACTTGCATATCACGATGCGTCTGTGCCTCTTTCCACTCACTCTCCTCGGCACTGCGTCACTGGTCAGAGATGACACTGTATATATATTGTAATTACAACAACACGCCACTAACCAGCACGAGTCATTTTGGTAATCACGGGTGTAGCTTTCGAATAGAAGCCTCAAGATAGAGGTCTTCTTTAGCTAAAAGACAATGGACACAATACTCTATGCCATACTTACGTTTAAATAAAAACTATAAAAAAACAGGCATTTATTTTTTGTTATAGAGTCAGTTCGATAAGGTGTTTACATCAGTGGTGGGAGAAAAGCACCACTGAGAACCTCACGTACTATGTCACGGGGGGGATGGGGGGAGTGAAAATTGTCCTAATGAGAGAGAATACGCAGCGAGGAACTTGTACTCCGAAGCAAACAACCCCTGACTTCCCTGCTGAGCACTTCACCACTCACCGCCCCTCCTCCCTGCAGCTCCCCAACACAACACCCACCTTCCATCCCCCCATCTCCCCCCTCCCCCCCCTCAGTCCACCTCTGTCCCGCCACCTGAGCTCCGCCATGACGTAGGTACTGGGTGAAGCAGCGAGTACTCCAAGCGACGACCTCGAAATGCAGCGCTAGGTGGGTGGGGGAAGGGGCGGGCCTGGTGGGGGGGTGCCACAGGGAAGGCTCTGTGCCCCTATCAGTGCCGGGGTGACCCAAGGCTCTCGGCAGGTAGCAGAGGTCAAGCGTGTGGTTATGGAGTGTTGGGGTGGTGTTAATTTTACCAAAGGGGTGCTCTGTGTGGGGGACTGTTAGGGCGGTGGCGTGCGGCGGGGGGGCGGGGGGGGGGCTGTGTGGTGAGGGTCCTGCCAGTGTACGGCCGTTCATATCCCGTGAAGCGTCCAGTGTAGACACCGACCAGCCACTTGATGCCGCTCATAAACGCCTCTTCATTGCCCGCGAGACGACCACTTCACGCACCGAGACGCATCCTACTACAGGGATATTTGCTTTATAATCCTGTTTGAATCTACCCAGGGATTGGCTGTGTGTGTAGCGTGTGTGTGTGTGTGTGATTGTGTGTGTGTGTGTGTGTGTGTGTAGCGGTCAGGTGTAGAGCATCCACGTTAAATAAGTAAGTCTCAGTGTTATTGGTTTAAACAATTACATTTACGTGTTCTGATGTGCTTGTAGTCGGTCGATCTTGTCGCTTGCACATGCTTATTTAGTCTCGGCTCGCTGCAACATCAATTTTGTTGCCCATTAACAATTTCACCGCCATATAGAGAAGCAGCCCGCGGCGCTCCCTTCCCCGGCCCTCGTGGACGCAGCGGCTTTATAATGCCAGACAGCCGCTGCTTCTTTGGCCCCGAGACTGCAGCTGATTCTCAAGGACCCCGCTGTCCCTTCGCCTTTGCCCCCTACCCGCTGCTTTCTGACTGCCTGCCGCCCCCTGCTTGCCACCCGCTGCTCTCTGCCTGGCTGCCGCCCCCTGCTTGCCACCCGCTGCTCTCTGCCTGCCTGCCGCCCCCTGCTTGCTACCTGCTGCTCTCTGCCTGCGGCCCCTTTCTCGCTACACACTTCTTTTCTGTCTGCCATTCCTTGCCCCCCAACCTGCTGTTGTCTGCCTGCCGCCCCTTCCCCCCCTCCCCGTTGGTCAGTGCTGATGCCCCTCCGCTCCTGGCTCGCTGACCTCCGCTGCTGCTGCCAAGACACGGCCATCCCGCCAGTCGCCGCGCCAACCCTCACTTTGCCTCGAAAAAGACTATTGCTGTGGAACTCCAGGCGGCCAGGTGGGCATTGTCGAGGTGCCAGGATCTCGATACTTTCACCTCCACCACCACCACCACCACCACCACCACCTCTACCTCTCCTCGCGCCCCACCTGGCCCTACCTGGACCCACCTGTCACCTGTGTATGCCGCCCACATCGGCACGTTCTCCACCACCTGTTCGCTATCACCTCCACCTACTTGTTCTCGCTCTCCACTGCCATTTAACTGCAGCTGTTTTGCCTACTTACATACATTGGTCTCTCGCCTCCAGTAATACTCTCGCCTCATCGCGCCTCGCCTTCCTCTACCATCAATGTTCGCATAGTATTTACATTTCACCCTCTACCTTTCCCACCGCCACCACCGCCGCCATTTTTTGTATTATCACGCAATCTAACAATGGAAACGAGGCATCATTTACCTGCACCACCTGCCGTTCCCGTCCCCAGCGCCCCCTTCACCCACCTGCACCACACACACACACTCCACCACCGCCCGCCAGGTGAGGGACAAATCCTTACTGCTGTCTTCCCTCTCGAACCCCACGCACGCAAGCACCTCCAGACACACACACACAGACAGACAGACAGACAGACAGGCCGCATCTCCACCAGTCTCCTTCGTTTCAACAAGAATGCGTTCGCTACATAATTTGAGGCGGCAGTAATGTACGCGGGACGGAAGATACACAACGATACAGCGAGATGGAGGGAGGTAGGTTGGCGTGGGGAGGCATTTTTCAGGAGAGGCGAGCGGTGGTAATGATAGTGTTGTTTGTCTTGAGGATTCTGATCGGGTGGACCTGACAGCACCACCTCACCACCACCACTCCTCCCCACGGGGCTTATGTGTGAGGCTGCCAGGCTTGCTTCAGATTGCCGGGCCCTTGGGGGGGTGGTGTAGAGGGGAAGGGAGGAGGGGGTGTCGCTAACGTGTCTTGCGAAAGGTTAGTTAATAAGGGTTTACTTCATCACCACGCGAATACTGTAATAGAGCTAATGGAGCAGATTAGTTTCAGGTTATCCCGTGTGATGCTAAAAACTTGCCCGGCTCTCTCTCTCTCTCTCTCTCTCTCTCTCTCTCTCTCTCTCTCTCTCTCTCTCTCTCTCTCTCTCTCTCTCTCTGATGGCGTGCTCTACTCAGACGTGGGACTCGCGACTGTCTCACTTAGAAATTCTACCCAAAGATACGAGTACTAGCACGCGATCTGAGAGAGAGAGAGAGAGAGAGAGAGAGAGAGAGAGAGAGAGAGAGAATCAGAATCAGTATTTTTTTACCATTTTATAGTGATTTTTCTTTACATTAAAACAAAAAATACATGAATATAGAAGCACATTGAACTGTTAACATTATTAAAAGATAAATGAAGAGTGAAAGATAATAAACTACATGAGAGAGAGAGAGAGAGAGAGAGAGAGAGAGAGAGAGAGAGAGAGAGAGAGAGAGAGAGAGAGAGAGAGAGAGAGAGAGAGTGGAGAGAGAGAGAGAGAGAGAGAGAGAGAGAGAGAGAGAGAGAGAGAGAGAGAGCCTGCCTTTCGTGAGGGAATCATCACGTCTCATATTTTTTTCCCAGAGTGACATGGAAATGCGTTGAACTTTCCCTTGAAGAGAATATTAACAGCTCACTCAAGACAGACACACACAGAGAGAGAGAGAGAGAGAGAGAGAGAGAGAGAGAGAGAGAGAGAGAGAAAGGAGAAAATGAACACTTAGCGGAACTTTCCCTTATTCTTCTTCTTGAGCGCGGTGATGTTTTAACCAGTTGTGACAAGATGGTGACGTGAATTTTAGTTTATTTTCCTTTTTCTTTGCGTGGGACTGTCTGCTTGGGATAGATTGTGGGGGAGTTGGGGAGGGGGGTAGGAAGGGAGCATATTTGAGGCTGAACTGCTTAGGGGGTGCGGGGATTGTGGTGGGGAGGGAGGGAGGAGGAGGAGGGTATTGCGTCAGGGTGAAGGGCTGCCTGCCTGGGGGGGAGTATTAGTGAAATGTCGCGCCAGCATAACATTCTCCCTAATATGGTACACACACACACACACACACACACACACACACACACACACAGTAGTAATAGTAGTAGTAGTTTAATGACAAAAATTTACGTATACAACACACATTTCAAGGCTACAAATTACAAAAGAATAAATAATAATAATAATTATTTGTCCAGTATTATGCAGTACAAGAAAACAGACTATGTACAGAGCTAAATAGGCTGTACATACGACATTTTATATTAATTTCACGTATAGATTGTGAGAACCTCATGTATATACCTACACAAGTCCAATAAATACACACACACACACACACACACACACACACACACAGAGAGAGAGAGAGAGAGAGAGAATGTTTATTGACCACAGCTACAAAGAAAACGGACATTTCCTTATGAAAATATATAATAATCTGAACACATAGATACAATCTCCCCATACATCCCACATAGTCCTCTTCCTGCTATGGTCGTCCTCTATTAGTATTCAGAGTAGCGTGATTTTTTTTTCTTCTTTTATGTAAGAGTGTAAGAGTCTGGGACAACAACATAGGCAAAAAAAAAAGGTCTTCTGAAGGTGCCACCCCTTTGAAAAAAATATTAGGTAGTTAATTCTCCTTTTTCTATCCACAGAATTATATAAGAAACGGGTGTGACAAGTGTAAGTGATTGTTTTGGGGGGAAAATGTACGTGTATCAGTGAAAGGGTGAATTTTCTGAAGCAACGGTGTATTATTGCATCCCGTGAGTCTTCTACATTTTAGGGAAGTCTCTGGTCTCTTAGCACACGACCACATCCTGACGGGGAATCTTGTCACTTGCTCTGGGTCTTGTAGAAATAACCTTTGCTTTGTTATTTTAAGACACTGACTATTTCTGGACTAAAAATGTAATGTTTTTTTTCTAATCGTAATCTATACTTTCAAAATTTATCAACAGTGAGATTAACCCCTTCAGTACTGGGGCATATTTTTACCATTAGTTTTGGGTGTGATTAAACGCTTTTATTGACATTAGGAAGTGTCTATGGAGGTCAGAAAATTAAAGGCCAGAGTCTGTGCTATTTTGATCCCTACATGAGTTTCTGAAGCTGTTTAGAATCGACAAATAATAAGCAGAATAAATATGAAAATGCTTCTCAGTACTGAAGGGGATAATGAACTGAATAAATCGATTAATATATTCCACCCAGCCTCTTCCTATGAGTATTCTTATGATACTTCCATGTTATTCCCGACTGATGCTTGCGGTACCGGCCACCACCACCACCACCACCACCACCACCACCACCACCACCACCACCATCGTGCGAACATTTCCCTGACAGTACAACAAAACTGTAACAAGCAATGATGAAAAAAGGAAAATAATAGTAATAATATATGTTTTGTCCATATATGTGCGCGTTGAAAATGTGTAATTTGTGTAGTGTGTATCGTGAAAACCTTAGGGTGTTCTGGTTATGGAGAGAAGATAGTTATGAAAGTCGTGTATTGAAAGCTGTAATTTGTGTTGAGTGTGTCGTGAAAAGTTTGAGATACTCCAGTTATGGAAAGAAAAGAGTAATATATACTTTTTTTTTTCTTTAACGTCTGAATAGAGTCGTGTTTGATATTACATTGGTATCTAAAAGAGGGAAGTACGTTACAGATCACAATAATCATACGTTTTGTGATAAATGTGACCATTGTTCAACACATCGTAGTAGAATTGTCTTTAATATTGCGGTGATGTTAAAAAAATTAGTCTGTTTGGCGAATGATAACACTGTGCTTTGGGATGCTCACTTTTTTTACGCATCTGAGTTGAGTTGTCTTTATTATTGTGTTGTTATCTAAAGAGACTGTGTTTGGTGGATCACAAGGCTGTGTTTTGTGATCGCTGTGAACGTTTTAGAATACATTTGTGTCGAGTTATCCTTAATGTTGTGGTCTCATCTCAGAAAAAGAGGCTGTATTTGGTTAGGTAATAACTCTTTGTCTTCTAATGATTGTGAACATTTCTTGGCACATCCGCATGGAGCGCTCTCTCTCTCTCCCTCTCTCTCATATTGAAGGGTTGTCGTTAAAAAGAAGAAAAAAAAGAAGGCAGTGTTTATCAGACCTTAACCCTGAGTTTTGAGAACACTTCCTGCAGTTGACAGCGCGAAAACATACACGCCCTCGTATAGTTACCGAGATGAGTAGAGCACTGTGCTGGCAGGAAAAACAAACTTAAGATTTCCGGCCTATTTAAGTAAGTCCTTCAGTAGCGGAACGCATTTTCATATCTATTCCGCTTATTATTTGTCGATTTTATACAGCCTCAGTGGGGATTGGAAACAGCACAGACTGGCCACTAATCTTCTGACCTCCATAGACCCTTTCCAATGTCAATAAAACCGTCTAATCCCACTCCAAAACTCGTGATAAAAAAGTGCCCCAGTACTGAAGGGACTAAGTATGAGGAAATGCTTAACAACCTTCTCATGAGCGCTACCATTGCTATCATTCCACACGTATTTCCTACCACTTGTGTGCATAACTGAGAACTTGATAGCACAAAGCCACGCACTACGGGTAGCGGGGAACTCTAGCGGAGCACATCATAAGGCGAGAGGAACCCAGGGAGGCAGGATGAGTGTTATCAGAGCAAGCCAAGATGATAAGAGTGATTTATCTCAACGCTAACCAGCAACAACTAGCACTTAATGGATGGGTGGGCGGCGGCAACCTAATATCATCATCCCCACGCCGACCGCTATCATCCCAGCCATTGCCTCAAACTAACACTGCCTCACCCAGACCCACCGCCACTGGAAGCGTGTATTAGTGTGGCGTAAGTTACTCCCTCCCGAGGCTCCTTCCTTCCCGCAGACCGCTAAAAAAATGAATAAAAAAAAATGTTACGGGTATTAGTGGCGAAAGTGAAAGAAGAAGAAGTCAGGCTGATGTAGAAGCGATGATTGTTATGCTTCGAAATTAATCCAGTGTGGTGAAGTTTAAGGAGGGTTTAATTGCAGTGTTAATTGTGTCTTGTGGCTTTTGCTGGTAATCTTCCTCGTGCGGGTTTTAGGGATTATTATGTTTGGAAGTTAGTCTACTTTTAAAATTAACCCCTTCAGTATTGGGGCGTGTTTTTATTTTCTTTCTGGTTATTATTTGTCGATTTTTATATAGCTTCAGATCAAAATAGTACAGGTTCTGGCCATTAATCTTCTGACCTCGTTCTAATCGCAGTAAAATCGTCTAATCACACCCAAAACTCTTAGTAAAAATGTGTCTCAGTACTGAAGAGGTTAAATACAAGGGAAAATATATGTACGTTTTTCTCCATCTTTTCTTTCTTGTTAATATGCATTCTCTCTCTCTCTCTCTCTCTCTCTCTCTCTCTCTCTCTCTCTCTCTCTCTCTCTCTCTCTCTCTCTCTCTCTCTCTCTCTCTTTCTCTCTCTCTCCAGCGGATTAATTTCAAAAGGTAACAACTGACACGCCTTCCTCTGCCTGACTCTTCATTTTTACACGAACATTGATTCTTCTGTTCGGAAATAAGTCAGCAGTGGAGATTATGAAAGACGTGTTACTGCTACTGGTTCAGCTTGAGTTTCGACCGGACCTTTCCCACGCCTTGGTCTCTCCCTCTCTCTCCATTACCTACATTCCACTGGTTACTCTCACCACTCACCTGTTTAAAGAGAGGAAGTTCTGTGTTGGTGTGGTAGCCTCGCCATGCCCCACACACTCAAATACACACACGCACACACACACACACACCACAGCCTCGCAACACTAAGACACGCTGCATTTAATATTAACATTTACCAGTCGCTATTTGCCTCAGGAACATTAAGTTACGGTGCTCCTACACGAAGTATGTGCATAAACTCAGAGAGAAAGAAAGAAAGAAGAAGTGAGTGAGTGAGTGAAAGAGTATGATTGTGAGTGTGTGAGTGTGTGTGTATACATATATTTATACAATGCACTCACTCTACCACCGACAAACTTTCTCAAACGAGGACGAAACCCAGAACCTTTTTGTGTGGCGAGCGGAGGGAGTAGCGCCACCAAGCCACGCCACGCCACGCCACACCACGCCGCGCCGCTCAGCCATCCAGGAAGTCCATAAACGAATACATAAAGTAACTCAGAAGCGCTGTTTGGCTCCACAAATGGTCAGACAAGGCCGAGAGTAACGGGAAGAGAGTGAACAAAATCCCCAGCCGCGGCGATGATATGATGTGGCTGTGAATTAAGAGAGAGTGATAAGGGAAGCTACGAATGAACTTAGAAGATGAGAAATAAAGGATAATAGGAAGGTTTTTAGTGGGAGAACTAGTACTGGATAAGCTATATACAGCAGCGTAAGAACCAGGTATTGCTGGAATGTTCTTATAAGTGGAGCTAAAAGTGGATTGTAACTGATTAGAAGCAATATGATAAAAGGGGTTTCTTTTCTTTCTTTTTTTTCCTGAATGAGCTACGTAATGAACTAGTACATGATAGAGTGCAGTAGATTAAGAGCCAGCAGTGGTAGCAATGTGGCAGTCAAGAAACATCCGATCATACTTAAGATTGTTTGACTGAACGAATAACAACAGGATAAACTACAGCAGATTGAAAGTAAGGGATTGTAGGAATGTTCTGATCAGTATCTCTAAAAATTAACCACTGTAAATTATAAACAGTGGATTATTATGATCTTCTACAACATGAACTACATAATACAGTAGTCCCAAGTTAAACTACAGCAAATAAAAGAACAGATTGTGATGATTGTTATGGTTTGGTGCACAAGGAACAAAGTGCTGTGTTAATCTTTTTTTTTACAGGATGAACTAAACTTTGAATCAATACAGGATGAACTACAACAGATCGAAAGCCAAGGAATGTAGTACAAGTTAAACCGCACCAAATAAAAACAAAAAGATATTGTAAGAATTTTTGTGGTTTGGTACACAAGGAACAAAGTGCTGTGTTGATTTTTTTTACAGGATGAACGAAAGCAGGAATTAGTACAGGATGAACAACTACAACAGATCAAAAACCAAGGAATGCTGCGTTGATTTTTTTACAGGATGAACTAAACTGAATCAATACAGGATGAACAGACAGACAGAAGTTGAACTCGTGAACTTGAGTGTCACGAGGGCCACGAACGCTGCCTTAGAGAGAGAGAGAGAGAGAGAGAGAGAGAGAGAGAGAGAGAGAGAGAGACCCTTACCTTCACATTTCTTTCTTTCTGTTCAGTATCGGTAACCACGTTTGACTCTCGAAGATTTGTGGACTTGGTGATGCATTTATTCGTGTCTTATTATTTTACATTAAGTTTTTTTTGTCAGTGTATATGTATGTACGAGGCGTCTTTAATAAACTGTGTGCCGCCAAGGGGAAAAAAATAAATTCTAATAAGAAATCCTTAAATGGAGAACACTCACTGGCTTTGGCATAAACACAACAACGCGAACAGAACATTGATATATTTTATTTATTCATTCTTTTCTTTTTTTCTTTCTTTTTTTGGGCTGAAACTGCGTACATTACTTTTGTCTTGAAGGGATCGCTAAACACTCTATTTGTTGTATTTTAGTTCAAAGTGCACGCATCTTTAGTGCCTCATTGGAATTATTAATCTTATATTTGTCTCATATTCAATTCAGAAGGGTTTATGTTTTCTTATTACATATTATCAAACTTTCAGCTGAAACTTATATTTTTTCTGGAAACGTCTACAGCAAATTTTGTAGAAAAGATGTTGGTATTATCGTTTTTTGTGTGTTTTTGTTGTTTTTTTACCTAGAATTTAGTATTATTTATTGTGGTACGGTTTACATTCTATCATTACTTACGTTCAGCTAAAGATCTATAAACTTTTTTGGTCTGTAAATCTCTGCAAGCAAACTACGGAAGTGCGTTGTTAATAATCTTCTTTTTTAAGTTCAAATTTAACCCATACTGAATGTAGGATTATTCATATTCTACTACCTGTCATTTAGCTTCATTAAACTACTTTTAGCTGTAGCGTCTTGGTGTGAAAACATCTACAAGTAAAGTAAGAAGAGAAAGTATTGGTGATGTTGTGGTGTTTCACAGTAGAATGTGGCTCCTGTTCTACAGCCACCTGTAACCAAACTCTCAGCTGAATGTTATTAATTAGACGATTTTATGGACATTAGAAAAGGTTTATTGAGGTCAGAATTATAATGGTTAGAGTCTGTACCATTTTAATCCCCACATGAGTTTATAAAGCTGTATATACATATAAAAACGTGTATCAGTACTGAAGGGCTTGAATTTCCACTCAAAAAACGTCTACAAGCACTGATGTTGAGCGTTGCGTGCCTGTGTGTGGAGGCAAGCACCTGCCCAGCCTGGCGTGCCTGTGGCCTCCGCGGTGCTGTCTGCATGTCGCCTCGCCCAGACAGAGGAACGCACCCACTCTGGATCCTGTCGGGGCTTGGGGCGCTCAGTTGGCAGTGGAAGTGGTGGCGGCGGTGCAGAGTTCATGACCCTGGTGTGTGGCGTCTTTTGGGGAGGGTATTAGTGCATGCAGACCTTGAGTAACGGGCGGGAGTGCATATTGGCGGTGTCTGGAGGGCGGCCTAACCTTCCCCCGCCAGCCTGCTTCGTGTAGATAGACGCCACTACATCACTCCCCTCCAGATTTGCTCGGTGTAGATCCTTAACTCATCAAAGGCTCATATGAGGAGGAAGGGAAGCAGTCAGGGGGAAATCAATATTCTGTGGTCTTCCTCACCCGCAGACCTGTTCTTCCGGTAGTGTGTGGGTGTGTTGGTGTGGGTGGGGGAGGAAGGCAATTACCGCGTGTATATTCTTCCTGGTATTAATCCCTTCAGTACTGGGACGCATTTTTTATCATGAGTTTTGGTTGTGATTGGACGGTTTTATTGGTATTAGGGAGTGTCTATGGAGGTCGGAAGATTAATGGTCCGAGTCTGTACTGTTTTGATCCCTACGTGTGATTCTGAAGCTGTGGAAAATCGAGTAATAGGCAGAGTAAATGTGAAAGTTCGTCCCGGTACTGAAGGGGTTAACGATCATATCAACGCACGTAACTCCAGTCGTAGAATTTGATTTTTTCCTTGTTACCTTCGAATAGTCTGAGGAACGCCGGGCAGGAGGCGGAAGGCGGGAGTTGAATGCCACACACACACACACACACACACACACACACACACACACACACACACACACACTATAAAGGTTTCAAGACATTTCCCAGATTTCGAATCCTCCTTTTTTGACTATATAAGGACTGGCATCTTGAGTGGAGCTTTTTTTTTCAGACCTTTTTATTGCCCTCAGCCAAACCTCTCTTCATTAAACACACACATACCACCACCACCACCACCACCACCACCACCACCACCACCACCACCACCAAAACAAGGGACCAAAGAAGCAGTTTCGCCATTTGTTGACTTTTGGCTCCCTGGCTATATATGACGATAGCAGGCGATGAATATGTATCCTGCCCCGCGTGGCTACCTGGCGTGGCGGGGAGCTGGCCGAGGTAGTGGTGGTGGTGGTGGTGATGTGTTAGTCCCGGTGGTAGTGGTGGTGGTGGTGGCGCCATTTTTTTTCTTTCCTTTATCATTCCCAAGGGTTAGAATAGCAACATGAGGTCACCAGTAAATAAGGAAAGATGCAATGTACCTAAAACGTCTCAAAGCTTTCCCTCTGCGGCGGCCATTGTGCGGACGGAAACCCATCCCTTCATTAGATCCAGACTGCAATTTGTTGAGGGGATTACACAGTGCTGTACAGGTGGCGCACGCAGGGACGCGGTGTGCCAGTGGGGTGCCGCGGGCGTGTGGCGGCGGGGGACGGGATGGCGGCAGTGAGAGGCAAGGGGCAGCTGTGGAGATTAGCAGGGGAGGACGGGAAGGCAGTAGCGAAGATGGGGTGAGGAGAAAGACGGGAAGGCAAAAGTCAGTATTCAAAAACGCTATGCTGTCTCACCACGGCTATTTTCCAAGGCCACAGAGACGACTAGTGGGGTTTTCAAGAGTGTTCCTCCAGTTAATCATTTGGAAATCATATCACTCTGCCTCTAGAACCATAAAAACACCTTAAAAAACTCATGTAAATTTTAGTAAACCCTTTTTGAAATAATGGAGGTAAAAGCACGAATAACAGAGAGAAGGGAAGCAGTGAAGCAAAAGTATAGCTGAGAGAGGGAGGCGACACGGAGCAAAGGGCAGCTGTGGAGATTAGGGAGAGAGGAAAGGAAGGCAGTAGCGATGATGGGCTGAGGCGAAGGACGGGAAGGCAAAGGACGGATGGCAAGGAGGCGGGAAGTGGAAGGGCAAAAGTGCGGCTGACGGAGGGGCAGGAGACACGGAGCAAGGGACGGGGCAGGCTGGGGAGTAAGGGGAGGTGGAGTAGAGGAAGGAGAGGGTAGCGCAGCAGTGAAGGTAAAGCGGAAAATGCTCCCCTGTCACAGCTCCTCAAGACGCGGCGTGTGATTGTAGTGGTTAGTGTGTTGCGTCATTTCGCTGATCACATCCACCACGGAAACACTTTGAAACATTGTAATATTCTTCCTATTAATAATTTGCTATTAATAATACGTCATGTTTGAATGGTTTCCTATAACAGGTCGAAATGTCAACAGTGAAACAATGCAATACAAAGAAAGAAAAAAACAGCATTGTTATACGTAACTAAATAGAAACAGTAACCAAATTTGCAAATAATCTGTTTAATATGCGATTCCAATTACATGTCAGTTCTTGAAATGAGTAAAGAAAATAAATAAATGTCAATAATATGAAGATTTAATAACTTAAACTTGGTGTAAAAGTAAAAATAAACCTGTGTGTGTGTGTGTGTGTGTGTGTGTGTGTGTGTGTGTGTGTGTGTGTGTGTGTGTGTGTGTGTGTGTGTGTGTGCCGCATTCTCCAGGAAATATACATAAACATACCATTTTTTCGGTGCATGTGTAAGAAACTGAGAAGTATTTTGTGAAAGCTCATTCATTAACCAACCGAGAGAGAGAGAGAGAGAGAGAGAGAGAGAGAGAGAGAGAGAGAGAGAGTCGACATGCGAGAACACTTAAGTCACGGAAGATTTGCCGACGAAATCATCTCAGCCTTGGGAGTTACAAAGGAGTTACAAGAAGGACAACTCAGCGCATTTCCTCTCTTTTACGCATAATTGGGTGGAAAAATGAACGTGAACAAAACTAATGCTCCTCAATGCTCATGGAGACAAACAACTTTAGTGGGATTATTTTTCATCTCTCTCTTACTTTTTTATCTCCTTTAACCAGAATCTCCCTTTCATACAGGAGAAAAAATAAAAGAGAAGGTGACGAGGTTGTGGACATTCATGACGTAAAGAAAGTGTAGGACAGAAAGCATTTGCAGTGTTAATTCATGTCCCGGGAAGCTGAGGCAAGTGAGGAAACAATGTGTATTTTTAGGTTAGGTTAAGTTAAGTTAGGTTTAGCCCCTTTAATACTAGGACGCTTTTTTATATTTATTCTGTTTAGGATTAGATTGTTTTTATACAGTTTCAGAATCTCGTGTAGGGATTGAAATAGTACAGACTCTGGCCATTCATCTTCTGACACCCATACACCCTTCCCAATGTCATTAAAATCGTCTAATTACACCAATACTGTATGGGTTAAATACATGAATTATGGATGATTTTATACAGTTTTATACAGTTTCAAAACCTTGTGTAAGGATTAAAATAGTACAGACTCTAGCCATTCATCTTCTGACCTCCATACACCCTTCCCAATGTCATTAAAATTGTCTAATCACACCAAAACTAGAAGTAGAAACGTGCCCCAATACTGAAGGGGTTAAATATATGAATTATTAGGATTACTTGGGAATTAACTAAACCGTTGGAGGAAAAGTGAGTCCAAAAAGTGTAATGATGAGAGATGTGTTGGAAATGACTCTTGATTTTTATTTTACCGATGTGTAGTTATAAATGTATGAGTCAAGGATGCCCAAATACTGAAGGGTTTAAATTCACGAATTATTAGAATTACTTAAGGATTAACTAAACCGGCAGAGGGAAAAGTGTGACTCCAAGAAATGCAATGACGAGAGATGTGTTGGAAATGACTCTTGGTTTTCTTTTTACTAATGTGCAATTATGAATGTATGAGTCGAGGATGCCAAGCGTGGGAATTGTCAGAACCAGTGAAGGATAAAGTTAAGTGAATATCCGGGAAGTGCAATTATGAAGCAATGTCTTGAAAGTTAAACTGGAACTCTCTTTATATATATTTTTTCGCTCTCTCTCTCTCTTTCTTACGACGCAAAAATTCGAGGCCATATTTTCTAAAACTTTATTCTCTTCTTAACAATTTTTCAAAGGCCACACTAATAATTTGTCGGTTCTGATACGTGTTTGTCTTTCTATCTTTTTTTCATTGAGTTGAACATGTAGAATTCTTGTCAAATAATCACTTGAAAACACTTATATTACATTTTTAACGATAGCAGGAACGACAAACCAAGTTCTCTTAGACGTAACCAACTGAGTTCCTGTTTTCCTGATTTATTTTAAGAAAGATGCATCAAGACAACTCTGGAACCAAATTTATTACCTTTTTATCACTTTTCCTTCTAACATCTTGAACGCCACAGGTAGTATACTTTTCCAAACGTTCTTATTTTTGTTCAGTCTCTTCCACGTTCTAAAAAAAAATAATAATAGTAATAAAGAAAGAAAGAAAGAAGAAAACAACAACATACTGAACAGATAAATGCAAACAAATGATAATGCATAAGAAAATAACAATATAAATGTTATCTTTGTTTAATCTCTTCCACACGCTAAAAAGAATGAGGGAACAGGAGAACATCTGCATAGAAATAGATACAAGAGAGATCGGGAATAAGAAAATAATAATCAGGTAAACTAAAGGAAAGCAAAATTAGACGCTATATAACTAACACTGAAGCTAAAAACTGAATGGGAGAACATTTATGTAGATAAAAAGAGATACTCGACAAAAATTACATTAGAAAAACGAAAAGACAAGACAACAACATTAACAACAGAAGAGAAAACAAACACTACGAAAGCAACACACGAAATAAACACCGGATAGGCAAACATGTGTGTGGAGAGAAACAGATACTAAGAGACCAGAGACAGAGAGAAAAAGGGCTAATTTCTCGAGCATCAGGAGAAAGTAGGGGCGGTAGAGGAAGCTGAGGGTGGTGGTGGTGGTGGTGGTGGTGGTGGCGGTGGCGGTGGTGGTGGTGGTGGAGTGATGAAATTGAAAAGTGTGCAGGCAGAACTTGGCGAGGGATTGGCACTGTGCCGAGACGCTGCTGCTGCTGCTGCTGCTGCTGCTGCTGCTGCTGCTGCTGGAGGGAAGGAAGGGAAGCAAGCAAGACTGACTGACTGACTGACTGAGTGTGCCATCCACCTGTATGAACTGTAATGCCTGTGTGTGTGTGAGAGAGAGAGAGAGAGAGAGAGAGAGAGAGAGAGAGAGAGAGAGAGAGAGAGAGAGAGAGATATTTATTGATAGATAATATATAAAGATGGACATGGATTAAATGAAAATATGAAATCATGACAGTATTATTATTATTGTTATTATTATTATTATTATTATTATTATTATTATTATTATTATTATTATTATTATTATTATATTTGCTGTTGGTGATGGTGTTACTGTTAATAATATCTTTATACATCAATTGTAACTGAAACTCTCTCTCTCTCTCTCTCTCTCTCTCTCTCTCTCTCTCTCTC
>CM035191.1:568060-573060 GCA_020233015.1 Callinectes sapidus
CGTTCGTTCATTGAGGTATTAGTTGGATGTTAGTATGTTGTCTGTCATGCATCACGGCCGCCGCTCCGCCCACCTGCTTCACTGCGTTGATAGTTGGTTCTGGCGGTGCATCAGCGCTAATCTGTCCGCTTCCTTGCCTTTCTTTGTATGCTGGCTGGCTGGGAATCACGGTGCGGGACGGGAGGGTCTGGCCAGTGTTGGTGGTCGGGTCGCCAGGGAGTGAGCCGCCGCCAACGCATCTTTATCATCCCTCATTATCCTCTTGAAGCTTTTGCCACGATGCAAGTGGCCGCAGCCTCGTCACTGCCCACTGGAGGAGGAGGACACTTGCATGCGAGAGAAGTGTCTCACCACAGTATTGCATTTTGTATCTTCCTTCCTCCTCAGCATTGCTACTTGTCTGGATGGAAGCTTTTTCTCGTATTTTTCTCTCTAATTTGGTGTAACTCGAAGGTAACATCACTGGTGGCTTTTTTCTTTCTTTTTTTATTATTTCTCTGTTCAAAAGCGTATTAGTCTCATACCAGCTTCTCGTGTCTCAATCATGTCACTTGTCTGAATGGAATAAAAGAGTGGTCTAACATTCCCTCCTTCAGACAGACAGCTCGTACGTAACTTGAAGGTGATGTCAGCGGCAGAAAAGCATCGCGTCACACTACCACCACGTACACCTTCATCTTTCCATCCGCACTGCAAGAAACACTCGTACCCTAACCAGTTCAGGGATTTACAGGGTTTGTTTGGTAATGATGCTCCATTGTCCCTGTTTACAAGTGTATTAGAGTGTTGTCTCGTACTCTCATCGTTCCTCAGGGTTCATGGGGGAAGGAGAGTCACGTGTGGAGTGCGTGGCGTGACAAGGGGGGGGGGGCGATGTGAGTGGCGGGGAAGGCTCTGCTAAGGACCAGCTGGGTGCGTGGGATGAAGAGACTCGGGCTGGAGAGGACTGTGGTATTTTAGTGGTGCAGTTACTATACGAAACTTAGTCAAGATGGGTTGGCGTTGTTCGTGCTAATTGGTGTGACGTCATTATGTTACACCAACCACCACCCCCAGACCTCAAGGCTGTAGTAGTGTGGTGGTGTGTGGTGGTAACCATATGAGTCCGTATTCAGAAACGCTTTGCTCTCTCACCACGACTATTTTCCAAAGCCACAAAGATGACTAGCAGGGTTTTCAAGAGTGTTTCTCCAGTTAATAATGTAGAAAACTTACCAATCTCCCTCTAGAACCGTAGAAACACCTTAAAAAACTCGCGTACATTTAAATAAAGCTTTATGAAATAGCGGAGGTGAAGCATAGAAGAGTTTAAGAATACGAGCTGTGTGTTCTGTGCTGTTTTGGCCCTACAGACATTTCCCTCACAACCCTCAACCTTTTTGTCAGTCATTTCTTGTGTTTGCTCTTAATGAAATGGTCTGGCGCAAATTTAGAGCATTGAGAGTCACGACTCGTTCTAAGAAGACTGGCTGGAGTGTGTGTGTGTGTGTGTGTGTGTGTGTGTGTGTGTGTGTGTGTGTGTGTGTGTGTGTGTGTGTTCTCCCTCTTTTGCTTGATGTAATTGTCAAGGCTTATGCAGATGAAGTAACTAATGTCATATTGTGTACAAGTAGAGAAGGAAGGAGGGAGTGCTTGTTCTTGCCACTGAGTAAAGTTGTTTCCTAAGTGAGAGAGAGAGAGAGAGATCCACCTCACCAAAACTTCAACAGTAACATTTCTGATTCACACCAACACTTAAACTTCCACGTAATGTATGAATTAAACGCTTCTGCTCTTCACAATTAAGGCTTTACTTCAATGTACACGAGTTATTCAAGATGTTTTTTAAGATTCGAGAGGCAGAATGACAAGATTTCTGCATGATTAACTGGAAAAACACTCTTTAAAACCCTGCAAGTCATCTCTGTGGCCTTGAAGGTTTGCCGTGGTGAGAGAGAAAATTGACTGACTATGAATACGAGCATAAATTTCCACTTCTCCCTTTAACTTCCCCACTCAAACTTAGTCTCTTGATTAAAATAACTGCAATGATCGCTTCTTTTACGTGCGCTCCACCCTTGACCTTCCCAATTCAAGGGTGATGGTGGTGGTGGTGGTGGTGGTGGTGGTGATGGTGGTGGTGGTGGTACAGCAAGTCATCTTATTTTTGCTTTATGGTTTCGTCAGTTGTTGTCTCCTCAAGCTTAATGAAATGACGCAGAGAAGTGTACAGTTTCGAAAGACAACAGTCAGAGGAAGGGCAAGAAATGGTGGTGGTGGTGGTGCACTTAAGCTCCTTCCGTGTCTGTAGGGTTTTTTTCTTTTCTTTTTTTTTCCTCCCCCCTTTTTTGGTTCATTAAAATCGTCTAATGTTTCTTCACGTGAAATATAAAAATGTGTCATAATGTTATTCTTCCATCAGCTGCTTCCGTCAAGGCTCGCCACAGTAGATAGATACACTTTCATCATATTGCTCGGTCTCTCTCTCTCTCTCTCTCTCTCTCTCTCTCTCTCTCTCTCTCTCTCTCTCTCTCTCTCTCTCTCTCTCTCTATCTCTCAGTGGCAAAAACAACCACCCTTTCTTTCCTTCTCTACTTGAACACAATATGACATTAGTTACTTCATCTGCATAAGCCTTAACAATTACATCAAGCAAAACTACGACTTACACACACACACACACACACACACACACACACACACACACACACACACACACACACACACACACACACACACACACACACACACCAAGCATGTCTTCTTTCACTACCTACATAAGTCTTCTCTCTTCTTTCCCTCCTCCTTATACTCGTCCATCTTCCTTCTTGATTAGATTAGAGGATTACAAGTTAGGAAAAAGGTAAAAGAAAAAAAAATATTGAATGTATCTGCAAGACGGTCAGAAATACGAGTTGTGATCTGCTTGAAGATTACCACAATACCTTCGTTATCTGTGAGTGATCCAGGAATGTCTCAATATTTCCATTACTTTGAGGCGCAGCGCTTCCTTCACCGGTGGCTTCTTTACGAGTGATGCACGTGGCGTTACTCGATACCTTCATTACTTCCTATCCGAGACTTACAACCTCCTTTACCTCTGATCCAAGACTTATGGAGTATCTTATCTTATTACCTCTGATGTAAGAGTTAACCAATACCTTCATTACTTCGTCCCTCCGCTGAGTCTGGGAATTATCTGCCTTATTTTTTTCTTCCTACTTACAACAAATTAGACTTCGAGAGAGATAGAATTATCGGCGGTGGATCTGAGCTGATTTAATGACTTGGAATCTTTTGGTGAGAGTTTCGTGTAGCGTTTATTTTGGCTGATTATTTTCTCATCATCACTATGTTGCTTTATGGCCCCTAAATTGATACCTTGCTGTGGAAAAACATCTAATAACAATATAAAGTATGGTATTTAATGTAGTGTAACACCTTACGGTCTCTATTTCGCTGAAGAAAGTTACATACTGATGGAGTTTTATTTTAAAAAATTTGTATTGTTCTTTATCAATGTTTTGCTTATAAAAAAAGGAAAAAAAGAAATTCTCATCAGTGTTTTAGAAAATCTTATGGTTATATGAAGAGAAGTATGTCTATTCTGTGGGTAAAGAGAGTGGAAGTGTACATTGGTGACTTCTTTAAATGTTTTATTGGTCTTGAATCAATGTTTTGCTGTCAGAGAAAGGAAAAAAATGGTCTCGCCAATATTTTAGGTTAGTTTATTGCCATCGTTTGTTTGAAGACAACGACATGTGTTGTACAGATTGGACAAGTGAATGCATTAAAGCAGTGAGAAAACACTTTATTTCTCTAACGTTTTGACACTGAATCTTATTTGTCGAAGTATTAGTGAAAATTAGTATATATCTCTTTGTTCATCCTGTGTTTTCTCACGGCCACAATGTATTCAAGAACACCACACTCTCTATCGTTATTTGACAGCTTATTGCAAACAGAAGGGAAGAATCACTATTAGCTTACCAGTGCAGCAGCTCACCTTTGTCTTTGCCTCGAGAGAACGACTTTACCCTCTCATTACTATACTCTAACAATGCACAACACTAAGTACAGATCGCAAAATGTTTACAGGGACTTTCAGGGGAAAATCTTCTTCCATTTAGTGTGTATTATGTTTAGAGACGACTGTGGAGCAAAAAATAAACATCTTAAGTGGTGTAAAATTAACCCCTTCAATACTGGGACGCATTTTTACACTTATTTTGCTTATTATTTATCCATTTTACACAGCTTCAGAAACTCATGTAGGGATTAAAACAGTACAATCTCTGGCCACTAATCTTCTGACCTCCATAGACCCTTTCTCAATAAAATCGTCTAGTCAAACTTAAAAATTCATGTTAAAAATATGTCCCAGTACTGGAGGGCTAAAACAAGGTGTGCCGAATACCTGTTAAATCGTGAAGCTTTTATTATTCTCCTCAAGATTGCAGTTTTGTTTTTGCTCAGTGTGCTACAATGGAAGGATCACCACCACCACCACCACCACCACTGCTGCAGCTTCACCAACACACACACACTAACACTTATGGACTCGTTCTGCGCTAAGACCACAACATTAACTCCTTTTCCTCGTCAAGGTTGCTGTTTTACCCTCACTCAGTGTCCTGCAATAAGAGACACGACATGTTAACGCATCATCAGTACGGTAATACATTATATAGACTGACTTTGCCTTGAGAGAACCACATTTGTTCATTTTTTCTCGCTCTCTCTTCAAGGTTTCTTCTTTTTTTATAGAGTGTCCTGCAATAAAAGAGAGAAAAGTTAACGTTGTATTCTCAGTACAACAGCACACTCTATGGACTGGTTTTGCCTTGAGAGAACAACATTAATTTTTTTGTTCCCCTCCCTAATGTTCTTGTGTTCTTGTTCAGTGTCCTTCAACAAGGGAAAGAAATATTGACTTCTTGCCGTCATAAGAGCAACACACAATATGGACTTGCTTCTTTATGTAAGACGGGGAAGCTGGCCAAGGACAACAAAAAATAATA
>CM035191.1:578060-581077 GCA_020233015.1 Callinectes sapidus
AACGCTTTGTTCTTTCACCATCACTACTTTCCACAAGCTTTAATTGAAGATCTTTGCGTTTTAAGGGTATTTCTATGGTTCTGGTGATGGATTGGTAAGATTTCTGGTTCATTAACAGGAAAAACTGCCTTGAAAACGTGGCTAGTCATTTCTGTGGCCTTGGAAAACTGTGGTGGTGAGAGAGCAAGATGTCTCTGAATGCGGCTTTGAGTGTCAGCATCCGAGTGAGAATTGATTGCCATGTGAGGGAACGTGTGATGGGAGGTGGCCAGGTTAATAATGGTGATGGTGATGGTGATGGCGGCCACTCAGGTAATGGGAGCTCCGTGGCCATTGGTAAGACGAGGCGCCGCTGCAGGATATTTTATGATGGATGGCTAATTGGCGCACTGATGAGGTGGAAGTGACGTGTCTTTGTGTCTCTCTATGTGTGTGTGTGTGTGTGTGTCGTCCATATTCAGCGACACCACCACTAAAGCACCTCCACTGTCTCAAAAGGCTCCTGTTTAAGTGACGCAAGTTTTCAAAGGTGTTTTTATGGTTGTAATGGCAAATGAAGAAGATTATTATATAGTTAAGAGGAGAAGCACCTTCAGAAACCCAGCTTGTGATCTCTGTGGGCTTTGGAAATAGTCGTGGTGAGAGAGCGGAGTGTTTCTGAATACTGACTTGTGTAAGGGTGTTTTTATGGTTGTAATGACAAATGAACAAGGTTATTACATAGTTGAGAGGAGAAACACCCCTCAAAAACCCAGCTTGTGATCTCTGTAGCCCTTGAAAATAGTGAGGTGAGCGCTTCTGAATACTGACTTGTACTGTGACTGTGGCGGCAGGATTAACGAGGGACAAGTGGGGCAGTAGTGGTGGTGGCGGTGTATCCGTGTCGCTATGTCGCTCTCTCTCTCTCTCTCACACCTTTATTTTACCCCCTTCAGTCCAGATTCCCAAGCTTTTTTATCCTCTCCCCCTGCAGCTGTGTGTGTGTATCCAGCTGCTCCCTCCCTTCCCTCCCTTCCCTTTCCTTCTTCTTTATATTCCTGCTTCTCTTACTTCTAACAGTTTAGTTTATGACAGATGTTCTCGTAAGTGTCAACAGGTTTGCTTTACTTTTGGTCTTTCTTTGTGTTCCTTTGTGTCGCTGGTCTGGTCTCGGGTTGTTGTTGTTGTTGTTGTTGTTTGGTGTTCCTTAGTGCATTTTCCACATTCAGGTCACTGCTACTTACTCGTGTTTCTCTCGTCACACTTCGCCTATCACCCACGCTTATTATTTCTTTACTTTTTTACTACTTTGTCACCGAATTAATGTTTTGTCTCTATCGTTTTACATCCCTTTCCTCTGTATGGATTCCCTTCTCCTCCTCTTCCTTCTCGTCCTCCTTCTCTTCTTCTTCTTCTTCTTCTTCTTCTTCTTCTTCTTCTTCTTCTGCAAACAGCTTCGTAAGGGCCAGTAGATATGCTGCTGTTTGTTCTTCCTTTATATTCCTTTGTAGTCCTCCTCCTCCTCCTCCTCCTCCTCATCCTCCTCCTCCTGCTGTACCTGTCGGTTGGTTGCCTTTCACTCAGGTACACATTTTTCTACTCACGCTATTTTTTGGTCCTGCTTCCCTCGCCTTTCTGTGTTCTGAGCGTCTCCCTTCAACATCCCAATTTTTCCCTCGTGCCCTTGAGCTTCTGCCAGCTTTCCACCTTTTGATTCGCCTCCCTCTCCCTCTCCCTCTCCCTCTCTCCCTCTCTCCCTCCCTCTCTCTCTCTCTCCTTCCTTCCTTTCCCTCCCCCTTTCTTTTCCTTCCTTTCCTATCGTCCTTTCATTCACCCTTCTCCCTCTCAACTGGTTTTATAGTGAGGATTCAATGTTTTTTTCTTCTAACTAGAGCACTTTTTTGTTGCTGCTTCATCGTGTATATCGTCAGTCTGTGTGTTACTTCTTGCATTGCCTTGATTTGGTGTTGGTAAAGGTGTTTTTCGCTCTTTTTGATTAATTGCTTCGTTCTTTTTTAGTCTTTCTTTTTTTTACACCTTTCTTTATATTTTTGGGTTTTCTTCCTCTTTGTCTCTTTTCTTATTCGTATTACCACTTTCCTTCTCTTCTCTAACTTCCTTTCTCTTAATTTCTACAGCCTATTGATTCTTGCTACCTATTCACCACCTTTTTTTAACCTATTTTTTCTTCCTATTGACTCCTCCCTCATTTCTAACTCTTTTCTCATTATTAACTTCTATATACTATTTAGTCTCTCTCTTAATTAACTCGTCTATTTTATCTTCATTCCTGCTTACTTCCTATTTAATTTCTATATGCTACTTTGATTCTCTCTCTCTCTCTCTCTCTCTCTCTCTCTCTCTCTCTCTCTCTCTCTCTCTCTCTCTCTCTCTCTCTCTCTCTCTCTCTCTCTCTCTTCCTCATTTGCCTCCTGATCAATGGTTCTCCAATTTCCATTTACCTACAGTGTCTTTCCCACGCCACCTTTCTGTTAAATCATTCCTCTTTTTCCGCGCCTTCCTTCCCCCTTTCTCTGTGTCCCTCTCCCTCTCTCTCTCTCTCCTGTGATCCTTTCTCCGAGCACATCTGAGGTCCATTAGCGCCCCACGGTGTCTGTTACGCCCCGTGGGAAACATTTGCTAGGTACTCTGTGGGGTGACTGTCTCTATTTCGTAAGGGGGGAAACTCACCTCTCTCTTGGCTCGGGTCTCGCCTTGTCTTTCCTTGTCTTTCCTGTGTTTCTTCATTCTCAGTTGTTGAAGATGACTTGTATAGTGTAAATATGTGGTTATTATGGTCTCCCTTTTTTTATTCATTTTTTATGGGGAAATTCACGTTTAATTTCTTTGCTCCGGTCTTTCCTTGTCTTTCCTTCCTTCCTTCCGTGTCTCTTCCGTCTCAGCTCTTCAAGATAACTTGTACAGTGATGATGTGTAGTGGTATTACTATTGTGTTATTGTATCACTTTTTTTCTTATTATTTTTTGTGGATGGGAAATTCACGTCTAATTTCTTTGCTCGGGTCTTTCCTTTCTTCT
>CM035191.1:599298-610044 GCA_020233015.1 Callinectes sapidus
TCGGACAGACAGACAGACAGACAGACAGACAGACAGATAGTGTAGCGTCTCACAGACAATTATATGTAAGGGAATACCGCGTGAAGACACCTGTGTCATCTTGATTGGCATTGTTGACCACAAATAGACGCAACAATCGTTGTAATTGGACCAGAAAGTTCATCCTGAGGCAGCAGTGTGCGTCACCCACCCGCCGTGTGTCACTCACCACCACACCGCCAGACTAAGGTTACCAGGAAGGTGACGATGTGACGCTGTGCTGGGATGGCCACCCTCCCTCCCCTCGCGTGTTTTCCTTTGCCGTGACCCTCAGCTGACGTGGTGTGTATTTCCCACGTAATGTTGGTGTCGGTGTTTTTAATGATCAATTCCCTTTTCAGGCTCACCTCGAATGTGTATCTGTTGTTAATAAGTGTTTGTTGACGATCCCGGCGCGGCGGCGGACCAGCAAGGCTCAGTAGCAGCATGAGTGTTCAGAAGTGTGTGAGTTGATGGTGTGTGGTGACTGTAGGAGCTGAGGCTATCAATGGTATGGGTAGCAGCAGCAGCAGCAGTAATAATCCAGAGGTAGCTGAGGCCCCTCGCCAGGGTTAAGGCCCCGCCACCCTGCCTCAACCCACCCCCCACGCCGCCCTCCACGCCCACCGCCCAGCCTTCACGATGGCGACGCGGGCGGGCAAGCAGAGGGAGTTGTCCTCTACATACCAAAGTTTTGCCGACACGGGACCCACCTACTCCTACCTTGACCTGAGCCGCGCCCGCAGCGACGAGTCCCTCCTGTGGACCGCGGCGGAGGAGGCTGCGGTGCTGTTGGAGCAGCTGCGGGCGTCCCTCGCCTCGCCCCTGATGCGGCCCGCCGAGGAGGAGGAGGAGTTCCTGGAGGAGGAAGAGTTGGAGCAGTCCTTCCACACCCTGGGCAGGTCCTCCCTGGGCAGGGCGTCCTTGGACCGCTCCTCCATCGGGAGGTCCTCCCTGTACAGCACGGGCCGCTCACTGTCCTTCACTGACCTGCACTCCGCTGCCACATCCGCCGAGGACCTGCGCCTCATCTGCTTCCACCCATCACGCCTCCCCTGCAGCGCCCACTGCGCCTCCTCACACTCCTCTTCCTCCGCCTCCTCCACCGCCTCGTCCCGCAGCGCCGCCTCCACCGGCAGCAGCGGTGCCAACCTGGTGGTGGGCGGCGGCGTGCGGCGTCCCACCATGCGTACGTTCGGCAGCTGGCGCAACCTCCTCAAACGTAAGTGTCCTCACACAGCTTGGCAGAGGCTGAGGCTGAGGCTGAGGCAGGGCGTGGGGTGACGGTGACCCAGTCAGTGAGTGTCCCTTGCTGCCTGGCGCCACTCATCCACCCTATCCTCTTCCTCCTTCCTCTTCTCACCACCCCACCCCCCTCACCCTCGCCCCTCCAGTGGCACACCCAGTGTTCACAGAGAGTATGCTACAGTACAAGTACACTGCTGCTGCTGCTGACACTCGACACCCGACGACACTACTGCTGCACCCTCTGCTACTTGGCACACACACACACACACACACACACACACACACACACACACACACACACACACACACACACACACAAACAAACAAACACACACACACACACACACACACACACACACACACACACACACACACACACACACACACAGGTCTTTGATGATTTTGCGAGTGTCTAATTTAACCAATTTCTGTTCCCCCTTCCCTTGTTTTATATGTTTATGACTTCCTCCTTACCTTCTTTCCCACCCTTTCCCACCCCCTTCCTTCCCTCTGTTCTTCCTCTTCCTCTCCTTATTTCCTACCCCTAGTCTTTTCCATCTTTTCTCCTCTTCCCTGGTTATCTCCTTGTATCCTATCATCACTTCATTCCACATTTTCTTCACCTTTTCCATTGATTTCTTCCTTCTCTGCTCTCCTCATTTTTCCAACTTCGTCATTCTTTTTCTTTTTTTTCCTCTCTTTCACTTCACTTTCTTTCTGTACGTTATTTTTCTCCTCTTCTCTTTTCTCCTCTTCTCTTCTCTCCTCTTCTCTTCTTTTCAATTTTTTCCCTCTTTTCTCCTGTTATAATCATTTCCCTTCCCTTCCTCTCTCCTCACATCTCATCTCATTTTTCTTCCTTTTTTTCTCCCGTTTTGCAATCTCATTAATTATTACCCCCATCATTTCTTTCCTTCCTTTCCTTTCCTTTCTCTCCTTTCCTTTCTCTCTCCTATTTTGTAATCTCATCAATCATTACCCTCATCTTTTCTGTCCTTTCCTTTCCCTTCCACCTTCCCTTTCCTTCCTCTTATTATTGCATCACATATTCCCACCAGCCATCCACTGCAGGATATACCATTTACGTGGCATTCCCCAAGGTAATACTGCATCCCGCACGCCTCCCAGTTCCTGCAGCCGGCTTCACCTCCACTCACTCGGGGCGCCCCTCAGGATGTCTCCGGGATAGAAGTGAGGATGTTAGAACGACCTCTGTTGGTTGTGCTTGTCATTATACTGCTTGATTGCCGTGGGAGTTTGTGCAGGAATTGATAATGAAGGGGGAGGGGAAGGGGGAGGAGGAATGCAAAGGAATACAAAGGAAAGAACAGACAGCAACAGCCCTATTAGTCTAACGAGGCTTGCTGTATGACTGTATTACCATTACAGATTCTATGAGTTAATGGCAGAAGGACAGTAAGGTTTAAAGAAGGAAAAAAAGAAGAAAACAGGGAGAGAGAGAGAGAGTCAAGATGTGATAGCAAAAGGTGAATGGGAAATGCTACTATTTAATACACAAAGGCATTTAAAGGCAGAATAACAATGGGGCTCAAGGAAGGAAGAAAAAGAGTAGAAAACACAGGGAGAAAGTCAAGAAGTATTAGCAAAGGGTGAAGGGGAAATGCTACTATCTAATACACTAAGACAAAAAATAAATATGCAGGTGGAAAGAACGTTATTTGAGTGGTTCATGCGAGGAAGAGGCGGAGGAGGAGGAGGAGGAATATTAGTGAGCCCTTGAGTGATGGCCATTAAGAGGGTCCCTGCGCTGTCCCCGGGTCACCCTCCAGGCGCTCGACAGTCTGGCAAGGCACCGGAAGGGCGAGGTTGGCCTGGCTGGGTACTCGCGCCATAACAGTGAGCAGCAACCTTGGGACTCTGCCTGCCACTCTGCCGCCTCCGTCACGCCCAGACCCCGCCAGCGACCCTCAGTAAACTCTTTGTCTACTCGCGGTGTCCCTTGAGGCTCTGAGTTCACTGATACTTTAGTTCTCCTCCATGACTCTCTAGCGGCGTATTCTCAAACACTTCATTACCTCACCACCTCTACTTTAAAGGACTTTATCTAAATCTTCACAAGTTTTAAGGCGTGAAGGCAAAGGTTCATATTCTCAAACACTTCAGTACTTCACCACCACTATGTTAAACGACTTAATCTAGATCTACACAAGTTTTTTTAAGGCGTTTTTACAGTTTTAGAGGGAGAGTGATAAGATTTCTACATTATGAACTGGAGAAATACTCTTGAAAATTCCGCCAATTATCTATATGGTCTTGGAAAATAGCCGTGGTGAGAGAGTAAAGCATTTCAGAATACGGCCCTTAACCCCTTCAATATAATGACGCATGTTTTTATTAATATCTGGTTACTATTTGATGATCTTATACAGCTTCAGAAACTTAGGTAGGGATTAAAACAGTTAGGATTTTGCCCATTGACCTGACCTCTATAGATCGTTCCTGGTGTCGATAAAAGCGCCTAATCGTACCCAAAACTCAGAGTAAAAATGCGTCCCTGTGCTGAAGAGGTTAAGACTGTTGTACTGTGCATGTGGTGAAGGGACCGATGAAGTAGTAGAGACTGTTACTTTGTGCAGTTTATTTATTGGTTTATTCTTCTTTATTTCATTATTCGTGGTTCTTTTTTGTAGGTTTTGAGTGAAAATGAAAGAAATCTTCAGTAAGCTGTCTTAAGGTTTCAATAAAGTCCCTTGCACTAACACACACACACACACACACGCTAAACACTTTCGCCCCATCTCGTCCTGCTGGCCTGGCGTGAACCCGGACGCGTGGAGAGGCTGTTATGGTGCATCTTTGCTCCCTTTTATGGCCAAGCTTTCCAGGACCGCGCGTATTGAGGCATGACGGGGCGGGAGACAGAGGGCGGGGTGGAAGGGAGAAGAGAGGAGGAGGAGGTGGTGTTCGTGGGTGAAGAGTCCCGCGGTATGTGGTGAAGGCGAGGCGTGAGGCAGGGTGCAGGCTGGCAGGGAAGTGTCCTTTGTCCGGGTGGTGGTGTAATGGTAGTGTGGGGCTGCCCGCTCTGTCCTACCCGCGAGGTACTGCAAGGCCCCACTCGCCACTCGCCACTCGCCACCTCCCCCTCCCTTCGCCTCGCTTCACCTCACGCACTCAGGCAAAGCGTCTCAACCACCTGCATGTCAGTTAACTCAACACAGGTACACCTCACTCCATGCATCACTTGTTAGTCAGTCAACCTTTTTTTATGTAAGAGGGGAAAGCTGGCCAAGATCAACAAAAGTAATGAAAATAAAAATCCCACTAAATAGCTAGTCCCCTTAAAGAACAATAAAGTTATCTGAAAGTCAGGGATAAATGTTTCGAATCCTTCTTAACTAGGGTCAGGTCATAGGAAGTTGGAAATACAGGTACATCTTATTCCCTTCGTCAGCCACACTCGTTAGTAAATCAGTCTATCTAACTACATCTTGTCCCCTCCATCAGCCACACCTGTCAATGGGTCTAACCTGAGCACACCTGATACACTCCGCCAGTCACTACTACTTGTCAATCACCCTAAACTGGCTACACTGCTCTCTAGCTTACCCAAACCCATCTGACAGTTAACAGCTGGCCACACCTTGCCCCTTCACACCCACACCTGCCCCATACACCGCCACGCCACACTCTTACTAGTCATCCACTGCATTAACCACACCTGTATTTTATCACTCTAATAGACGTACACCTGTTACTGTCACGAGTCACACCTTCCGTTAGTCACAAAGTCACACTCCTCTTCCATCAGTCACACCTTGCGTCAGTCACCACTCGATGCTTCTAAGAGTCACCCTTCACCAGTTACTCTTCCTGTCAGTCGCCTTGCATGACCCACACACAGTTAGCAGTCACTCAGTCACACTCACCTTAAAAACCAGTCACTTTTTTTTTTAGTTACTCAGTTTACACACACACACACACGCACACACACACACACACACACACACACACACACACACACACACACACACACACACACACACACACACACACACACACACACACACACACCTGCTGGCCATCAATCACGCCGCAACCTTCACACCTGTCACTCATGCACAGTCTACACTATTCAATCAGTCAGCCCAGCGCGGCCACTCCTCCCTGTCAGTCACCTTGCTCAGTCAGCCTCACCCCGCAGCGGTCACACCTGTTTACCTAATCTGTACCTGGTCTCTCACCGTCTCGCCATCTCGCCATCTCGCCAACCAGTCCCCACGTGCAGACCTCCTCGCTCGTAACTCTTATGGTCGTATTCTTAAACGTTTCCTCGTCTCTTGAGTATTCTAGAAAGATTTCCTGATACTGATGGTGGTTTTTAATGAGGTTCATATGATTGCAGTGATGGTTCAACAAGAATTCTTTATGATTATTAGAGAAAGTGTCAATAACAATGCGGCTCTTCATCTCTTAAGTCGTGTGAAAATATTCCTTATGTGAGAAGAACGTCTTTAAGAATACGAAGCCCTTCTGTACAGGGACGTGTTCTTATATTTATTGTGGTTATTATTTGGTGATTCTGTATATCTTCAGAAACTCATGTGGGCATTGAAATAGTGCAGACTCTGGCCATTAATCTTCTGACCTCCATAGATTCTCCCTAATGTCAATGAAATCGTCTAATTACCCCCAAAACTCAAGGTAAAAACACGTCCCAGTACTGAAGGGATTAACTCTGCCTTCCTTCCTCCCTCCTTCACTTTCCTATCTTCGTACTTAACATATTCCGTCATAGTTTTGCTCTCTCACGTAACACATCGTCACACATTTGCATTAACCGTCAAACTGTTATGTTACCCTTTATATCTTAGTCATATTATAGTTCATCTACTTTGCCGCCTACTTATTTCTTTCCCTCCATATTCTTCTACTCTGGAACTCCATAACTCCTGTATTTCCAACTTCCTATGACTTGGCTTTATTTAAGAAGGTTTTAAGACATCAATCCCTGTCCTTCGGCTAACTCTTTTGAACTTTAAGGGACCTGGCAAATTAGAGGGCTTTTTTTTTTCTATTTTCTTTTTTTTCCCCCTTGGCCAGCTTCCCTCTCTTACATAAAAACACACTTCCCGTCACCTGCATTAAACGTTACGCTCTTATGTCAGTGTCTACTTTCCTCGCATATTTAGCTTATCTACTGCCACACTCTCTACTTTCTATCCTCTGTCGCATTCCTGTCACTGGTGTCCTCTCGCGTAACGCATTGTCCGTCACCTGCAGCATTAACCGTTACCATGTTGCATCAGTGTCTGCTTTCCACCCGTATAAGGTATGCTGTACCCGTCTACCATTTCCCTTCCCTCCGTTACACTCTTGTCATTCCCATCACACACCTGGCCCCTCATGTGACGCGTTTATCATCTGCATTAACCCCTTCGGCACTGGGACGCTCTTTCATATTCATTCTGCTTGTTATTTGTCGATTTTATATGCTTTCAGAAACTCATATGGGGATTAAAATAGTACACACTCCGGCCATTAATCTTCTGACCTCCATAGACGCTTTCTAATGTCAATAAAGTCGTCTAATCACAAACCAAAACTTATGGTAAAAATGTGTCCCAATACTGAAGGGGTTAACCATTACAGAAACATCAGCTTTTTTTTACTTCACACCCATAGTAGTTCAACTTCATGCCTCGATGCGCCGCGGAATCCCAAGAGACACAAAGTGAGTTGCTTGGTGCAGGAAAGGTGTCCAGATGCGAGGCGATCCCGGCAGCATAATGAACCTGTTTCTGTTCTTTCTCCCTCCGTCCCTCCTTCCCTCCTTCCCTCCTTCCCTCCTTCCCTCCTTCCTGGGATGCCGGCGGAGTATTGTTATCCTCATCATTACTGCCTCATCGCCGCCGCCTCATCACCCGGGCAACAATTAGGCGGCGTACAGGCAAGGAATGTTCTCATAAGCCGGGTTTTGTTATTAATATGAGCGGTGCAAGAAGGCACAAAGGCACGCTGCAGCTGCTGTGGGTGCAGGTGGTGGTGGTGGTGGTGGTCGCCGTGCCGCAGCAACAGGTGGCTGGACAGGGGGGGCGGGGGGGGGTGAAGGGAGGTGGGGTAGTGTGGGACAAAATTCTGCGCGTGTTTTAGATGCCCATTATATACCCGTTGCATATTGATATTCTGGTCGCCTGGGACAGCTGGGGAGGCGGTCAGCCACACTGTGTCTTTATATTATAATGGACAGTGCCGCTATTGGAGTAGTTTGTTTGTTTGTTTGTTTGTTTATTGGCCGGATCTGTGTGTGCATCGCGCCTTGTAAACGACCCAGAATGTCAAATAGGTTTAAAAGTAACCAGGCGAGATGCAACACCTTGTCACTCAAACACACGAGGGCAAGCTGATCTTTTACCTTCAAAGCGTTTAGTGACGCGTGGGTTGTGGATTCACCGCATAGCTGGCTCGTGTCAGTTAACTTGGCGCATGAACTCTTAAAGGCGGCGAACATCCTTTACCTTCACGAGCACGGGGAGGTGAGGGCAGCGCTGCATTCCTCCCGCCACCCCTCCGCCAGCAGACAAGTGTTCCCAGCTGCCGGGCGCCGCTACCTACTCCCTCTCAATGCAACACACCACGCAATACAAGCACTTAACTCCTTCACCCCGATGTACACCACAACACACTCCTAAAACAACGAAATCTTAACAAACATCGACAAGAAAGATAGAAAGAATCATTAAAAACAGGATATATTAGCTAGTACAATGCTTTGAGATGGCTGAGTTAAAGAGGAAAGATGTCAGGGCTGATTTAATACGAAAGACAAACCAATGCACAATACAGGTCCTTAACACAGCTGTACGCCACATCACCAGCGTTCCCGGTATCCCAGTGTTAGCGGCGCGGCGGAATCTGGCAGCAGTGTCTCTTGGTTTGCAGTCGCTCGGGGTCGCCAAGATGAGAAAAGAGAGGCAAGGAACTTCTGTCCCCCGTGGCGGTTGTGAGCAGGCTGGGGCGAGACGAGGGAGTGAGGGAGTGAGGGGTCGAGGCACGGCTGACTGGCCATGGAGGTCGACTGTCATGTGTTACGAGAGTCGCGAGTTTCATTCACCCACAGGTAGATTCGGTCGTTCATTCTTCCGTCTGTCTGTTCCTCCCACGCCACTCCCACGCACATCCCCACACACTCCCAATGACCATACGTCCCCTTATGTATACACGTGCGATTAACCCCTTCAGTACTGGGACACATCTTCACCACGAGTTTTGGGTGTGATTAGACGGTTTTGTTGACATTAGGAAGGGTCTATGGAGGTCAGAAGAAAACAACTATTTAAATATTTCTAAGGGATAATACGGCTGTACAGTACACACACACACACACACACACACACACACACACACACACACACACACACACACACACACTATCAGACTAACTCTAAATATAATAATAAAGAAGATAGACACTCATATCTTCTCGATCACAACTAACAACAACTACTCTGTACACCAAATTAGATCCTGAAAACACACACACACAAATTAACACACCCCTGTCAACACACACACACACACACACACACACACACACACACACACACACACACACACACACACACATACACACACACACACACACAAAGAATCTATCCATTAATTCGTCTAGTCTTCTTTTAACCCCTTCAGTACTGGGACACATTTTTACCACGAGTTTTGGGTGCAATTACACGATTTTACTGACATTAGAAAGGGTTTTTGAAGGTCACTAAGATTACCGACCTAAAACTATACTATTTTTAACCCCACATGAGTTCCTGAACCTGTAGGAAACCACCAAAATAGCAGAATAAATATAAGAAACGCGTCCCCCCAGTACTGGAAGGAGTTAATCATCACTAATGACTCGCCACAAACAGGCTGAGCTCTTTGTCTACACTGTGTCCCTGTTATCAAGTACCGGGGAGACACCACCACCACCATCACCACCACCAGCAGAGAGAGAGAGTGTAGGAGGTCGTGTCTGAGTGGTTCGCGTGAGTGGAGATGACCAAGGCGGCAGAGCTTAAGGGCGCGCCAAGGACAGTCGAAGGCGGCGTGGATGGTGGGCGCTGATGGAGAGTAAAAGCAATAGTTGTACACTGAGAATAAGTACGTAGCAATGGACAGCCAGCGAGTGAGTGAGTGAGTTAGTGAGTTAGTGGGTGTGTGTGTGTGTGAAGATAGATGGAGAATAGTGTGGTAAGAGATTCTGTGATGCATAATTATGAGTTTAGGTGGTGTATTTATATATATATTTACTTTACCTGTTGCCATTTGTGGACTAATTTGCATACAATGGGGGAGGGATGAGAGAGAGAGAGAGAGTGATTTATTGCCCAACACTCGGCGGCTTTAAATTAAGAGTATTTTAGTGTCGGGCTTAATTACAGTGAAGGATATTGCTCCATATTTGCCTTCTTCATTAGCAACGGAGGAATAATTGATTTGGTATAAGATTCTGTGAAAAAAATAATAGAAAAAACAATGATAAATGAAAAAAGGCTGGTGCTGTACGAGAGAGAGAGAGAGAGAGAGAGAGAGAGAGAGAGAGAGAGAGAGAGAGAGAGAGAGATTCACTAGTGCAACAAATACTGACCAATGTAATAAATCAAACCCAATAACTTTACCAGAAAAATAAACAAGGCAGAGACAAAATCCAAGATACGTATTAACAGAGACTCTTAAGTGTGTATGTAACCTTTACTTAGACGAATTTCTAGTGTTAAAATCCTTCTTAACCTCCTGAAAGTGGTGTTGTACGTTAGCCACTGCATCACCACCAGTAAATTTGAAGGTGCTGACGAGATAATGGCTCAAATACAACATCAATTTCAGGTTCAGATGGATTTTAACACTAGAAATTCGTCTCAGAAAATTAGATAAGTACATAGTTGAGGATCTTTTGTTAATAAGGACAGAGGTAAAGTACAAAGAGGAAGAGTAGATGTGGTAATGATGGTCAGCCTTCCCAATGTTTTCTTGTGTTGTATTGTTGTCTTTGAGGCGCGGTGGAAGGCTGACTCTGAAGGGGGAAAATATTTAAAGATCCAGATTTTTTTTTATTTTTTTAGGTAAGTGGGAAATCTTTTTTATCTTTTTAAGTCAGAGGGAAGTCTTTTTTATCCTTTTAAGTAAAAGAGAAGTCTTTTTTACCTTGTAAAGTATGAGAGAAGTCTATTTTTATCTTTTTAAGTAAGAGAAAAGTCTATTTTCATCTTTTTGAAGTAAGAGGGAAGTCTAGCCAGTCCTTTACTTTACTTTACTTTACTTTACTTTACTTTACTTTACTTTACTTCTCTTCTCTTCTCTTTTTCTTTTCTTTCTTTTTCTTTTCTTTCCTTTTTTTTATTAATACTCAGCATATATGTATACATTATGGGATTTAATGGGCTAAAGGAGGTTTGTTGGGTACCCTGTTTGAAAGCCCTCCCACCTCTCTCTCTCTCTCTCTCTCTCTCTCTCTCTCTCTCTCTCTCT
>CM035191.1:620632-631430 GCA_020233015.1 Callinectes sapidus
ACTCCCGCCAGACGCAGGAGGCGATGCTTGGGGGTCAGGGCCACGTGGACGCTGAATGCCAGTGGGCGGGGGGGGGGGGGGACACGAGGCAAGGCAGGAAGGTCTTTACTGTTACGTTACGATGGTTTTATATGAAGCAGAAATGGAAGGAAAGCGGGAAAAATTCGTGACAGATTGGAATTGACTTGTTATAAGGAAGAACCTCAAATTTTCAGGCTAACATTGTCATAGCGATTTAATAAAGTAGAAAGTGGAAAAAATACTAAAAGAACCTCTTCGAATAGACTGAAATTAACTTGCTATTATAAAAGAACCTCCACTACTAGGCTAGGATTGGGACATTATATAGAAGAAATAGTGAAGAAGCTTTCCTATCGTTGTATTGAGCATGTGTAGGAGGAAGGGTGAGGCGCCGGGTGGTGCAGGGGTGGGAAGAGCCGCCTGACGTGCCTGGCAGTGGTAATCTTGTCATTTGACGGACTACAACCCCAGTGTGTTCAGGTGGAGGCTGGAGGGTGGAGAGAACTGGGCAGGTGACGCCACTTGTCTTGCTTAAATCCTCCTCCTCCTCCTCCTCCTCCTCCTCCTCCTCCTCCTCCTCCTCCTCCTCCTCCTCCCTCCACTCCTGTAAAAAATCTACTTTCTGCGCTGAATAAATAACTTGGTCTCTCTTCTTCCTTCTTCCACTTATAAATGAGAGGAAAAATCACTTTCTGGCTTCAATAGATAACCTGATCTCCTTTCATCTTCGACTTGTATATGAGGAGAGTAACTTTTTCTCCAAACAAATAATATGATCTCCTTTCCTCCTCTTCTCAATAAAAGAGAGAGAGAAAAAAAGATATTTTCCTCTTAACAAATAACATGGATTTTTTCCGCTTTTATATAAGAGAGAGGGGAGAATATTTTCCTTTAGGTATATAACATGACCACCCCTTAGGATTATACACTTTAAAGTCACCTTGAGACAGAAATAATAGATGTACGTTCAATTAGAAACAAAAGTGAGGGCATTTAAACACCAGAGGACTTTTCTCCATTTTGACGGAAAAGATACCAATTAACCACTTGAAAAACGGAGAAATTCAAACCTTTATGAGAACAAACAGCAGGAAGACGCACCCCACACCTCAGACAAACACGGTGAGGAATATGACCTGGAGTGGATGTGAAGCGGAGAGTAATGCTTCATGTACTGGAATAACGAGAAGAAACTGCATAAGAACGAGTGAACTGTAAATAGTGGGGATTTAGTTAGCTACCCCGCCAGTCAGTCAGTCAGTCAGTCAGTCAGCCAGTCAGTCAGTTAGCTACCCCGTCAGTCAGTCAGTCAGCCAGTCAACTACCCATCTCTTCACCGAGGCAGCCAGCTATCGTAGACTCTCCCAGTGGTGGTGATGACTTGATGTGGTCCAGCCAGCTCACCGCCGCCCCTCACTTGTTATGCTGCGAGGGATGAGTCACTTGCTATGCTGCTAAGATCTGGTGGTGCTTGGCTTACCCACGCGTCCAGGCCACCGTGTCCCGCCGTCCATCACCACACCCACCACCCGCCACCCGCCCCACCACAAGCAGGGAAGCAAGGTGGCGTGGCAGTCTAAGGTGTATTTTGATGGTGTTTTGGGCGCTGTTTTTTATATAATGTGGGGTTTTTACGGGAATATGTAGACTAAAAGGAGAGAATCTAATGGAGACCTCCTATGTGAAAGCTGTTTTTTCTATGTAATGTGGGGTTTTTACGGGAATATATAGACTAAAAGGAGAGAACCTAATGGAGACCTCCTATGTGAAAGCCCCACCCATTTGGGAACCATTACCCAGAGTGGATGCCCAATCCCCCATCGAACCGTGGCCAGGATTCGAACCCGTGTACTTTAAATCCCTCGGCCTCCAGAGTGCGCTTCGTTCCACTGCACCACGGCGGTCTCATTAGCGGCTCCTGCAGTGTCTTGGTACAGTTTCCGCCGTGTGTTGAGCGAACTGCGGGTTAGTTGGTTACCTTTGTTGATCGAGGGAGGGGTGGTGGTGGTGGTGGTGGTTCCAGCTGGGGGGGGGGGGGGAAGGAAGCACCAGATGAGCCTCGCCTCTCTGGAAGTCAATTGAAATCCCACCAAATGGAAACGTGTGTGTGAATTCGTGCCAAGGAACTCATGCTAACTCTTCTAATCCCTTAAAGACTTGCCAGAGAGAGAGAGAGAGAGAGAGATAGGGGGGGGGGGTTATGGGTCTGTTTGGGAGAGTCTTGATGTATCTATCTCTTCTGTGTACAACATTCTTTCTTTCTTATCTCAGTATTCCTGCTCTTCTCCTTTCAACGATCAGGAGACGCTTGTGAAAAGAACCAGTCGTGTGTGTGTGTGTGTGTGTGTGTGTGTGTGTGTGTGTGTGTGTGTGTGTGTGTGTGTGTGTGTGTGTGTGCAGTACGTTCCTCCTAGTACAGAAGAAAGAACATTTTTTTAACTAAATTCAGGCGTCTTAAAGAAACACGTTTTTTGTTCCCATTTAAAAAGCCTTCACTAAAAAAACTATAAAATAAAGGAAAATACATCAAAAGAACTTATATTTAATAGTTAGGTATCACAGCAATAGTGTAGGAGTTGGCGTTGTTCTCCCCCCCCCCTGACTGAGCCCATTAAGTGGCCGTGTCTGTTATCGAGAAGGAAGGATCTTAGGGGAAGGCATCCCTTGTGTTTACCGCCAACACAAACACCTCAGGCGACTGCTTTCCAATCCTTTGTGTGTCCTGTGGCAGCTTGGCCTTGGTCGTGTGTTTAAGCTCCTGCTGTGAGTGTGACTTTTCTTTTTCCTCCCCTTCAGCGCCTCGTTCTTCACCTCCTCCACTGACTATCTCCCTAACCCCCTTCAGTACCGGGACACATTTTTGAGTTTGGGGTGTTATTAGACGATTTTATTGACATTATGAAGGGTCTATGGAGGTCAGATAATTAATGGTCAGTGTGTGTACTATTTTAATCCACACGTGAGTTTCTGATGCTGTATGAAACCGACAAATAATAAGCGGAATATGTTTGAAAATGCGTTTGAGTACTTAAAGGGTTGAAATACAGCGTCTGGTTCCTCTGTTCCTGTGAGGTGTGTTTGTTATGAACCAACGTGAAAATAAAATGGTGATTCTGCCGTCTCTGGTTTTTCTTCCTTCCATTGCCACCTCTTACGCTGCTGCTGTGTTTGTTATGACTTGACTCTCTTTGATCCTCCTCCTCCTCTCCTCTTGTGTTTGTCATGAACCAGCGACTCTCAGAAGTAAAACACAGATGCTGTCCCCCTCCCGCCTTCTTTCCTTCCTCTGCCGCCTGTTGCGCTCATGTGTTTGTTGTGAGGAGGGAGAGCGTGGCAGCATCCATCGCCACCAGCCGTCGCCACTACGTCGGTATTCAGAAACGCTTTGCTCTCTCACCACGACTGTTTTCCGAGGTTACAGAGATTATCAGTGTGGTTTTCAAGAGTGTTTCTCCAGTTGATAAGGTAGAAATCTTGTCACTCTGCCTCTAGAACTGTATAAAACACCTTAAAAACTGGTGCAAATTTAAATAAAGGCGTTTGAAATAGTGTAGATGAAGCACAGATGTGTTTGACCATACAAGCTATATTGAACACTTTGCTCTCTCACAACGATTATTTTCTAAGGTCACAGGTACGACTAGCTAGATTTTCAAAACATCTTCTCCTTATAATAGTCTAAAAATCTTGCCAGTCCATCACCAGAACCATACAAATAACCGTTAAGACACCAATACCCTCAACTACAGCCTTTGGAAAATAGTAATGGTGAGAGAGCTATGCCTTTCTGAATACGGGCCCTCGTAGTAGTAGCCTCGTCCACCGCGCCGCACAGTACATACACAGCCTTGGTATTCTGAAGCCGTCCTGGCGCTTATTCACCTCCTTTTTTTATGCACTCCAATTTACCGAGTGGAAGCAGGGGGCATGAGGGGATGATGTAAGAGGGGGCTTCCTGCATAACAAAACGGAAGGCAGTACAGAATAAGGAGGAGAAATAAATAGCAAGAGGGGCGCGTGGGATGTGTTGTGTTGATACGTGTGTTGCTATTTAGAGGAAGGCTGTGGTGTGTGTAAGGGGGGCGAGGTGGGGAGGACATGAGACGCAGGACAGAATGTAACACAGACTATGAATGCGTGGTAAGGTATACAAGAGGCGACTGGAAATTTTTTCTGAATAAATACTGTTGTACAAACTTGTTGTGATAGGATTTCGATTCGTATCAGTTCTTATAATTTGTCTTGCTTGTATGCAAATTTGATCATTCTCTCTCTCTCTCTCTCTCTCTCTCTCTCTCTCTCTCTCTCTCTCTCTCTCTCTCTCTCTCTCTCTCTCTCTCTCTCTCTCTCTCTCAATAATTATTTGAAAGAATGACGGCGAGGATCATTAACTTGAGGAAGAGCAGCCTTCATGACTCGTGTTACGTTTCGTTGAATGAAGCGATGTGAAGTATTGCTGTGTGTGGCTCACCTCACTTCCCTCACCGGCACCGCCTGGAGTATCTTCACGTCCAGTACTCGTACAATGAGTGACGACTTGGTGCACGCGTCGCGCCGCGCACACAAAGACGACCTTGGCGCCGTGTAGGTAAGGGCGTGTAGTGTTGAGTCGGGGCGGGGCCAGGCGGCGCCAACCCTGCAGCGGCCCTGTCTTCACCCACTAGAGGGGCGAGGGGCGGGGTGTGGAGCAGCGGCAGGAGGCGGAGGGGGAGAGGGGGAGGAGGGCTCTGACGCAGGGACGAGTCGTTAATCAAAGAGGGAGGAGCTCCGACCATTAGCTTGTTTTTTGTGGAATTAAGAAGAATTAAACAAGGATCCATTAGAAATTAAGATGCTTTTTTAGTGTTAAGTTACGACTTGTGGAGATTCCCGACGATTGCAAGACCTGAAGGGAACACGCTCTTGTTTATTATAACACTGTAAAAGGTGTGTGTGTGTGTGTGTGTGTGTGTGTGTGTGTGTGTGTGTGTGTGTGTGTGTCTGTGTGTGTGTGTGTGTGTGTGTGTGTGTGTGTGTGTGTGTGTGTGTGTGTGTGTGCTGTTGAGTGGCTTGGTAGACATACTCTGGATTTAAAGGATTTATTGGTGAAGTTATCTATCATCGCAAGAAGGTGGAGAGCTTGGTGCTGTTAATGCAGTGCTGTGCGGCTTGTCACATGTAGCAGCGAGGGACAGCGCCAGGCGGCACTCCACCTTCCCTCACTAAGGGTGTGTGGGGGGGGAGGGGGTGTCGGTGAGGGTAAAGGTGGATGGACCTGTCGTTCTGAAGGAAGAGTGTGGCTGACTAGTGACTACTGTTAGACGTGCGAGAAGGCTTGGCGTCTGATGAGCACGCCGTGGGTCAGGGGGGAGGGGTGGGTGGCACGACAAGCGGTGGTGGGCAGCGGCCTGGGCACTTTGCACATGCAGGCTGTTGGCTGATCCATATTGGCTGGTGTTTGTTTGGTGATGCAGGAAGGAGCGAGGGGCAGGTGATGGACGGTGGGCAGCGAGTGGCGTGGCCTTGGCAGCGCCTCGGCAACAACACTAAACATTTCTTCAAAACACTGAGCCAGAAAAAAGTGTTGAGCCTTATGGCGGAGGCAACACGGGGCAACTCGTCTCGAGTTATCGTGTCTTGGGGAAAATGGCGAGTTGTATTATAATGTTTGCCGAAGGTCAACACACCAACGAGTTTTGACGTCATCGCGAGGCTTAGCGAACACAAGCAGGCGCCGCGCTTCGCCGCCTCGCCACCTCGCTGCCCCGCTGCCTCGCGTCCCGGCACTGTGTAGCCTCAGCAGCGGCCTGGTGACCTGTCCGGTGGAGGGTGTACCTGTGCCTCGCTGCTGCCCCTGTGTGCCAGTTCACTCTGCTCACATGCACAGCACAACTCTCAGCTGGCACATTACTCCGCTCACTGACACAAACGCCAGTGTCACGCACCGCCACCTTGCCCCTCGCCACCTGGAAAGTATCAGTTATCGCTGCTGCTGACATTAAGATTGCTTTCCTTCACTTAACGTAATTTGTTCACAGTGACATGTTGTCTTTTTAAAACTTTGTTACGATGACACTGAGGACATAAGAACAAAAGAGAAGCTGTAATGATTCATTAGGCATGCATGTTCATGTATGACACACATATATGTGTTCAGTACATGCTGCATTTATGGCCTTCTATCATCCTTATCTCTAAATGTGCCAGGTCTCCTCTTGAATCACCCAATAAACAACCTGACTGTGTCTTCAGCTGTGGCGGGGCGTGTATTCACTCTCGCTAAACAGATCGCGTCCCTGCACTTACCGCTGACAGGCGGCAGTCTTTAGAAAGGAAAATTTTACTCGACTGTTACATGGTGGTTCCTATCCTCTCCCATTCTTTTGCCTTGCCTTCCCTTCCTTGTTCCTGCTTCCCGAGGCGCCGTGAGACACCCCCCACCCTCCCTTCACACTGCCACTGCTGCGTCACCTGCGCCAACACCACCGCTACTGCCGGGAACGTGTGTACACCACCAAGGCCACACGCTGAAAGGAACACTGCCAAGGTCCAACTTACAATGCCAAACCTAACCAAACCAAACCAAACCTACATTGCCTCACCGGAAAGCTCTTCAATTGTTCCCTCCTCCTCCTCCTCCTCCTCCTCCTCCTCCTCCTCCTCCTCCTCCTCCTCTTTTTATCATGACAACTTTGCTTTCCTTACATTTGGTCATTGCCTTGATTGTGAGATGAAGTTATAGTTGTTGTCTTCCTGGACTTTGTGAATTGTGGAAGAAAAGGAAGGAATGACTATGAAGTACGGAGGGTTCTCTCTCTCTCTCTCTCTCTCTCTCTCTCTCTCTCTCTCTCTCTCTCTCTCTCTCTCTCTCTCTCTCTCTCTCTCTCTCTCTCTCTCTCTCTCCACCACACACACACACACACACACACACACACACACACACACACACGGTTGACAGGAGGAGAAGTGTAGGTTAACATAAGCCAGAAGCTGCTCCAAACATCCCAGCTGGCTCGTGAATGACTCTCTGTGATATATAAACATGCTGTGTGTGTGTGTGTGTGTGTGTGTGTGTGTTCTGTACTATACTATTTATATTTTTATTCTTATTTTGTTTGATATTTGTTTAATGAGATTATATACAAGTTCATCTTTATGTTTTAGTTTATATTCTATCTTTTTTTCTTCTTTTTTTATTTGTTTCGTATCACTGCTTTATATTCCTGTTATTCATTTTTTTTTTCTAGATTCTCTCTAACATATCCATTTTGAACTTATATTTCGTATTACCACAACAGATTCATCTCATCGATTTTTCTTTATTTATCCATATTTGTCGTTCCTGATTCTCTCTCTCTCTTTTTTTTTTTTTTAGTTTCCTTTTTAACTCGTACTTTGCATTACAACTTTCCATTCACGTAAAGGTAAATACATATTCCCAATGGCACTTGAACCTTTACCTAACACTTTCCTTCGTATTTCACACTTTTTTATATGTAAGAGAGGGAAGCCAGCTAAGGGCAACAAAAACATTGAAAAGAAAACACTATTATTACCAGTGCCCCGAAAGAATAAGAGTACTAATAACACTACAATAGACACTACTTTCCCTTCACGTATATGAATATTACCAGTGTCCCTTCAGACTTCACCTAACACGTCCCTTCTTCTCGTTGCAGTGGGCGGCATGAGTGGGCGGGGCAAGCCGGCGCCCGTAGTGAAGAAGGTGTCGCCCCCCACGGTCCCTGATAACTCCGCCATCACACACCGCCACTCCGGCTCCTCCTTCAGCTCAGGCGTGTACAGTGCGGGCGACCAGCGCTCCTCCTACTCCTCCTCCGTCAGCGATGAGAACCCCCCGCCCTCCCCGCACAGCCCCGCCAGAGGTGAGTACTGCAGTGGTCTTCCTTGTGAGTTGTTTATCGTACCATTTGTCTGCCCTGCGAGGTGTGGGGTGTCTGTCCTCCACCTCAACCCCCTCAGTACTGGGACACGTTTTTCCTACGAGTTTTAGGTGGGATTAGGCGATTTTATTGACATTAGGAAGGGTCTGTAGAGGTCAGGGGTCGTATTAATAGAGATTCTTATATACCTTTTTCTTAAGTGAGTTTCTAGTCTTAAAATTCATGTTAACATCCTGAAATTGGTGTTTATTTTAGCCATTATCTCATCAGCAGTAAACTTGAAGCTGCTGATGAGATAATGGCTAAAATATAACACCACTTTCAGAAGGTTAAGATGAATTTTATAACTAGAAATTCGTCTTAGAAAAAGAATCTCTGTTAATACGGATCCTGAAGATTTATAGCCTGAGTCTACTATTTTGACCTCTATATGAGTTTCTAAGGCTGGTGTAAAATCGCCAATAGCAAGCAGAATGAATAGGAAAAATGCGTCCCAGTACTGAAGGGGATAATCCTGCGTTTATTATTAGTGTGGCTTGGCATAGGCGGAGATGAAGGTGAGTAATGGAGCTTTCTCTTCTTGGAATTGTGTATTGCAAGTTGTCTGTTCTGTGAATCACCTGTTTTTTGCCCCCACGTGATCCTGTTTGTATGGCTGAGGAGAGACGGGGAGATGGTGAAGGTTAGTGCTCAGTGCTTCTGGGAGTTGTCTGTCCGTTGGTGAGTGGAGAAGTCTAGCGAAGAAATATATTGTCAATTGTAATGTATATCTGTGTTCCTTTCTACTTTCAATAATGGTACTGATGGAAGAGAGGCATAAGGGTGAAAATAAAGGGAAATAGGGCTTTTAGGGGAGTTTGTTCTGGGGGTTGTCTGTTCTGCAACTTGTTTGTCCATTGGTGAGTGGAGAAGTCTAGCGAAGAAATATAGTTACTCGTAATTTATATGTGTGTTTCTCGCTACTTTCAATAATGGCACTGATGGAAGAGGGCTATAAGGGTGAAAATGACGGGAAATATGGCTTCTAGAGGAGTCCAATGAAGGTGAGACGCTGAAGTTTAGTGAAGAAGAAAGAAAAAAGGGGAAAAAAGACAAGATTACAACATCCACAACAGTTCATGATATTAATGACGATGATAACGATGATGATGATTGCAATGTTGGTGATGACGGTAATAACTGACTAGGTACCCCTCCCCTCCCCTCCCCTCCCCTCCCCTCCCCTCCCCTCCCCTCCCCTCCCCTCTCCTCTTCAGTTCACTCATCCACCCACCCAGCCTTCACTTCCACATAAACACAGAACAAGTAAACACACACATACACACATACACAATGCTGGTGATGAAGAGGATAATGAACCACACACACACACACACACACACACACACACACACACACACACACACACACACACACACACGCACACACACACGCACACGCACACAAAGAGGGCGCAGATAAATATAAACCTACTCATTGGTTACGTCACAGTGTTGCAGTTGTAATGAAATCTTGTCTATGTGAAATTAAGTTGTCTGTCTGTCTGGGTATCTCGCTCGTTAAAGAGAGTCCGATAAGGAGAAGTGTCAGGAGAGAGAGAGAGAGAGAGAGAGAGAGAGAGAGAGTGTGTGTGTGTGTGTGCGTGGCAAGTGCTTGTTGGGATGCCGGTCCGGTCCTAAAGTGATCTGTTTGTAAGTAATGTTTGGGAAGTGGATTGACACTGATAAGAATACACACACAAAAAAAAAAAGAGAATAAATAAAAATAAGAAGAAGAAGACACTGGAACTCGTTTTCGGCAAGTGTTAATTGAGGTGGCAGTATTATTGTCGCGGTATTAACTGGCCTGATGGAAGATAGGAAGAGGAGGAGGAGGAGGAGGAGGGACTTTTTTGCCTTGTCTACCGCGTTCCCCCGCCTCCACGCCGCCGGGGTATGATGGTGAGGTGAGGTGAGGTTAATAGTCCTGAAGGAACCCAAGGCACTAAAGGACAGGCAAGACAAGACAGGACAGGACAAGACTGGAAATGAATCTTTCTTGATGTTTTTCTTTTCTTTCTTTTTCCTTTTTTTTTTGAGGGAACTAGTCCATGCGCTTCATATTCTCTCTCTCTCTCTCTCTCTCTCTCTCTCTCTCTCTCTCTCTCTCTCTCTCTCTCTCTCTCTCGGACACCACCTGTGGCTGGGATCACCTTAAATTCCACGGTGACTCCCAGTGAGTGACTCGCTAATCCCTCTCTCCAGCGAGTCTCAGTTTGCCTCACTCTTCCCTCACTCTTCGCTCACTCTTCGTAAAGTTTAGCTCGCGCCGCCCACTCTGCTACCTATCCTCCCTCCGTCCCTAGTTTCCGAAAAGTTACGACGTGAATTGGGAAAAGTAAAGTGCAAAAGGAGAACCAACACTTAAAAGACCCCAATACTTTTTTTTTCCTCTCTCTCTCTCTTTTTCTTTTTTTTATCTATATTTTTTTTATTGGGAGTCACAAAGGGGCGTGTCAGTTTAACATGAATTGATACTTTGGCGCGGTGTTTATTCGCGTTAAGTATATACTGTATATTACAATTGACGTCTATGTCCTCTGTGGCTCACTTTTTTGCGTGCTTGTGGGGCTATCGGGCGCGGCTTAACATAGGGAACATTGGCGGGGGGGAATCTTTTTTTTAATTATTTTGACTTAGCGGGTGCATTATTCGCTCTCTTCCTCCTCTCCCTCTCTCTCTCTCTTGCTGCCCCAACACACGCGACAAAGGCAGTATTTGGTCTGCCTGATGTTCCTATTGCCGCGTCCTCCATCCATCTTTGTCAGGTTGCTCTGTGTGTATGTGTGTGTGTGTGTGTGTGTGTGTGCGCGCGTGTGTGTGTGTGTGTGTGTGTGTGTGTGTGTGTGTGTGTGT
>CM035191.1:654010-664010 GCA_020233015.1 Callinectes sapidus
CTCTATCTCTCTCTATCCATCTCTCTCTCTCTCTCTCTCTCTCTCTCTCTCTCTCTCTCTCTCTCTCTCTCTCTTCACGACTCTTCCTCACGAATGCATTTGTGGTCATCGCCAACACATTTGTCTTGCCTTTCTCACAGCCGCGTCTTGCACCTCTCACCCCCTGACACCCCCATCCCCCTTCCCCCCACTGCTGCTGCTGCTGCTTCGGTGCTACTGAGATAAACTGTCCGTCACGATCTCACTTAACATAATAAGAAGAGGTACAAGAATACGCCTTATCTGGTCTACACTTGGCATTGGTTTTATGAAATGTATCTACTGTAGTTATTTCTCTCTTGTCAGGCTTATCCAGAATGACTCCAGTTTGTTCCAGTGACGTTAAGATTAGTCATTATATTCCTTTGCTTTGTTTTCTCGATCGTTTGTTTTATGATCACTCAGAATAGAAAACAGGAATGACTCCAGTTTGTTCCAGTGACGTTAAAATTAGTCAGTAGATTCCATTGCTTTGTTTTTCTCGATGGTTTGTTTTATGATCACACAGAATAGAAAACGTTCACATTCCTCACACTCCGTACCTCTACATAAGCGGTCTATTGAGGAAAAAAAGGCAAACTTTCTACAGACTTTTAAGAGAAGAGAGATGGTGAAGGAGCGTCTGGTTTGCTCTGAACTTCGCTGCTCGGGTGGGAAACTTCCTCTCCTCTCCTTTCCTGTCCTCTCCTCACCTCTCCTCTCTCCTCTCCTCTCCTCTCCTCTCCTCTCCTCTCCTCTCCCCTCCTCTGCTCTGCTCTCCTCTGCTCTCCTCTCCTCTCCTCTGCTCTCTTCTGCTCTCCTCTGCTCTCCTCTCCTCTCCTCTCGTGAGATGTTATCACTCCGTAACCAGTCTTTGAGTTCTGCCGGTGTGTGAAGATTCCTCACTATGGAATAATGGTGCGTGTGAACCGTTTCCAATGGGCGGCCATTGCATTATTACACGGATGTTGGGAGTGTTTTGCCGCGGCGGTGTGTGCGCGGCGGGACGCGACGTCAGGGAGCCGCGGCGTGTGCCACCCGCGTGCTGGCGGCGGTGAGCCTGGGCCTTATATGGCAGCCATTAGTGCATTCATTGCCTGTGTGTAGAGTGAACCCGCTGAGACAGAGAAAGAGAGAGAGAGAGAGAGAGAGCGGGAGGGGCGGGGGGGCCGGCGTTCACAGACAGACAGACAGACCGACAAAGACTCCAACTCGGTGAATCACTTTATTGTATACTAGATACACATATATGGCACGCGGAAGAGTCAAGCGTTTTAGTTGGGGACGTAATCGGCAGGATTTCACTGGTGGTGGTGGTGGTGGTGGTGGTGGTGGTGGCGGCGGCGGTGGTGGTGGGCGGTGGTAGCAGCAGCAGCAGCAGCAGCAGCGTGTAGGGCGTGTCTCGGCGGAGGTGTGTTTGTCTTTTATCAAAGCCTCGTGTTGGCCGAGCGTGCGCGTGTTATCAGATTCACTTCCTGGAGACGAGCGGCCATGGATCCCGCCACACTTGGCTTTTATCGCCTCGCAGTGGACCAAGTGGACCGTGGTACAGGTGGTGGCGGAGGCGAGGCGGCGGCGGCGGGTACGAGGAGTGGCGGTGTTGTTGTGGCGGCAGAGCAGGAGGCGCCACCACTTGCTTGCTGGTCGTACCCCGCGGGAAGGCTTCGGGCGAGGCTGGTGGCGAGACTCCTTGCTTCATTACTCTGACTGTCATGATTTCTCGTTCTTGATGATAGTCTTCCTGCGAACCTAAGATCACTGCCCTCTTGATTGTGTTTTATTCATTTATTCACCTTTGTACATATCTATCTCTCAATTATCTATCTTTAGTTTATCTTTTTCTCTTTTTCCTTCTTTATTCAGCACTTCCTTATACATAAAGATTAATCAAATGACCAGGAAATACAAAATTATTTACCGTGAACTAGTTGGACTTTATTGAGAAACAGTAGAGTGAAAGCTTCGGAATCTTATTGGCGAGAGAAGGAGTGAGGCACAGGTTGAAGTGTCCCAGCAGTGTCCGTCTCGCAGTTGTGTTTTCGCTCAGCAGTACCATCAAGTTAGTCAAGTGAAGTAACAAGTGTCGCACTGTCATGACCTGTCTATTCTTGGCCCTGGGACGTGGAGACAAGACGTGTGCTAGAATATTGTCCACCCTGTCTCCCTGCTTCCACTCTCTACCCTGCCACTCTGCCGCCTGGCCTCCACTCCACTCTCCACCTCGTGTTGTAGAATAATGTCCTCTATACCTCCACCCTCCACTTTGCCATCTTGACACTGCCCATGTTCTCTTACTTTCCGCTTCCTACCATCTTACCTCCGCTCTTCTCCATCCTCCCTGCCACCCTGCCACCCTGCCACCCTGCCACCCTGCCACACTGCCACACTGTCTTCACACTCCATCTGTGTCACCCTCCATCACCATGCACCTCCCCACGCACTCCGCCTCCCTCTCCTCTGTCCCTCCTCAGCAACAAGGCAAGATATTCACTTTCCTCAACATTTCCCGCCTTACAATACTTATGTGACTGGAACTCGTTTTCCGCCCCGCCCTACGCCTCGCCAGTCCTCTTATCCCTGAACTGAGATTATGTTTTTATCCGTTTTATTCAAGTTCCAAAAGGCGTGATGTTTCTATTGTCAATACGAAGGTACCGACAAAAGATGCAAGCTGGAGTAGGGCAGGGGAGCACCTTTCGCCTTTTCTAGTCTGCGTATTAAGGTGTTTTTTTTCCTTCTTTTTTTACGTAAGAAGGGTTCTGGCCCAGGGATACCAAAAGACCGAAGAAAAGGCTCACTAAACCTGCTACTTCCTAAAGAATTGATCCAAAAGGATTATTCCATATTAGAAAAGTGTCTTGAAGCTTCTCTCTCTCTTTCTCATGAAATAGTTAGTCAGTCACTGGTGCGGTGAAATACAGAAGGTGGTAGTGAGTTCTATAATTTACCAATGGAAGTCAGTACTTACCATGTATTGCTGCTGTTCGTTCCTCCTTTGCTCCTGTCTGTGTGTGTGTGATGAGCGAGTGTGAGGCGGCAGACAAGTGGCCGCAAAACAACAAAACAATTCCACCATGCAATTAAAACACATTTTCCTCACATCCTCACCCTTATACGTACGGTTTGTGTGGAACCACCTGCCTGCCTACCTACCTGCTTGCCTCCCTCCCTGCCTCCCTCCCTCCCTTCCCTGTCTTCTTCTCTCCCTCCCTGTCTTCCTCTCTCCCTCCCTGTCTTCCTCTCTCCCTCCCTGTCTTCCTCTCTCCCTCCCTGCCTGCCTACCTACCTTTCTCTCTGCCTCCCTGCCTACCTGCCTGCCTGCCTACCTGCTTGCCTCCCTCCCTGCCTACCTGCCTCCCTCCCTCCCTGTCTTCCTCTCTCCCTCCCTGCCGGCCTACCTTTCTCCCTGCCTACCTGCCTACCTCCCTGCCTGCCTGCCTGCCTACCTACCTGCCTACCTCTCTCCCTCCATTCCTGCCTTGCCTGCCTCCCTCCCTCCCTCCCTCCCTCCCTCCCTGACCGCCCAACTACTTACCTACCTGCCTGCCTGCCTGCCTGCCTTTGCTCTGAGCTTTTCCTCGCCTCTCACCGCCCCTGCTGCGTCCGTGATTCTGCCCCCTTATCAGACCACGCCCCTGTCCTTCCCGTTAAATGTAAAAAAGCATGATGTGTTCGTAGTGTGAGTCAGCGATATCCTTGGAGGGAACGCTGTCTATGGTGCGGCGATGTGGTGCGGTGCGGTGCGATGGTGCAGGGCCGCCGCCACTCGCTCTCTGTTCTGTGGTGCGGTGATAGTGTCAGGACTCACAAGGGAACACAAAGGATGATCAATGAGGAGGAAAGAGGTTAAAGAGGTTGTGTGCTTGGTTTTCTGATTTAAGCTTCACCTGAGCTAAACCGGGCTAGTGTGTGTGTGTGTGTGTGTGTGTGTGTATGTGTATGTGTATGTGTGTGTGTGTGTGTGTGTGTGTGTGTGTGTGTGTGTGTGTGTGTGTGTATGAACCCCACTTCATTATGAACAGTCAGGTGGTGTTTGCCTGTCATGGCTGACTCATTGTTCCTGCAACCATCTCCCTTCCCCTCCCCTTACCCCTTTCCCCTTCCCCTATTCCCAGCCCCTCCCCTTCCCCCTTTCCCCTTCCCTTCCCCCCCTTTCCCTATTCCTGGCCCCACCCTGCCTGCTTCTATTATCCCAGCCTCGCCCCTTTCTACCTTCATTACCTCACTCTAACTTTGCTTTCTACTCCCCTGTCAGTGTTGTTGCTGTTCTGCCTCCCTATCTCCTTCAAAGTCTTGCCCTGCCTGTCTCCATCACTGCCCATGTGTCTCTTTAACTTATTAGGTTCTCTTCTTCCACCATCTTCACCCTGCCAAGTTCTATTACTTTGCTTTTCACTCCCTTGTCAGTGTTCTTGCTGTTCTGCCTCCCTATCTCCTTCGAAGTCTTGCCCTGCCTGTCTCCATCACTGCCCATGTGTCTCTTTCGCTTAGCTCTAGTCTCTCTCTCCTTCCACCTTCTATTGCCTCCTATCCTGTCTCATACTTTTTTTATGTAAGAGGGGAATTCGGCCAAAGGTAAAATAATGTGTGGTAAAAAAAGAAGGCCCACTGAGGTGCCAGTCCCTAAAATAAAATTAAGGAGATGGTGGTTTGTTTTTCTTTTTTCTCTCTCTTTTTCTCTCTCTTTATCTCTCTCTCTCTTTCTCTCTCTCCTACCTGTACTTGTTTTTGCCTCCCTTCTTCCTCATATTCTATTACTCTTTATGTGTCTGTCCTCACCCTACCTGCCCCCATCCCTCTCTCCCTCCCTCCTTCCCTCCCCTCCCCTCCCTTCCCCTCCCTTCTCCTCCCCTCCCCCCCTCCCCTCCCCTCCCTGCCTCCCTGAGTCAACTGGACCCGCCATCATTCCTTCGCTCGTCATCTATGATTTTCTGTTTTATTTTATCATCTTCCCATTTTGCAATGACGTACCAATCTTTCTCCATCTGGCTCTCTCTCTCTCTCTCTCTCTCTCTCTCTCTCTCTCTCTCTCTCTCTCTCTCTCTCTCTCTCTCTCTCTCTCTCTCTCTCTCTCTCTCAAAAGTTTCTAGTTATACTGATTTTGAAGGCTATTTTTACCATTACAGTGACAAATTAACAAGATTTTTACATTATAAACGGGAGAAACAGTTAACAATCCGACTAATCATCTCTATGGCCTAGAAAAACTGTTAAAAAAGGCAGTGTTTTAGAATACTAGATACTATTACCACTAAGATTTCTTGCTGTGATCTCACCTTTTCACCGCTACGAAGCCAGAACCCTCAGCTCGGCCCCCCTCCTCCCTGCTTCCTTTCCTTTCTTCATCTCACCTCTCCCCCACCGCCAAGTTGAGGGGTGCTGTGGGTGCAGGTCATGGGTCGCGTCTGTGTCAGGCAGAGAGTAGGACAGGGCACCTCCACTGCTTCGTTTCCTTAACAGGTTACAGGAATGCATTTTATGTTTCCTGGTGTCTCCTCATCCACCACCACCACCACCATCACCACTGCTATTCTTACTGCTTCTGGTGTTGCTGCTACTGTTGATATTGTTTTGTTATTATTATTGGTGTTATTATTGCTGGTGTTGCATCTGTTTCTGGTACTGGAGCTACTACATCTACTGCTATTATCACTACTATATGCAATGTATGAAAATTTTATAAGTATCTGCAAGGAAGTTATGGGTGAAAGAGAATGAATCAATATTATCAATACTGCCACCAGCTTGTACCACTACTACTACTACTACTACTACTACTACTACTACTACTACTACTACTACTACTACTACCACTACTACTTCTTCTACAAATCAGTATCATCATTACTACCACCAGTTACTAGCAAACCCCAATCTCCCTTCCCTTCCCTTCCCTTCCCTGCCAGCTCTAAACACACCCATTCCATTTTTCCTCTCCTTGCCCTGCATCTGTCCCCCTTCCGTACCATCTCCCCTCTCTTGTACCCTTCCCTCTTCCCCTCCCTATCACTTCTTTCCTCTCGGCTGTCCATCAAAGCTCACGAAAACTTCCTTGGTGGGTCACAGCTGGTTCTGTCTGCCCGGGAGGCGGTTCAGAGTGGTGTGGGTGAGATCGCGTGTGTTGGGGCAGTGTAGGGCGGAGTGCTGGCCAAGCTGTCTTAATTCTTGTAAGGGAAAGGACATTGGACAAGAGGAAAAGAAGAGGACTTACAGTATTTATTGCTTGTGGGTTTAATGATTTTTTTTTTTTTTTATTTGTTGTGTTTTGTTGTTGATATTTGTGGTAGTGATGGTGGTGGTGGTGGTAGTTGTAGTAGTAGTAGTTGTTGTTGTTGTTGTTGTTGTTGTTGTTGTTACTGTTGTTCTTCCTGCATTAATCCTCTTCCTCCTTCTTCTCATCATCATCATCATCATCATCATCATCATCATCATCATCATCATCATCAACATCCATATAGTCTGCAGGCCGAGCGTGAGTCGGAATAAAAATATATATATCTTTGCCTGAGCCGAGAGAGAGAGAGAGAGAGAGAGAGAGAGAGAGAGAGAGAGAGAGAGAGAGAGAGAGAGAGAGAGAGAGAGAGAGATTGGGAAACTTTAATTGCCTCGTTAGTCAGGAAATAATTGGGTTGATATTTACCATCCTTCTTACCACCACCCTGCCTCTGCTTCCCCTGTCACCCTGCCTGCCTCCCTCCCTCTGTCCCTCTCTCTCCCTGCTTCCCTGCCTCTCTCCCTTCCTTCCATCTTACCTCCCAACCTCACCCTATTTTTGCATCTTTCCTTATTTTTCTTGCGTTATTTTATTCAGTTGATCCTCATGTCCCCTTTTCTTATTTTTTTCTTTCTTTTTTTTTCTTTCTTTTTTCGTCAATCTATCAATGGGTCAATGTTTTTCTCTTTCTTTTCCTTTTTTTTCATCAATCTCAATGCGTCAAAATTTCCTTGTAGCAAAATGGTAGAAAGAAAATGTGTCTCGGTGTTATGTCGGCTTCTCTTATTTCTTTTTTCTATTTCTTATCAGTTAATCAATGCATCAATATTTCTTTCTTTTCCCTTCTTTTTTTCTTTCTTCTTCTCCAGTTAATCAACGCGTCAAAATTTCTTTCTTTTTCTTTTTTTTTCATCAATCAATCAATCAATCAATCCATCAATATTACTTTCTTTTTCCTTTCTTTTTCTTTCTTTTAACATCAATCAATCAATGCATCAATATTTCTTTTTCTTTTTCCTTCTTTTTCTTTTTCCTTCTTTTTCTTTCTTTTCCATCAATCAATCAATCGGTCAATATTACTTTCCTTTCCTTTCTTTTTCTTTCTTTTCTCCGTCAATCAATCAATGCATCAATATTTCCTTCGTAACAAAACGGCAGAAATAAAGAATGCGTCTTGGTGTGGGAAGGGTTGAGGATTGAGGGTTGAGGGTTGAGGGTTGGGTGGGTGGGTGGGGTGAGGGGGGAATGGCACCGTAATGGCAGTGTATTGAGTGCCATTGCTTCCACACAGTCAAGTAAGGTGCAAGTGAAGCAGTGATCGGTGTGGGAGGCGAGGTGAAGATGCGGGCACGACTGACTCTCTCTCTCTCTCTCTTGATGGTCTTGGTGGTAGAGAAACCTGATTCACGATCCAGATTTTTTTCTTCTTGGTTCTTCTTCCCTATTACTTTTTTTTGTATATGTGAAAAAACTATGTTGCACTTATATTGTACTTTTCTTATTCATTTATTCATTTTATCTATATATCTGTTTCTTTATACGTCTTAAATTCAGCTGCCTATAATTTCCCATGGTTTTAATTTCATCTTGTATTCTGCCACATTTTGACCTCAGTAAGGATGAACGCCAAAAAAAAAGATAATAATAATAATAATAAGGAGCCTTGATATTGCCTGGCGCTACAATTTGCAGTCCCCAGTGTTGTCATGCGTGCCGTGCTGTGCTCTTGTGCGAGTGGTTTTCATAATGCCATCCTGTTTACAGTTATTCGTATGAAGTGACCAGCGTGCTTTATAGTGCCTTCAAAGAAACAGTTGTGAGGTGGTTGTGTAAATGTGGTAATGTCGGTCATCTGCGTCATTAAGTGAATATTCATCTGGTTTCCACATGTGTATGAATATTTATTTATTATAATGCACACTGATTAATTTAGTGGCATTTTAATGTTATGAGTAGAATACGTCACAATGATGGAACGTTTCGGTGTTGTATCTATGAAATTAAACAGAGTGTAGTCAAAGTCACTGGTGTTTTTTTAAGGTCCCAGTACTGAAGGAATTAAGTACACGAGACCTCCTGAAGCAGCTTTCCTCGTATAAGACTTAAGAAGCGTTTAAGGAATACAAGACTCAACCATGGAACCTTTCTTCAGTAATATAATAATCTTCAACCTTTAGAAACGCACACATTTTTATAACAGTTTCTACCATTTATAAACACAAGACTTGACAATGAAAACTTCCCCGTGCAGCGTGTGTGTGTGTGTGGAAAGACATTTGAAACTCACTGACCATCACGTACTACATAGATCAGATTCCCTGGAGAAGAAGAAGAAGAAGAAAAAGAAGAAAGGAAGGAAGGAGAAGAAGAAGGAGGAGGTAACTTGAACGCGAAGATGAAGAATGATTCACGTTTACACATTTCACCACGAGATGTCTCTGGTGATAAGCGAGCCATCCTTCCTTGCACACTGTCACCCGTTGATTGGCTCTTCATTTATTAGCCGGCCAATGTGGTGGGCGGACGCAATTGGCTGACTCGTGTGTGACCTCAGCCAGCCTTCTCAAGAGGATATTTTCTTCTTTTTTCATTGTTTCTCCTTTACGCAAGCAGTCTCGTTAATTCCTCTCAAGGTACGAGGAACATGAGTCTGCATTGAGTGATGTATTGAAAGTCACAGAGAAAGGGGGACAGAGAGAGAGAGAGAGAGAGAGAGAGAGAGAGAGAGAGAGAGAGAGAAATAGTGGCTAGTAGTAGTAGAAGTAGTACAAAAGATATGCAAACAAAGCCATTGATATCAGTAAACATTCTTCACAGGCATTTTAAAGCCATTAAGATATATTTTATACACTTTGATTAATGATAGTAGTAGTAACAGTTATAGTAGTAGTAGTAGTAGTAGTAGTAGTAGTAGAAGTAGTAGTAGTAGTAGTAGTAGTAGTAGTAGTAGTAGTAGTAGTAGTAGTAGTAGAAGTAGTAGTAGTAGTAGTAGTAGTAGTAGTAGTAGTAGTAGTAGTAGTGGCATTACCCTTAATAATCTTACATCTCACATTTTAGATTCAATTACTATAACACCACAAACCATCACTTAAGGGTCAACACGTCTGCTGCTGCTGTTGCTGCTGTTGCTTGCTCTTTCCTTTGCGTTCGTTAGCTGCCCTTGTTCCTTGGGAGGGAAAAACTTGGCCTGCTCCTTCAGTCTCCCAGCAGCAGCAGCAGCAGCAGTCATGATACCCATCCTTACACATCATTACAGGGAGACATTTGATTTCACAACGTCATGGGGTGAGTCACGATTCTCTCTCTCTCTCTCTCTCTCTCTCTCTCTCTCTCTCTCTCTCTCTCTCTCTCTCTCTCTCTCTCTCTCTCTCTCTCTAAAACCAGCATATTGCCTCATCTCAACCCCCCATAAGGATATGAGAGAGAGAGAGAGAGAGAGAGAGAGAGAGAGAGAGAGAGAGAGAGAGAGATCCCACAACAATCAATCCATTTTTTATTGTGATTTGAGATTAGGAGGCTAAAATATAAGTTATCCTAGAGAATGGTGGAGGAGAGAGAGAGAGAGAGAGAGAGAGAGAGAGAGAGAGAGAGAGAGAGAGAGAGAGAGAGAGAGAGAGAGAGAGAGGGAAGGACGTCGAGTCAGATCCCAAAGTTATTGTCATCTGAATGTATTGGTGTTGAAGTCAGTTAGTCAAGCAAAACAAGTCTATCTTTATGTTTATTGAATTACCCTTAAAGATCTTTGTTCCTTTGTTGTTGTTGTTGTTG
>CM035191.1:669010-672446 GCA_020233015.1 Callinectes sapidus
GGCGATGTTTTGACTGTCCAGTGAGGCCTTGGCGGCGTGTGTGGGGATTAAGCCGGCGTGCTTTGTGTGCCTTGCTGCTCTGCCTCCTTTTACGGCATCAAGTGAGCTGCTTTAGTTTTGCAAAGGAACAAGGAAAGGAAATTCTCGGCTCAAGTTTGGTATTTGGAAGGTTGTAATTTTTAAGTTTAAGAACGTGATGGTGGAGCAGAGTGAGGGACAGACGGCGCTGTGTTGGTCTGTATGCTCCAGTGTGGAACAGGTGTGTGTGTGTGTGTGTGTGTGTGTGTGTGTGTGTGAAAAGACGGCCTTGCATTGTTGGTCGGTCCGGTGATGGACCGCTGATAGGAGCAGCGAGGCCGGGCGTGTCCCTCCGTCTCTAATCACCCCGACAATAAACACCGCCGCTCCTGACCAGTTATAAGTCACTGTGCAGAGCGAGGCCCGGGGTGGTGAGCACCACCACCACCACCACTAGCAGGTGCCTCAGGCCTGGGCGCGAGGGCTCACCTGGCCAGTTGCACCTGTTGGTCTTTGGCCATCGTGGGATGTCCTCTTTTTGCCTCAATTGGCTAAAGGCACTTGGCAGCTTCATATTTGTGAAAGGCTTTAATTTCATTCCATTTGTGTCTAATGAAGTCAGTAGAGAGGCGACCACTCTGTTGATGCCTCAGAAGTTTCCGAAACAACTACTGCGGCGGCGACCCACTCCACGCTAAGGCTCACTGATAAATCCGCCTCAATTGAGCCATCATTCGGTTCGTCCTGAACCTTAAAAAGTACCGCAAAACTTGTACTGATTTCAACTCAGAAAAAAAAAAATGGTGAAGGTCTTGCCGCGCCAGGCTTGGATCATTAGACCAGGTTAGTGTTCCCAGAACTGGCGAGATGGGAGGTCAGCTTGACGCACGAGTGTTCGGTGCAGTGGAATAGTAAATAGTGTGATACCAGACCAGTGTGGCTGCTGAACAGATGGAGCTGTGTTATGATACTTAGAGAATCCATCACCTGTGACGCAGATCATGTTATCCTCGACACACACTGGTATGTAAGATGTACTGTACTGCTTTGAATGCGGCAAAGTAACTTTATCCTCTACATACACAATAGAGGATATATAAATGTGGTATTGCCTCAGTCTGGCTGCGGTTTGTTCAAATAGTTCAGATCACTGCCACTTGTTTTGAAAGATTTTTAAACTCTGTAATGGAAATGGAATTCACAAATGTTTTTACTAAGAAATTTTCTACTCAATTAAGAAACATGTAATTAGCTTCTTTCCTCCTCTAAGAAGCCGAGATACAGAAGTACTTATACATATGTCTAAGGAAGCAGAAGACACAGGTACTGTCAGCCAGCTTGCCACCAAGTGAAAATTTACCATATTCTGAAACACTTTTGTGTCACACCTTCATTATCTATTAAAAGATTCTAGTTCGTTATTTTTTGTGTACTCTTTTATGATTCTAGTGACAGATTAACAAGATCTCTTCATTATTAACATGAGAAGCACTCTTGGGAACCCGGTTAACCTTCTCAGCAACCTGTGAAAATAGTCGTGGTGAAAGAGAGCAAAGCGTTTCTCAATATGGCCCAATATACACATCACGCCCTGCCAAAACATTGATATGGATCCTGTAAAGACGACACCTGCTGGACACCAATCACTGTTATCAGCTACCTTTGTGTGCGCGGAGGTTACAAAAGGGAAGGCAAACCTCTATTCTAACGACGGAGACAAGTTGTGGCGGGGAGACTGTGAGCCTTATTGATGAAGCTCACCCATCTTATCACGCGGCCTTCACCCGTACAAGGCGCGGCGTCAGGAGGGAAGGGTGGCCGGGGGAGAGGAAGGTAGGGAAAGGGAGACCGGAAGAAAGGGAGTGATAGGGAGCGGTGGGCAGGTTGAGGAAGTGCAGCAAGGGAAGGGGGGGATATTGTGGAAGGTGGCAAGGAAATGTTGATGGGAGGAGAGGAGAGGAAAGTAAAAGAATGGTAGTCTGGAGAAGGGAAGGAAATGGGGGAAGGGTGTTAAGTTAAGCAGAAGGAGAAATATGAGATCGAGTGGTATTAGCAAAACTTGGGTGAGAGAGAGAGAGAGAGAGAGAGAGAGAGAGAGAGAGAGAGAGAGAGAGAGAGAGAGAGAGAGAGAGAGAGAGAGAGATGGGGGAGGAGGGGGGGAATGTGCAGTGGGCAGTGACTATCTGAGGTCGTGTGAAGAGAGAGAGAGAGAGAGACAGAGAAGAGATGCGGGCGTGTTCAGCCAACGCCCACTCCCATGGCCCACCTATTTTGCCTCCTCCCCACATCACACTCCACACTCCTCACTCACTCCTCCCCATTTCCCTTTACTCGCCACCTAAGACTCTCACAACCCAAAGAAGTCTCCCATCCACACTCCTCCCCATCTCCCTTATTACAACTCGCCACCTAAGACTCTCAAACAACCTCCCCTCCCCTCCCCTCCCCCCCACCAAAAAGTCTCCCAGATGACGTTACGAAGCAAATTGGTGCGAGTCTCAACACCTATTATCCTTTTTTTTATTTTTTTCACTTTCTGCGGTATTAATTTCATATCCTACTCGTGTTTTTTGCTTATCTCTGAATCTTGACGACAATCTTAGCGCAGGTGGGACAGAGGAAGCTGGGGGAGGGCGGGGGGGCGAGCGGGGCGGGCGGGGGGCGGGGTGGGGAAGGAAAGGGCCGGACGCAGGGGAGTGTAATGCGTTGATTAATCGTACAAAAAGGAGTGAGTTGTTTGGGGCGCCACATGAGGTCACTGGGAGCCAAGGATACACCACCACCACCACCACCATCACCACCACCATCACCGCCGCCGCCTCCACTTCCTCTCTCTTCCTCTCTCTCTCTCGCTCTCTCACCTTTCTTGGCGTGCCCTTGGTGTGTTGTGGTGTGTTGTGATCAGTTGTGGGGTTGTGCATCTGTGCTATTTGCAGCAGATGACGTGGTGTTTTGTATGTCATGTTATTGTTAATTGTCGTTGCTTTTGTTTATGATTATTTTCTCTTGGTGGTGGTGGTGGTGGTGGTGGTGGTGGTGGTGGCGGTAAAGGGGAACGAATTATTAGGTGATAGAGATTATAACTTTTTTTTGTCTTATATTAGCACCTTATTATTAAGAATGAGAGAGAGAGAGAGAGAGAGAGAGAGAGAGAGAGAGAGAGAGAGAGAGAGAGAGAGAGAGAGAGAGAGAGAGAGAGAGAGAGAGAGAGAATCTTTAAAGTAAAAAGAAAGAATAGAACTAAAGAAAACAATGTAACAGACAACTATCCCTCCTCCTCCTCCTCCTCCTCCTCCTCCTCCTCCTCCTCCTCGATCTCTTTTCTCCGTTCATTCTCCTAAATACTTATGACCTCGCTGTAATGGCGCCAAGGATCAATCACCAATCACAATCAATCAATCAATCAATCAATCAGTTA
>CM035191.1:672725-693791 GCA_020233015.1 Callinectes sapidus
CCCCCCACTTTTCCTTTCTCTGGGTAATAGAATAGTGCCGCCGTATGAGCCACTCCCAAACGACTGCACTGCACTAAGCGTCTCGTCTCCTCTTCAGACTCGCCCACCTTTCCTATACAGCGAGTCCTTGATTTCCACGACAGATGTGTTTCATAGTGCTTAGTCAATTTCGCGTATAATGTAAGGATGATTACCCTCACAATACTGGAGTGAACCGTACATACACTGTGTTAAAGGATCAGACTTGTTGGATGGAAATCGTGGTATTTTAAGGAATTTGTAGAATGTGAGGGGTAAAAAAAAAAAACTATTCTTTGACACAGTGCCAATCTAAAGCCGTGCATATCAAGGACTCCCTGTACTTACTTCTCTCCATATCCAATTTGACTTCCTCTGGCCACCGCATACCTCCACGGTCCTTCACAGTCGCTGGAACCACAGATGCCCTTTTGGGGAGATCCGCTGGCCTTCCCCGGCAGCGCCAAGTGGTGGTGGTGTCAGGAGTGGGCGCGGCACAAGCTGGGCGGCCTGGCAGCAGCTGAAGGGAGTCTGGGAGAGGCCACCCAGCTTGCGCCGTGAAGACCTTGGCGACACGGGACACTCACTGGCAGCGGCGGTTTTGATACGAGAGAGAGAGAGAGAGAGAGAGAGAGAGAGAGAGAGAGAGAGAGTGTGTGTGTGTAAAGGAAATGCGTCCTTCATTGTCTCTTCCTAAAATGAGAATAATAAAAGACATAGCTCAGAACTACAAAAAACTAAAGAAAAAATACACTTTTGGTTGCTTTCCAGAACATGAATAGAAAATATTTCAGATCGATGGCCACACTATACATATACGTACAGTTGCTTCTTGAATTAACACTGAAACATTTGTCACTTAATCCTCTTTTCCTATTAGAATATAAGAGACCTCTTTGAACTCTGGCTTTTGTTGTTAAATACCTCATCGAAATCAATCTCGTTCAGTAGTAATAGCAGCAGCAGCAGCAGCAGCAGCAGTCATAGCAGTTCTAGTGTAGTTCTTCTTGTTCTTATCATTGGCGTTGGTGTTGCATATCATCAAGGTGTACTGGCTAAGTGGTTTTGATTCATATTGCAATTTGTGAGAGATGAGTGATATGTTATTGTGAAGTCATGGATGAGTGAACACAGGGGCGGCGGCAGTCCTGATGGCCCGCCCTGGACACCGCTGCTCACCTCGAGGCTCGCTGCGCACCGACCATCCTTGTGCCCCTTGAGTAAATACTAAAGAATCTCGCCTTCACACGGCCCGCCCACACCTTTACCTGACGGAGCCGCGCCCTCGCTACCAAAAATTCTTCACGTCAGTTCCCTCAACATGGCGCATCGTGTAACAGTGTTTGCCTCTGGACCAGACGCAACAGTTCATCATAGTGGCGGTGGCCGGGGACACTTATTGCACTAGGCAGCGATGATGTCAGGTTTGTGGCAGACTCACTCACGCATCTCCAAACGTTTCGGTGGCGTCTGAAATCATTTTAATAGACTCAGATGTAAATTGATGAGTTTTGCAAGCGTACCTTCATAATGCTAATGATAGTTTTGACAAGTTTCCTTCATAACTAACTCAAAAATACATCCATAAGAACGTGGACTGTTTGTGTGTGTGTGTGTGTGTGTGTGTGTGTGTGTGTGGTTACGATATTCCCTTATAACTCTATTTTATACAGTGATTACTTGTGTTGCTCGCTACGCGCTGCTATTTATTACCTTATGACCTGCAATTAATACTGATAGGGTGTCTGAAGCTTTATTAAGAAACGTTGGGTTATTTTTAACTCCTTCAGTACCATGACGCATTTTCCATTTACTCTGCTCTCTATTTTCGATTTTATACATTTTCAGAAATTCATGTGAGGATTAAAATAGAACAGACTGTGGCCATTAATCCTCTGACCTCCATACACCCTTCCTAATGTCAATAAATCGTCTAATCATACACAAGGCTCATGGTAAAAATGTGTCCCAGTACTGAAGGGGTTAAGTAAGAGGTGCTGATGAAAGGTGAAAGGGTCGGAGGTTGTCGCTGTGATGTTTGATGTGTAGTAGTGTAGCGTGCTTCGAAGTGTGTCATGTGAAGGGTTCGCTGTGACTTGATGAATCGGGCGTCGGGCGAGGAAGGTGTAGGCGGGAACAAGGGTTTGTATTCTTAAACATTTCTTGTCCTCATACATAAGGATTACTTCCAAAAGTTGCAAAGATGTGAAATTAAACTCATATGTGTTTGTTTTTCTACTGTTGACGCAGAATTCTCGCTAATTTATCACAGGAATCATGAAAAAGCTCTTGATAAGCTCAGTACTTCTTTTCTGCAACTCGCTAACAGTCTTCGAGATAGGAATTCGAAGCGTTGAACTCCTTCAGTATTTGTAAGCATTTTTATCACGAATTTTTGGATATTATTGACATTGAGAAGGGTCTATGGAGGTCAGAAGATTAATAACCAGAGTGTGCACTGTTTCGATCCCCTCTTGAGTTCTGAAGCTGTATAAAATCGTCATATAGTAAGAAGAATAGATGTGAAAATACTTCATAGTACTGAAGGGGTTAGGAATACAATCTGAGTTGTGACGCCTCGGATAGATTCAACTTGAACACTGGCGAAGACGGACGCTCAGCTCTTCCCTCTCCTGGTAACCTAAGTATTATTTCACTATTGCCCATTTTTGTAACTCTCTCTCTATATATACGTACACAGACTCCTTCATGCTTTGTTGAGGTGACAGGACTTGCTTCGCAGTGTTTATTGTGGTTGTATTCACTAAGAGGAGTTACTTGAGGGTGGGGTTACTGTAGAATCATTAACCCCTTCAGCACTAGGACGCATTTTCATATTTATTCTACTTATTATTTGTCGATTTTATACAGCTTCAGAAATTATTGTGAGGATTTGAATAGTACAGACTCTGGCCATTAGTTTTCTGACCTCCATAGACCCTGCCTAATGTCAATAGAACCGTCTCATCACACCCAAAACTCGTGGTAAAAATGTGTCCAGTACTGAAGGGATTAAAGTCGCTTATCTCTCCTCTTATAATACATGCTAATGTTGTTTCCGTGTTTCTTCTGTTTATTTTGTGTATTTTTATTTATTTATCTACTTATTTGTTCTTATTTTCGTTTATAATGAGATGGACCTGACAGATTGAACACACACACACACACACACACATGCACACACGATGAAACAGGATGCAGTAACAGTCTCACGCATTGATAAGGATCGAAATGTTCAATACCCACCTTCCCTCCCCACCCTCTTCCTTCTCCCCGCCTCCTTCCTTACTTTTTGCACTGCCGTTCCTCTTCCTGCTGCCCACCCCCGCCTGCTGCCCACCCCTGCCCCTTTATTTCTACTAATGGTGTGCTCTGCGTCGCCTCCTTTTCCTGTCCTGGTGTCTCCTCTCCTTGTTCTGTGTTCTGCCCTCACTTCCCTTGTCCTTGGATCGTGGCAGGACGGACTAACAAAGCAACAAAGCAGTGTTTCAGTTGTTTTGCAGTTTTTACGAAGGCAATTGAAGTATCACTCATAAAAACGTAATGATAGTAAAGTCAACTATCCTTTTTACAGAGAGAGAGAGAGAGAGAGAGAGAGAGAGAGAGAGAGAGAGAGAGAGAGAGAGAGAGAGATCAGTAAAATTATAAGACCCTAAGCCCATACGGAAAAAAAATACCGCTAAAAGCCACTTCGCCAAGATTTTAAGAGAGGCGAGATAAGGGGGGGGGAGGGAGGGAGAAGCACCATTAGTTGTCCATTCGTGGTGGCATAATAGTTAGTGCCTCCCTTCCACCCCTCACCCCTTCAACCCCTCCCCCCTCCCTCCCTTCCCCCTCCCCCCTACCTCCCGCCGCGGCTGAGGGAGATTGATAGCACTGTGTTGCCCTCCAAACCATTATACCATCACTGCCGCCACCACCACCACCACCACCACCAACAACAACAACAACAACAACAACAACAACAACACAGCCTTCATGCACTCTATACATCATTATTTTTCATCCAGTGCAAGTGTCTAACAATTTAACAGAAGAATGACTGGCTGTGTTTGCTTGTTGTGCGTCATTGTGTATATACGTGTAGTCGGCTCCCTATTTGATGAAGCCTATTTTATACCCCTGAAATTCAACGTAATAGGAGTGATAACTGTTATTTTTTTCATGGTAGCTATCATAAGGTAAAGTTAAGCTGCTTCTGTTTTGTATAGGCTTGCTTTATTCCTTTCCCCCTCAACAACCCACTTCCTGTCCCTCCTCTCTTTCGGGGGCTGGATGGGTGGCATGGTTGGTTAAATGATAGATGTGAGAGAATTCGGGAAAAGTTAAAGGAAATATTGGTTTTGAAATTATGAAAGGATTGAGGCGGCTCGTCTTGGGCCTCCAGTGCTGGCGGCCCGGGTTAGAATCCTTACCACACCTAGTTGCCCAGTGGGAGATGTAGCGCTCTCCCGTTATCCCTAGTGGGGCCGTATGACCTAAGCTGTTGCGGCACCTAATAGAATCATTTCCATTTCCTCCTCTCCTTCCCTATGTTCGTGGGAGATAAGGGGGGAGGGGAGGGATATTGGCCTCCCCTGGAATTTATAGAACCCATGCCTCCTCCCCCTCCTCCTCCTCCTCCCCTTCCGTAGCAGCGCCACAGCCCTAGACCCCTCCTCCCTCACAGCGATCTCCATATCAATGCCTCCTATGTATTTTTTTTTTTTTTTTTCTGCGGACGCCCATGCCTGTGCTTTTCTCTCTCTCTCTCTCTCTCTCTCTCTCTCTCTCTCTCTCTCTCTCTCTCTCTCTCTCTCTCTCTCTCTCTCTCTCTCTCTGCTTGTGTGTGTGTGTGTTGTATAATATACTGTCCAGAGAGAAAGAAAGAGGGAGGGGAGGGGGGTTAGATATCAATGATATTTACCTATTGGAATCCCTTGAGTTGACATAATATCTCTCTAGGTAAAAGGATAGAAAGTCTGTTTTGTCTAGTAAGGAGCCGTCTCTACATACTTGGTGGAATCAGCTTACTCAAGAGCAAATGTAACCACTCCAAAACAGAAAGTATCGGTACACAGTTTAAGTTAAATGTTTTTGAGACCAGTGTCGATAAATTGTGAAGTTTTTAGATATCAATGCTGAGGTACAGAGATTTATTTAGACAATCCTATTCCACACATTTCAAATCACTGTAGAAACACCATCATAGCATACCGAGTGCACAATATCAATGCAGGAAAATTAAAGAGCGGTTTGGGAGCTTGCGAATCACTGATCGAACCAGCAGAAGAAAGAATAGGAAGAGAATGAATGACGTCTAATGATCATTTTCGTCGCGTGGGGGAGGAGATGGGAGGAGGAGGAAGAGGAGATTAAAAGACAAAGGAAAGAGAGGTGGCAGATACACATGCAAAAAGAGACGAGGAGATAATTGTAAGTAAATGTATGCCGAAGAAAGAATGAATGAAGTGAGACAGAAAGTTTAGGCATGTTAGTAGGAGGCGAGTAAGTGACAGCATGCAGTGGCGGTGGTGGGTCGTGGCAGGGAAGACAGATCAGCACCAAGGAGGTGGTTTGGGCACGTCAGGAGAGATGGGTAAGATGCATGTAGACTTAAACACAGTGGAAAGGAAGATCTGTCTCTATCGTCTGTGTGTGTGTGACTGGGGAAGGCGCAGAGGGTCAAGGGAGTATTGGTTGGGGTGAAGGGCGCGCTGGGGTGTGACGTCAAGGAGGGCAGCGGTCACCCAATGTGTTTGTTAATGCTGTGAAGTGTAACCAAGGATTCCTAGATTCTTCTTACTCATAGTATCCTTGAGTGTAACCTTGCCTATAACGTGATATAAGTAATATGAGACCCTAGTGTACCTATCTACTGTCATGTTTTCAGGGCAAGGTAAAATTCAGAAATGTTCCCAAGTGTTTGCCTTATGTATTGTTTGGTACCCTTATGCTGTGGGCCAGTAGTATTTTTACCATGTTTTTTTCACTGGTGGTGATGCAGAATCCTCTCTGATTTCAGCTATAGTAGTTCATGTTCTGTACTAAATCCTTATCATTTCCTTACATTCACATGATCTGTAGGTTTCTCAACACTTTTTCTATGATTTGGCTTGTCTTCCGTATTGACAAACCACACCAAAGATCTTTCGTCTTAACTCAGCCATCTCAAAAGCATTCTACTATCTAAGAAATGTTAAATTTGCTCTTTTTAATCTTTTCTCTCTTTCCTGTCAATGTTTATTAAGATGTGTTGTGGTGTACATCCTAGTGAAAGAGTTAATGCCATCTTTCTCCTGCAGGTGGAGGAGTCACAGGAGGCAGCGGCAATGGGGGAAGCTGTGACCATGGACAGTTGGGCCGCTTGGGAACCACCACCACTGCCACCACTACCACCACCACCACAACAGATGGGGGTGGGGGAGGTGGAGGGCAGCCCCTTGCCAATAGCTCTCCTTCTCACTACCACAACCAACAGCAGTTCACCTTCCCCAATGCTCCTCACCAGGTGGGCTCTAAGTGCTGTTTGGCTTGTTCATCTGACAGTTGGGTCTGAAAATCCTTGTCTTTGAATCTGAAATGTCATAGTAATATAGTCATTTTAGTGAGTAACTGATATTCTTTTCTCTCTCTCTCTCTCTCTCTCTCTCTCTCTCTCTCTCTCTCTCTCTCTCTCTCTCTCTTGCAATATCATGTCCATTTGTTATTATTTTCTTTGGCCTTCATGACTTAAGGTCTGTGATGAGCCCAAGACCATTGTGTTTGAAAATGCATTCAGTGTGCTTTCCATTATTTTCTACATTGTATGTACTTGATTAAATGGTTGAATGTGGTCACTTCTAGAGTGCTTAATTGCTTTGCATACTGAAGAGAAAGAAGAATACTATTGCATATATACATACTGTACTGAACACCTACTTGAACTGTTGTAATTCTAGAAATATTACAATACATTCTTCCATATGCACAATCCACACACATTTTGTCTCCTCAGCAGCAACAGCAGCAGGTGCCACAGTTTGCCCACCTGATGTGCTCCAAGACGTCGCCCGGCTCCCCTCACCACATGCCACCTGAAGGCACCTATGGCTACCTCACCTACCAGCACCAGACGTCACTGGAGGACCAGGGCATTGATGTACAGGTGAAGGTTCTGCTTCTTTAAACTAAAAGCTTCAGCAAAGACTTCTCTTCTCAATGCCAAAGTTGTTTATCGTTCATTAAAATACGTTTTGTTCCAGTCATTTTAAGAGAAAGTTTACACATTATTTGTAATTCCATATCATAATAATTGAGTGTCACCTCTGCTTACAGTCCCCAGGTCGATCCAGTCCAGGCTCAGGCAGTGGCTCGTCCACCACTGGCTCAACAGCTTCTTCCGGCGGCTGTCGTAATTCCACCACTTCATTAGATTCAGGCAGAGCCTCCACCACCACTCACTCCCACCAGCACAGGTGAGATGTTGCCTCTGTCAGGCCAATCAATGATGGACTGGGTATGTCAGAAGCCATTCATTATGGGAGCAGCTCCTCACATAGTTAACCATGCCATTGACTCTATTCATATTGGGTGTCTATAAATGTGGCAAATCAAGGTCTATCTTAAGGATAGAAAGTGCACCAAGTCCACCCTTAGTGCTGGCTTATCCTTAAAACTTTGCAAATCACGATGCACCATGGAGAGAGAGAGAGAAGGGCAAGAGAGGAGCACTTAAGCTTCCCCCTTGTACTTTAAAAAAAGAAAAAGAAAAGAAAAATGAGAGGTTGTGGACTGGCTGTCTGAATGTGTGGTGTGGTCTCAGTCCTACCTGAAGACTATTAGTATGAGCTCTGAGCAGATTACTGTGATAAATTACACACACACACACACACACACTTTGGTATCTTGTATCTGTTTAGATATTCCTCATACTTGTACAATGCAACATTTTTTAATCATTGCGTTCATTATAACATGGTAAGTAAGAAATGTCATGGAAATCTTTAGAGTTATCACCATGATGTGCAATCTATCAAACTGTTCCATGTATATATTTTATTATAGTTCATTTGTTAGATTATCAACAAGAAATAATGGGTTCAAGTTTGATAAGATAAGATTTAAAAAAAGAAACTGGTAAGAATTGGTTCTGAAATAGAGTTACACATGAAAGGAATAAACTCAGTAATGGAGTTGTTAGTGTTGAGCCATTAGAAGGGTGGAAGAACATTACATGGATAGGGAAGACAGGTGGAAATTAATTGGTATATTTCATAATGTGAGTGCTTGGTATGTTTTGGCATTGTTTTCTTGTAGCTTCCCTTATTTTCTTTCATTGTTATCTCTTGTCAGTATGTTCAGTTTATTTTATTGCATTTTATTATATTTGTTTGTATAATACCAATTGGTTTTGCACAGATTAAGTGGGCAGAGCTATGACAGTGGGTCCATCCTGCGGCACAGCTACCACTCCTCCAGCTCCAGCCTGGGGTCAATGGAGCACGACAACACTCCCCACGTCAATGTGTTGGAGCTCCTCAACAACGGCGTCCGGGTGAGCACCACTTAGTAATTCACCTTCACAATGACAGGCCATCGTCATACACTCTTCTCAACGCTCACAACTTATGCATTGTACTCGCATGTTAACAATTCACAGTCACATTAATGAGTAAAGAAAATACACGTTGGCTAATGTAGGTGTCTGTTGTAGTCTTGTGTGGAATTGCATTTGTATTACATATAATATTCATAATGTAATCTTTCTTTCCCTCTCACACAAATATAGCTACTGTTGTATTGCCATCAGGAAGATGTGTCCACAGTAATATTACAACTATCCTTAAAATTAATTATCATCCTCCTAATGCAACTTTCACATTATGTACATTTAAGACCTACTTCATTTACTTACTGTTATTCAGGATAACACTCTTTACTTACTTGTACACTCATTCTTTGTTTGTCATTCCATTTGCTCTGCTATACACGTACACTCATTCTTTGTTTGTCATTCCATTTGCTCTGCTATACACACCTTTCACCTCATTGACCACAAACTACAGTTGATGTAACAGTTTTTCCTTGAAATACATTCTTCATTATTTACAGATACTGTTGTTCATGTTTTGAAAGAAATGTTTGTTTTTGGCAGGATTCTGAGGTGCTGAGAGCTTGGTTGACAGATCTCCGCTTTGAAGAATATTATGAGAAATTCCTGTTAGCTGGGTACGACATGCCAACCATTTCCCGGATGACACCCGAGGACTTGAATGCAATTGGTGTGACAAAGCCGGCACACCGCAAGAAGCTCAAGGCCGAGATAACCAGACTCAACATATCCGATGGACTGCCTGACTTCATTCCAGTAAGAATTGTTTTATGTAGATTTGAAGTGAAATTTGAGAATATGTATTTTGAATGATGTAGATATAGGTAGGAAGATTATTTCCCATTTTAGATAAGCAAGGTTAAATTGTTTTTGTTATTGAATTTTACATGAACATCCTTTGCCTTGTACCTATCAAATACTTTTTTACACATGGTAGTAAAAATTGTGGCTATTTTCATTATTGAATGGGCATGCCAGACAGATGTCAGATAAACAAGCTCATAGATTTGTGCCAAATGTGTGTGGCATTTTATGATTGGTCAAACACAGGACAGCTGGTGAACATAGAATGTGTGTTGGCAAAGAAAAATGTTAAACTTAAGTGTTAGACAAAATGAGTGCTAAATCAGTTTGTATTAAAGCCTTCCTTTGTTGTTCCCTTGACAGGGTCGCCTGGAGGACTGGTTGTCTATGCTGCGCCTCGAGGAGTACACCACCTCACTGAAGCAACAGAAGTACGTCTCAGTGGAGCAGATGACGCAGCTCACCTGGGAAGACTTGGAGGACATAGGCATCACTAAATTAGGGCATCAGAAGAAGGTACACCACTTCCATGTGCTATTTTATTGTAATGTTTCAAGATATAAAGGCAGTCAATCAAGTATTGTGGAAATAACCTTTGCCTATTAACTTCCAGAGACAAACTTTATTTAATACTTTGCAAAATATCAAGCTTTTTCTAGTTGTGTTTACAAGAATCAGCAGTGAAATTGTGGAAATAAATCAATCAAACTCTCAGATTAAGTGATTTCAGTATTGTTTAGACATCCAAGTTGTGCAGCATACTTAAATAATTATTGTACGTATGAAAAGTTCATTTACATTTTTGTAATCTCTTTTTCAAGGGAAGTTCTGTTCCAAAAGCCCACTAAAGATGCTACTTCATATAAAGACTATAGTCAAAAATAAATCATCCAACTTTGCCAACTTTGCTAAATCACTCTTTAACAATGATACTTTTCAGATTACTCTATACATTTCAGTGAAGTCTACCTAATCTATGAAAATAGACTAAAATGCCGTGCTTATTGCAGGTAATGTTGGCCATCAAGCGTGTCAAAGACATCATGGCGGGCAAGAAGTTCACCACCTCCCAGGACTCTCGCCAGCAGCCAGTGTACGGGGCTCACGAGATCATGATTCCCCGTGACTGTGAAGGACGCGAACAGTTCACTGGAGTCCCCGAGTTCCGGACCTTCTCTGGCTCGGCACATTACGGAAACACGGAACACAACAGACTGAGTGGCTTCCCAGAATCTGGAGTTCACTATGGAGTCGCACCTCACTACAATCCCAACCTTCAGTACGGCCCCATGCCTCCCCCACAGGCCCACATCCACCCCATGCCACAGCTGCCAGCCCAGTACCATCAGTCCAACAACCAGTTCACCACTCCACAAGGCCCCTCTCCTCCGGGCCCAAAGCTTCCAGCCGGGCCCACTCATCCTCTCCCAGGGCCGGGTCAGGTTCAGTACCGCCCCGATGTTGTTGCTGTGCAGGTGAGGCCGGGGGGCCGGGGACGCAGCATTGAGAGCCTCGAGGAGCCAATATATGGCACCTACCAGACATTCCACCCTGACAGCAGAATGGCAGGTCATCCACAAGGCCCAATGTCACTTGGCAATCTCCCACCAAGACCATTTGCACCTTCAAATCTGAATTCATCTCATCCTCAGAGGTCTATGGATGACGGCGACATCACGCCAACCAACGAGTATGCAAATAATTACGAAGGTGGAGGAACACTACCCAGACCTCGCACTGCCAACAAGCTCAGACCCGTCGCCAAAGTGACGGCAAAGACCCGAGCCGACGTCCACGAAGTGCCGCAGTTCATTAAAGACGGCATGAATCTCAAAAAGCCAGCAACTCAAGGGGAAGAAATCTGCATGAAGGAACTCAATCTGAAGACACTAAACCGCCAGAATTCAGAGAAGAGTTACACCTCGAGTCAGGGAAGTGGAAGTTCAAACAACACGCCACAGGGGACCCCAAAGAAGGTCCCGCCTCCGCCCCCACGCCGCTCAAACTCCATCAGCGAGAGCTCCAAGGAGGCGGCAAACCAGGACAGCAGCCAGTACGGGTACCTGCGCCGAGGGTTGTCTTACGGCTACATGGGAATCAAGAACAACCTGCAGCCGGATGTCACCCCTGACCTCCCACCACCTCCTGCCCCTCCAGACAGTGCCAACCACCAACATCTGCCCGATGACTTTCCTCCGCCGCCACCACCGTTAACGTGCGTCACGATGGCCAGTGCCACACACATCACGGCAAGCTCCACCATTACAACTTCATCAATGACTAGTGACTCCTTAGCAACTTCCCAAACCTCCACCACTTCCTCAGATGACGATGGGTCGACAGGATTCCGGCCAAGGCGAAATGACTCCAATGCTAGTTTTAAGGTAACAACAAAGAACAAAATGTTTCTGCCTCTTCTTATAATATCAGTCCCCTCATTTCAGTTTTGCTCATGAGTAATGTATGTATTTCTTAAGCTATGTATATTGTAGTTACTTTATAGTTAAATTTGTCATTTTTGGTGAAATTCCCAAGGGTAAGCACCAGAATAAACTAAATATGACAATGTAGGTGAGATATACTTATAAATTAAATGATAAATACAGGTACCTCCCGAGTTAAGTGAGGGATGCATTCTTCAAGAGGTTGTGGAAAACAAATATGACGTTTGTTTTCCACAACCTCAAGAAGAACACATCCCTCACTTAACTCGAGAGGTACCTGTATGTATCATTTAATTTATAGGTACATCTCACTCACCTACATTGTAATATTTAGTTTATTCTGCTGCTTACTCTGGGGAATTTTACCAAACACCGACTAACAACTCTAATTAATGATGTTGACTTACAATATGGACTCAAATGAGCCTTTCAAAATAAAGGATAAATATTGGCATCATCTTGTGCCAGCAAACTCGTAACAAAATGCATTTTTTTCAGTCTACCTCCAGCACTGACTCAGAGTCTTTGCCGTTTGCAAATGAGAATGCTGGAACCATCAAGCAGCGCGCCTGCCGTCCCCACCCGGGCCTGACTGTGCTAGACACCCGCAACTCTCCCCACTCCTCACCACGTTCCTCGCCAGCACTCCGTCGCAAGGAAGCCCAGCCTCCTCTTCGCCAGAATCCCATCGCTGCTACGACTGATGCCTCTGTTGGACAAATATCAAAATCAAATTCAAGGTAACTAACACATGAACAGTTGGGAAGTAAGGCAGTGTATATATACATATATACACACATAGAGGCAGCTCAACCCACGGGATTGTGATTGGCAGAAGCAAGCCATGGTGTTCCTCCCCTGTGGCTGCTGCTTGTTGTGCTGGTTTCAATGTAAGCTGACTCTAATTGTAGCTCTTGATGACTTGTCACTTAGTACCATCTTTTTCTCAGTCTGTAGGGTGTCCTTGAGCACCACATACTTCATAAGTGAGTGTGATTGATGTCTTGTGTTGCCTCAGGTTGTACTTGTGTTTGTATGTTGTCCTTTTGAAGGCCCGGGACAACATTTGTCAGTTATGGCCGGCATCACAACCAGAACACGGAATGTTGCAGACAACGCTGTCTTCACCTTCCTTACCATCTGGTGCTGCAGTTGTGTGTAAGCCACACTTATACCACCAGTCCTGTCCAGTATCCATGTGACTGGTTCAGCATTTCTGGTGTCGGGTAGTACCCAACACCAGAAAAGCTGAACCAGTTACTAGACAGGACTGTTGTGTAAGTGTAGCTTACACAACAGCCACTTCAAAAGTAGTGACATGGTTCAGACGGCAGCAACAGATGGTAAGGAAGGTGAAGACAGCGTCGTCTACAACATTCCGTGTTCTGTTGTGATGCCGGCCATAACTGACAAATGTTGTCCCAGGGCTTCAAAAGGACAACATACAAACACAAGTACAACCTGAGGCAACACAAGACATCAATCACACTCACTTATGAAGTATGTGGTGCTCAAGGACACCCTACAGACTGAGAAAAAGATGGTACTAAGTGACAAGTCATCAAGAGCTACAATTAAAGTCAGCAAAAAATACATGGAAATATTAATAAACAGCGTGAAAGAAACTTTAGATAGAAGTTATCTTCATTGCTAGTTGCTCTTATATCTAGTTTCTTTCACGCTGTTCATTAATATTACATGTATTTTTACTCTGAGCTTTACACACCTTTCACATCCATCAACTTCACTTATCCTTCATCCTACTTGTGCTCTTCTTAACTTTAAACATCATGCATTAACATCAGTCTTAGTCATATAATGTATGAGTCACTCTCCATTCATTCTTTTTACACTGCCACATTAAACATCCTTTTAACATTGTTCTATTCCTCTGTTCAATCAGCCAATGTTATAGTGTAAGAGGTGGTCCATTAGGAAAGCAAGGCATCATCATCATCACTTGGGAATGGAAACTGAGTCTTTCCACTTGCCAGGCACACAGATCAACCAAACCATTAATTACATCACAGTCACTTCCACTATGTTTTAAGTTTTCCTTCATCAATCTTACAATTATGTTTTGTAATGTGCTGACAATCTCCTTACAAAACCTGACCTTAGATAAATTTACTGGAGTTTACAAGACATATTATAGCAGGAAAACTCTAAACACAGAGGCAGTGTGGCACATGTTACCGGATTTCTAACAAAGACCATATACTCTCTCATTCCTCACTCAATTCATACACATTACTCCATTCATTCTCCTCAAATATCTCATCTCTGTGACATGCAATTTACTCTTCTCTGGTGTTCCTTTATACTTTGATTAGGCTTGGGGCAGTATGTACAGTCACAACCATTGCTCCTTTTGTTCAGCTTGTGTCCTGCTTCCATTCGTAGCCACTGTTTAGGGTGAGCCTTTCCATGTGGTTCAGTTTTATGCCTCTCTCTGCCTTGTTTTATCCTCTTCTGACAGCAGTCATGAATACCTGTAATGGAGAGGAATTGCATTAGAAGGGATGGAGAGAGTAATATTACACACTGAAAATGTTCTAAGGAATGAGTCTAAGAGCTGACAGGGTTTGATGTAAGGGATATATACTGTTGTCATAGACTTCTTACCACTACCCACACTGCCTCAAAGCTGAATGTTGGCCTTACAAGAGGTGCTGCTTTTCTTAGACTGCAACTTATAAGCCATCAAGTACAGTAGTTTTGACTCTATTTGTGCCCTTTCTATTGATCATTTTCCTCTATTTGTAAACTATAAAATATATCTTTCTTTTCAGTTCCCCCGATGGCACTGGTGACGTGCTGAATGACATTGGGAACATGCTGGCTAACCTGACTGATGAGCTGGATGCCATGCTGGAGCAAGAGGTCACACTCAAGAACTAACAAGTCCATTTAGATGAAAGAAAAGTCAATACTATAATAAACTACTTGCTTCTAGTGCTTGTTACACAGTGTTTGGGAGTGTCTGATTAGCTACGTTACAATGGCATGAATATATTATACATATACACGTATAGGTGTGGAAGTAAAGACTTATATACTGTATAATGATAAACTTAGACATCTCTATCAGACTGAGTCCAAACAAATTCATATATATATATATATATATATATATATATATATATATATATATATATATATATATATATATATAAGATAGATATAAGATATATATATATATATACACACACACACACATACATACATACATACATGAACTCTCCTTGATACATTTTTTTTGCAGAAAATACCTAGGCATATAAAGTATGAGAATGAAATAACTTGAGTAAATATTTCCCAGTGGGTAAACTGAAATACTATATGTAGGCCACATAAGATGTAGATTATTGTTAATATTGCCTGTTACTACAAGTAGCTGTATTAAAGGAGCAAAGTATTCCATTTTGTTTTTAATCAATCAATAGAGAAGCTTGATGAAAGAAGGCATATATTTATCATGATCTCAACAAGCATTACTCCTACGGTCAGCACGCCAGCAAACGGTAACCAATAACTGCTGCTGCATGTAACTTCCAAATATTGAGGCTACACAAAACTCTTAGGGTCAGTCTGTATTTTGTGTACATAGAACTGTTGTGCTCTGTAAGTGAGATTAGGCAATAGAGGGTAGACACTAAGAAAAACCAATCTGTCAGCCATAAAACAGACAATCATGAAACCAAGATAACTTTTAGGCTATTCATGTAATGGTTTCATATCACTCAATATTAGGATGCTTATTGTGACTACATCAATAATAATAATAATAATAATAATAATCATAATACACACGTATGTACGTACTGTTCAAGCCAAAAACAATAATCACACTAAAAAAACTAATTTCTTCCTGCCTGAGTACTACTAATAGGTTTCTTGTCGGTCATTTAGGGACACTAGTGGCACATCATCAGTCAATTACATAATTCATGATCTGTATAGTAAAAAAATAAAAATAAAAAAAGATTAAACATTGAGAACATAATCTCAAGCTCCTTGTCATTTCAAGACCTGTGATTGGTACATTTATATGAGGTCCATTTTGTGGGCTTAGATCTATTTTTCTTTCAAGCTTTTGTAGTGAGGTAGCAGGAGGTAGGTAGGTAGGTAGGTAGGTAGGCAGGTGGGTGGGTGGGTGGGTCGATAGATGGTAGGTAAGGTAGGGTAGGGTAGGGTACGCTAGGCTATAATAGTTGTACTACGTACTGTATATCCAATCTCGTCCATCACAAACCTGAAGACATTTGTTACCCGTGAAAGGAGTGGTACAAATTTTTCACATTTCTTAGCATCTACACATGTTGATGTGATAATTTGAAACTTGTTTGATGTTCCTGAGCAGAATCTTAAAGCTGATTATATTTTCACTTTGTATTTGTTTTTAGCAACAGGATATAAGCTGTACTTTAGTGAAAAGCACAGTTAGTTTTTTTGTGTATATGAATATATAAACTAGTCACTTATATTGGCATGATTGCTGCATTAAGTGATAATATATATCTGTAACTGGGGTAGGAAATATTTTGTTTATTATTTTGTAAATACATTCTGTACAAAACTGTAAATATTTAGGATGAGTCACAGACCACATTTTACTGATAACCATATTTGTTTGTTTCTGCAAGATAATATCATCAAGTCCATTACAGTTGTCATTGCAGCCGAGACAACTTGAGTCAGTGGAGCAGTGACGAGTGACGTGATGTGCGTTACCGAGGCCACGAGTTAACAATTGACTAATGCCACAGACAGTTCTCATGTCAGTCACAACCTCATTGAACTTTTCTATGACAAAAGTTCACAATGAGTGCTCCTCCATTCTGTCCTTCATAAACTGAAGCCCACAAGTGTGAGTATTATTGCAATCCGGAGACTTGCCATTTGAATTTTATTTTTTAGATGATTAATCTCTATTTACTTGTTCACTATTGTTGAGGTAATGTGCCTTGCTTGCCCTAACAGCATTATGTCACTCACTCATTGGAGCCCCACTTCCATAACCAAAGCCTCACATGATGGACAAATCTGGGATTAATATGGAACATTTTCTTAAGACATCAGCTAAACCTTTAAATCATGGCAAACACAAGTCATTTATTCCTGTGGCTGTTTCACTTTCTGCTAACTAAGTACCCATTAATTTGTATGTATGACACATTACAGTATTGTCATTTCTCTCTCAGCAAAAAATTTTAAAGGCAAAATTAGTTATGAAGCAGTTTTTAAGTATTATTATAAAAAAGTAAATATAGGAAGGTGAATTACATACAAACAGTGAGGAAACCTCATCTCCAACTCATTTAGATTCCTCTTCCACAATACAGTATTTTACAATACTCTTGATTCTGGAGATTTGACAGCCATCATATTATGGAAAAATATCTATCCAAAATTTGGTATTTCCACACAGTCACTGCACATACTGTTGTACATAAACATTTTACTGTGGCATTATGATTATTAACTTCATGGCCTCTAGGATAATGAATGAGTAGATAAATGATTGGTTCAATAATGTATGTATGTATTCTGAATAACTTGCATACTAAGTAATACAATATCTGGCACAGTGTAGTGTACCATATGGTTATCAGTACAACTTGAAAACTCTTCACAGTACTATCCCAAGCAATACTGCATATCAGTAAGAGATACTCCAATAAGTTCATCATCACATAAAAGCTTTGTAAGTGAGACACACACACACACTTGAGTTGTCAGTAAGCTAGTGCAGTAAGTGTTTGGCTTGTGACACTGTACTTAGTATGTTATGCATTCACTTCTTTTGTAAACTTACTTGGTTGAATTTTTGTTGGAGTAACCTCATATTAGATTGATACTGTGGCTCTTGTGTTTTAATGTTTATATGAGTTTTTAGTCTCCTCTTTTTTTTAATCGTATGGATATAATATACCTTGATAAATCTGAAGAATTATAACCTTTCGTGTTTGCTGTAAGATGTTTCATGTAATCCTTTCAATCTATAACTTTTTATTTTGTTTTTTTAATTGAGTGATTATATATATATATATATATATATATATATATATATATATATATATATATATATATATATATATATATATATATATATATATATATGTAAGGTTTTGTGGGATATAACATTCCCCATTATTCCTCCCAAGGCTTACCATGTACTTAGTAAGGGATGTAACAAAGAAAATAAAGAATGAGTTATTTATGCAAGTCAGTGAGTAAGAAGAGACAATTTGTTCCTTCACTTGACTAATGAAGCCGTCAGTTATCTACCTACACACACCAGTGGCAGTGGCACACATCATCCCTGGGAGGTGGTACAGGCAAAGTAAGACACAAGCAGTTCTCACAACCACACCTACAAACACAAATTGTTCTAAAGAAAATTTGTTCTCACAGCTTCTTGTAACTTCAAATACTATGTCCTAATAATGTATGTACAGTACATCTCAGTGCATCAATAGAGAAGACTTGTGATAGATGTGGTTGTGAGCACATTGAGAAAAAAGAAAGAAAAACTGCCGGGCACACACACAAAAGAAAAAAATTAAGTGAAAAGAGTCCTCAGTTTGCTGCTCCTAAACCAATAATGTCCTACTTAAGGCCACAAGAAAAAGAGGAACCCATAAGGAATTATACTTGCCTACGATTTCCAGTAATCAATCTTATCCATAGATTTATGTAATCTTTCTCTAAAGCTCACCAATGACACTACCAACAACCTCATGTCCCACTCATGAGAAAATTACTGATGGAGTTTCCAAAAAAAATGTGACCACTGCATTTCAGACGTCTTAAAATTCTCTTAACATACCACATGTCACTTGAAGAGCAAAAATGGATACAAGTAGGTAATGGCTTCTAGATATCGTTTGAAAGAAGAATAAATGGGTGAAGACACTGGCTAACTATGGCATCACAACAGGTAAAGAATTCTTGAATTGATCAGAAAAGGGATAAAAGAGTGAAGTTGCAGGCTGGCTAATGCACTGGTGAGAGAGGCACAATAAGGCTGAGGATAAGGAGGACGCATCATGTGGCAAGACTAAGAGAGAAGGAGGCAGACAGTGGAGAGATTGAGAAAGAACGATAGAGGAAGAAATCAAGAACTACATCATTGTGATGGTGAGTAAGATGGTGTGAATACATTCACTTCAAGAAAGGGAGTTCAATTAGACAAAAGCCTCAACTCCACCCTGGTTAGCAAATTGTATTATATCTTGCTGTCAAAAAAGGTTATTCTATGACAAAATTTCACCAAGATATGTGACACTTGTCTATTATGTAAAACTAAACTTTGGCAATCACAAACTATGGAGCCTCACACTGTGTCATTCTGGTCTACACTGGGATGTTCATTGCAGCACCTATCTACACATGAAGCAAAGCAAGAACCATACTAACTCATAAAACCCTCACTGAACTGAAGCACATCATCACTTATCCTGTATATGTGTGTGTGTGTGTGTGTGTATTTTCCTAGTTGTATTATACAGGGTAAAGGACACAAAAAAGTAGTTTTCCACATAGAATTGTGGACACCTGGAATGGATTGAAAGAAGAGGTTATTACAACAACCAATGTACATAAGTTCAAGGAAATGTTGGATATATGGAGATATGGAGACAGGACACTATGAGCCCAGCTCGAACCCTGTATAATACAACTAGGTAATTACACACACACAAATCATCCCTAAAAAAATTCATTCCAAACACAATTAAACTTCAAAAAACATTAATAAACACACACACACACGGCCAGTCGGCCGACTTCTCTGCCATGAACACCTCTCTCTATTGCGACTCAAGAACGGCTTTCAAGTCACTCTGACTCGGTCTGTTTGTGCATCAAGTGGGAGCAGATAGGGACGGAGTGAGGGGGAGGGGGCGGGAATACTACGCGATCTGTTCCCATATTTAGTGCATGAGAGGGAGGCGGGGAACTGGGGGAGGCCTGTTTAATCTTCATCGGGACTCGGGAGTTTCACACCAAAGTAAATAAGTCTTTTGCCATGCCTGTTTTTTTTTGTTTTTTTAATGCATTTCATGTCTGTGTTTACTTTATACTCTGAAAATGTGAACGAAATCTATGAATTTTGATGAGTTGTGGGGAAAACAAGGTGTCACTCTGATGGGCCAGGACCAATTCTTTTTTTCCCATTACTTCTTAACAATGGCTATTCTGTTTTTAGCTACGGCAGCAATGTTAAAGGACCAATTCCTCGCAATAGCTGGGGGTTGAGTGTAGTATTTCTTATTTAAAATAAACTGGAATGGATTAAATGTTTTTACATTAATTTCAATGGTAAAAATTACTTCCTAATTCAAATTTTCGCAATTTGAACACCCTAAAAGAATGAATTAAGTGTCAATTGAGAGGTATATACCACTGTACATTGTAGAAGAACTCTACTAATTCAAATAACCAGACCACCATTGCAAAATATCACAACAACAGTGTACACAATGTATAAACAAAAACCAATAATAAACACACAAAAAAATGGCTAGTAGAATACACCAAATTCAACTACAGTAGTATATCAATCTATTTCCCTCTCAATATAACACTATCTACCTATCAATGATCACTCCCACATACCTTAACATATCCTCCTGTTGACTGTGTGCATGTACAAGTGTGACCTTCCTTGCTTTTGACCTCCTACAGGAGCAAGGAGGAGCCACAAGCCACCCACGTTTCTTCTTTGCTAAGATATGACCAAACAGAGCAGTATTCTGTCCATGGAGAAAGAAAGAGAGAGAGAGAGAGTTCATCAATTAAACAATGTAAACATGTAGTTGCCTTCAAAGAGACTAAACCAGGGAATAAAGATGGAAAAAAAACAATGGGTATTTACTATAAATTATTCTAAGTGACGGGTTATGTATTTTGAGGCACTGCAAATCAATGTCTTATATCAACAACCTTATTTAATATCTGCATAGAGGAAGTTACTAGCAAGGATTAGGGTGTCAGAGAAGGGTGTAAAAGTTGGGGACAGGAGATTAGGATGTCTAGCCTATGTTGATGACACAGTAGTACTAATGACAGAGAGGAAGCAGGACATGGAGGAGTTGTTACAGGTAGCTAGCATATAATATGGATAAGAGTGGGATACAGAGACACTAGGTACTGGGAAACATTACACACACACACACACACACACCTCCTACAGGAGGTGTGTGTGTATATATATATATATAT
>CM035191.1:697984-714460 GCA_020233015.1 Callinectes sapidus
GTATAATATACTGTCCAGAGAGAAAGAAAGAGGGAGGGGAGGGGGGTTAGATATCAATGATATTTACCTATTGGAATCCCTTGAGTTGACATAATATCTCTCTAGGTAAAAGGATAGAAAGTCTGTTTTGTCTAGTAAGGAGCCGTCTCTACATACTTGGTGGAATCAGCTTACTCAAGAGCAAATGTAACCACTCCAAAACAGAAAGTATCGGTACACAGTTTAAGTTAAATGTTTTTGAGACCAGTGTCGATAAATTGTGAAGTTTTTAGATATCAATGCTGAGGTACAGAGATTTATTTAGACAATCCTATTCCACACATTTCAAATCACTGTAGAAACACCATCATAGCATACCGAGTGCACAATATCAATGCAGGAAAATTAAAGAGCGGTTTGGGAGCTTGCGAATCACTGATCGAACCAGCAGAAGAAAGAATAGGAAGAGAATGAATGACGTCTAATGATCATTTTCGTCGCGTGGGGGAGGAGATGGGAGGAGGAGGAAGAGGAGATTAAAAGACAAAGGAAAGAGAGGTGGCAGATACACATGCAAAAAGAGACGAGGAGATAATTGTAAGTAAATGTATGCCGAAGAAAGAATGAATGAAGTGAGACAGAAAGTTTAGGCATGTTAGTAGGAGGCGAGTAAGTGACAGCATGCAGTGGCGGTGGTGGGTCGTGGCAGGGAAGACAGATCAGCACCAAGGAGGTGGTTTGGGCACGTCAGGAGAGATGGGTAAGATGCATGTAGACTTAAACACAGTGGAAAGGAAGATCTGTCTCTATCGTCTGTGTGTGTGTGACTGGGGAAGGCGCAGAGGGTCAAGGGAGTATTGGTTGGGGTGAAGGGCGCGCTGGGGTGTGACGTCAAGGAGGGCAGCGGTCACCCAATGTGTTTGTTAATGCTGTGAAGTGTAACCAAGGATTCCTAGATTCTTCTTACTCATAGTATCCTTGAGTGTAACCTTGCCTATAACGTGATATAAGTAATAGGAGACCCTAGTGTACCTATCTACTGTCATGTTTTCAGGGCAAGGTAAAATTCAGAAATGTTCCCAAGTGTTTGCCTTATGTATTGTTTGGTACCCTTATGCTGTGGGCCAGTAGTATTTTTACCATGTTTTTTTCACTGGTGGTGATGCAGAATCCTCTCTGATTTCAGCTATAGTAGTTCATGTTCTGTACTAAATCCTTATCATTTCCTTACATTCACATGATCTGTAGGTTTCTCAACACTTTTTCTATGATATGGCTTGTCTTCCGTATTGACAAACCACACCAAAGATCTTTCGTCTTAACTCAGCCATCTCAAAAGCATTCTACTATCTAAGAAATGTTAAATTTGCTCTTTTTAATCTTTTCTCTCTTTCCTGTCAATGTTTATTAAGATGTGTTGTGGTGTACATCCTAGTGAAAGAGTTAATGCCATCTTTCTCCTGCAGGTGGAGGAGTCACAGGAGGCAGCGGCAATGGGGGAAGCTGTGACCATGGACAGTTGGGCCGCTTGGGAACCACCACCACTGCCACCACTACCACCACCACCACAACAGATGGGGGTGGGGGAGGTGGAGGGCAGCCCCTTGCCAATAGCTCTCCTTCTCACTACCACAACCAACAGCAGTTCACCTTCCCCAATGCTCCTCACCAGGTGGGCTCTAAGTGCTGTTTGGCTTGTTCATCTGACAGTTGGGTCTGAAAATCCTTGTCTTTGAATCTGAAATGTCATAGTAATATAGTCATTTTAGTGAGTAACTGATATTCTTTTCTCTCTCTCTCTCTCTCTCTCTCTCTCTCTCTCTCTCTCTCTCTCTCTCTCTCTCTCTTGCAATATCATGTCCATTTGTTATTATTTTCTTTGGCCTTCATGACTTAAGGTCTGTGATGAGCCCAAGACCATTGTGTTTGAAAATGCATTCAGTGTGCTTTCCATTATTTTCTACATTGTATGTACTTGATTAAATGGTTGAATGTGGTCACTTCTAGAGTGCTTAATTGCTTTGCATACTGAAGAGAAAGAAGAATACTATTGCATATATACATACTGTACTGAACACCTACTTGAACTGTTGTAATTCTAGAAATATTACAATACATTCTTCCATATGCACAATCCACACACATTTTGTCTCCTCAGCAGCAACAGCAGCAGGTGCCACAGTTTGCCCACCTGATGTGCTCCAAGACGTCGCCCGGCTCCCCTCACCACATGCCACCTGAAGGCACCTATGGCTACCTCACCTACCAGCACCAGACGTCACTGGAGGACCAGGGCATTGATGTACAGGTGAAGGTTCTGCTTCTTTAAACTAAAAGCTTCAGCAAAGACTTCTCTTCTCAATGCCAAAGTTGTTTATCGTTCATTAAAATACGTTTTGTTCCAGTCATTTTAAGAGAAAGTTTACACATTATTTGTAATTCCATATCATAATAATTGAGTGTCACCTCTGCTTACAGTCCCCAGGTCGATCCAGTCCAGGCTCAGGCAGTGGCTCGTCCACCACTGGCTCAACAGCTTCTTCCGGCGGCTGTCGTAATTCCACCACTTCATTAGATTCAGGCAGAGCCTCCACCACCACTCACTCCCACCAGCACAGGTGAGATGTTGCCTCTGTCAGGCCAATCAATGATGGACTGGGTATGTCAGAAGCCATTCATTATGGGAGCAGCTCCTCACATAGTTAACCATGCCATTGACTCTATTCATATTGGGTTGTCTATAAATGTGGCAAATCAAGGTCTATCTTAAGGATAGAAAGTGCACCAAGTCCACCCTTAGTGCTGGCTTATCCTTAAAACTTTGCAAATCACGATGCACCATGGAGAGAGAGAGTGAAGGGCAAGAGAGGAGCACTTAAGCTTCCCCCTTGTACTTTAAAAAAAGAAAAAGAAAAGAAAAATGAGAGGTTGTGGACTGGCTGTCTGAATGTGTGGTGTGGTCTCAGTCCTACCTGAAGACTATTAGTATGAGCTCTGAGCAGATTACTGTGATAAATTACACACACACACACACACACTTTGGTATCTTGTATCTGTTTAGATATTCCTCATACTTGTACAATGCAACATTTTTTAATCATTGCGTTCATTATAACATGGTAAGTAAGAAATGTCATGGAAATCTTTAGAGTTATCACCATGATGTGCAATCTATCAAACTGTTCCATGTATATATTTTATTATAGTTCATTTGTTAGATTATCAACAAGAAATAATGGGTTCAAGTTTGATAAGATAAGATTTAAAAAAAGAAACTGGTAAGAATTGGTTCTGAAATAGAGTTACACATGAAAGGAATAAACTCAGTAATGGAGTTGTTAGTGTTGAGCCATTAGAAGGGTGGAAGAACATTACATGGATAGGGAAGACAGGTGGAAATTAATTGGTATATTTCATAATGTGAGTGCTTGGTATGTTTTGGCATTGTTTTCTTGTAGCTTCCCTTATTTTCTTTCATTGTTATCTCTTGTCAGTATGTTCAGTTTATTTTATTGCATTTTATTATATTTGTTTGTATAATACCAATTGGTTTTGCACAGATTAAGTGGGCAGAGCTATGACAGTGGGTCCATCCTGCGGCACAGCTACCACTCCTCCAGCTCCAGCCTGGGGTCAATGGAGCACGACAACACTCCCCACGTCAATGTGTTGGAGCTCCTCAACAACGGCGTCCGGGTGAGCACCACTTAGTAATTCACCTTCACAATGACAGGCCATCGTCATACACTCTTCTCAACGCTCACAACTTACGCATTGTACTCGCATATTAACAATTCACAGTCACATTAATGAGTAAAGAAAATACACGTTGGCTAATGTAGGTGTGTGTTATAGTCTTGTGTGGAATTGCATTTGTATTACATATAATATTCATAATGTAATCTTTCTTTCCCTCTCACACAAATATAGCTACTGTTGTATTGCCATCAGGAAGATGTGTCCACAGTAATATTACAACTATCCTTAAAATTAATTATTATCCTCCTAATGCAGCTTTCACATTATGTAAATTTAAGACCTCCTTCATTTACTTACTGTTATTCAGGATAACACTCTACTCACTTGTACACTCATTCTTTTTTTGTCATTCCATTTGCTCTGCTGCACACACCTTTCACCTCATTGACCACAAACTACAGTTGATGTAACAGTTTTTCCTTGAAATACATTCTTCATTATTTACAGATACTGTTGTTCATGTTTTGAAAGAAATATTTGTTTTTGGCAGGATTCTGAGGTGCTGAGAGCTTGGTTGACAGATCTCCGCTTTGAAGAATATTATGAGAAATTCCTGTTGGCTGGGTACGACATGCCAACCATTTCCCGGATGACACCCGAGGACTTGAATGCAATTGGTGTGACAAAGCCGGCACACCGCAAGAAGCTCAAGGCTGAGATAACCAGACTCAACATATCCGATGGACTGCCTGACTTCATTCCAGTAAGAATTGTTTTATGTAGATTTGAAGTGAAATTTGAGAATATGTATTTTGAATGATGTAGATATAGGTAGGAAGATTATTTCCCATTTTAGATAAGCACGGTTAAATTGTTTTTGTTATTGAATTTTACATGAACATCCTTTACCTTGTACCTATCAAATACTTTTTTACACATGGTAGTAAAAATAGTGGCTATTTTCATTATTGAATGGGCATGCCAGACAGATGTCAGATAAACAAGCTCATAGATTTGTGCCAAATGTGTGTGGCATTTTATGATTGGTCAAACACAGGACAGCTGGTGAACATAGAATGTGTGTTGGCAAAGAAAAATGTTGAGTTTAAGTGTTATAGACAAAATGAGTGCTAAATCAGTTTATATTAAAGCCTTCCTTTGTTGTTCCCTTGACAGGGTCGCCTGGAAGACTGGTTGTCTATGCTGCGCCTCGAGGAGTACACCACCTCACTGAAGCAACAGAAGTACGTCTCAGTGGAGCAGATGACGCAGCTCACCTGGGAAGACTTGGAGGACATAGGCATCACTAAATTAGGGCATCAGAAGAAGGTACACCACTTCCATGTGCTATTTTATTGTAATGTTTCAAGATGTAAAGGCAGTCAAGTATTGTGGAAATAACCTTTGCCTATTAACTTCCAGAGACAAACTTTAACACTGCAAAATATCAAGCTTTTTCTAGTTGTGTTTACAAGAATCAGCAATGAAATTGTGGAAACAAATCAATCAAACTCTCAGATTAAGTGGTTTAAGTATTGTTTAGACATCCAAGTTGTGCAGCATACTTAAATAATTATTGTACGTATGAAAAGTTTGTTTACATTTGTTTTTCTTCTTCAAGAGAAGTTATGTTCCAAAAACCCACTAAAGATGCTACTTCATAAAGACTAGTCAGAAATAAATCATCCAACTTTGTTAAATCACTCTTTAACAATGATACTTTTCAGATTATTCTCTATACATTTAAGTGAAGTCTACCTAATCTATGAAAATAGACTAAAATGCCATGCTTATTGCAGGTAATGTTGGCCATCAAGCGTGTCAAAGACATCATGGCGGGCAAGAAGTTCACCACCTCCCAGGACTCTCGCCAGCAGCCAGTGTATGGGGCTCACGAGATCATGATTCCCCGCGACTGTGAAGGACGCGAACAGTTCACTGGAGTCCCCGAGTTCCGGACCTTCTCTGGCTCGGGACATTACGGAAACACGGAACACAACAGACTAAGTGGCTTCCCAGAATCTGGAGTTCACTATGGAGTCGCACCTCACTACAATCCCAACATTCAGTACGGCCCCATGCCTCCCCCACAGGCCCACATCCACCCCATGCCACAGCTGCCAGCCCAGTACCATCAGTCCAACAACCAGTTCACCACTCCACAAGGCCCCTCTCCTCCGGGCCCAAAGCTTCCAGCCGGGCCCACTCATCCCCTCCCAGGGCCGGGTCAGGTTCAGTACCGCCCCGATGTTGTTGCTGTGCAGGTGAGGCCGGGGGGCCGGGGACGCAGCATTGAGAGCCTCGAGGAGCCAATATATGGCACCTACCAGACATTCCACCCTGACAGCAGAATGGCAGGTCATCCACAAGGCCCAATGTCACTTGGCAATCTCCCACCAAGACCATTTGCACCTTCAAATCTGAATTCATCTCATCCTCAGAGGTCTATGGATGACGGCGACATCACGCCAACCAACGAGTATGCAAATAATTACGAAGGTGGAGGAACACTACCCAGACCTCGCACTGCCAACAAGCTCAGACCCGTCGCCAAAGTGACGGCAAAGACCCGAGCCGACGTCCACGAAGTGCCACAGTTCATTAAAGACGGCATGAATCTCAAAAAGCCAACAACTCAAGGGGAAGAAATCTGCATGAAGGAACTCAATCTGAAGACGCTAAACCGCCAGAATTCAGAGAAGAGTTACACCTCGAGTCAGGGAAGTGGAAGTTCAAACAACACGCCACAGGGGACCCCAAAGAAGGTCCCGCCTCCGCCCCCACGCCGCTCAAACTCCATCAGCGAGAGCTCCAAGGAGGCGGCAAACCAGGACAGCAGCCAGTACGGGTACCTGCGCCGAGGGTTGTCTTACGGCTACATGGGAATCAAGAACAACTTGCAGCCGGACGTCACCCCTGACCTCCCACCACCTCCTGCCCCTCCAGACAGTGCCAACCACCAACATCTGCCCGATGACTTTCCTCCGCCGCCACCACCGTTAACGTGCGTCACGATGGCCAGTGCCACACACATCACGGCAAGCTCCACCATTACAACTTCATCAATGACTAGTGACTCCTTAGCAACTTCCCAAACCTCCACCACTTCCTCAGATGACGATGGGTCGACAGGATTTCGGCCAAGGCGAAATGACTCCAATGCTAGTTTTAAGGTAACAACAAAGAACCAAGTGTTTCTTCTGCCTCTTCATATAATATCAGTCCCCTCATTTCAGTTTTGCTTATGAGTAATGTATGTATTTCTTAAGCTATGTATATTGTAGTTACTTTATACTTCAATTTGTCATTTTTGGTGAAATTCCCAAGAGTAAGCAACAGAATAAACTAAATATTACAATGTAGGTGAGATATACTTATAAATTAAATGATACATACAGGTACCTCTTGAGTTAAGTGAGGGATGCATTCTTCAATCTTCAAGAGGTTGTGGAAAACAAATATGACGTTTGTTTTCCACAACCTCAAGAAGAATGCATCCCTCACTTAACTCGAGAGGTACCTGTATGCATCATTTAATTTATAGGTACATCTCACTCACCTACATTGTAATATTTAGTTTATTCTGCTGCTTACTCTTGGGAATTTTACCAAACACCGACTAACAACTCTAATTAATGATGTTGACTTACAATATGGACTCAAATGAGCCTTTCAAAACAAAGGATAAATATTGGCATCATCTTGTGCCAGCAAAATCCTAACAAAATGCATTTTTTTCAGTCTACCTCCAGCACTGACTCAGAGTCTTTGCCATTTGCAAATGAGAATGCTGGAACCATCAAGCAGCGCGCCTGCCGTCCCCACCCGGGCCTGACTGTGCTAGACACCCGCAACTCTCCCCACTCCTCACCACGTTCCTCGCCAGCACTCCGTCGCAAGGAAGCCCAGCCTCCTCTTCGCCAGAATCCCATCGCTGCTACGACTGATGCCTCTGTTGGACAAATATCAAAATCAAATTCAAGGTAACTAACACATGAACAGTTGGGAAGTAAGGCAGTGTATATATACATATATACACACATAGAGGTAGCTCAACCCATGGGATTGTGTTTGGCAGAAGCAAGACGTGGTGTTCCTCCCCTGTGGCTGCTTGTTGTGCTGGTTTCAATGTAAGCTGACTCTAATTGTAGTTCTTGATAACTTGTCACTTAGTACCATCTTTTTCTCAGTCTGTAGGGTGTCCTTGAGCACCACATACTTCATAAGTGAGTGTGATTGATGTCTTGTGTTGCCTCAGGTTGTACTTGTGTTTGTATGTTGTCCTTTTGAAGGCCCGGGACAACATTTGTCAGTTATGGCCGGCATCACAACCAGAACACGGAATGTTGTAGACAATGCTGTCTTCACCTTCCTTACCATCTGTTGCTGCAGTTGTGTGTAAGCCACACTTATACCACCAGTCCTGTCCAGTATCCATGTGACTGGTTCAGCATTTCTGGTGTCGGGTAGTACCCAACACCAGAAAAGCTGAACCAGTCACACAGTTACTAGACAGGACTGTTGTGTGAGTGTAGCTTACACAACAGCCACTTCAAAAGTAGTGACATGGTCCAGACGGCAGCAACAGATGGTAAGGAAGGTGAAGACAGCGTTGTCTCCAACATTCCGTGTTCTGGTTGTGATGCCGGCTATTACTGACAAATGTTGTCCCAGGGCTTCAAAAGTAGAATATACAAACACAAGTACAACCTGAGACAACACAAGACATCAATCACACTCACTTGTGGAGCATGTGGATGCTCAAGGACACTTTACTGACTGGTGGTATGAAGATGGCGCTATGAAAAGTTAACAAGAATTACAATTAGTCACCTTACATTGAAACCAGCACAACCATCACCCACGGAGGAGGAGCACCACGTCTGTCGTGGGCCGCCGCCAGTCTTGCCTCTGCCAATCACAACCCATTCTGCTGCACAGGCCTGTGGGTTGAGCTACCTCTCTATCTATAAATATACACTGCCTTGCTACCCAACTGTTAGTCATCCTTTATGAAGATGGCTGTGTAGCTGAAATGTTAAAAGAATATACTCATTTGCTTCAACCTGCATTTCCATACCACTCTATTCTTGTATATTATAACTAGGTAAATATATACACACATGCGCACACACACTTACACTTCATCCATCCCTTTTTATAACCTTCCTGTGAGTACGGAGGTGACTGTGATGTAATTAATGGTTTGGTTGATCTGTGTGCCTGGCAAGTGGAAAGGCTCAGTTTCAGTTCCCAAGTGAGGATGATGATGCCTTACTTTCCTAATGGACCACCTCTTACACTATAACATTGGCTGATTGAACAGAGGAATTAGAACAATGTTAAAAGAATGTTTAATGTGGCAGTGTAAAAAGAATGAATGGAGAGTGACTCATACATTATATATATAAACTAAGACTGATGTTAATGTAAGATGTTTAAAGTTAAGAAGAGCACAAGTAGGATGAAGGATAAGTGAAGTTGATGGATATGAAAGGTGTGTAAAGCTTAGAGTAAGAATACATGCAATATTAATGAACAGCGTGAAAGAAACTAGATATAAGAGCAACCAGCAATGAAGATAACTTCTATCTAAAGTTTCTTTCACGCTGTTCATTAATATTGCATGTATTCTTACTCTAAGCTTTACACACCTTTCATATCCATCAACTTCACTTATCCTTCATCCTACTTGTGCTTTTCTTAACTTTAAACATCTTACATTAACATCAGTCTTAGTTTATATATATAATGTATGAGTCACTCTCCATTCATTCTTTTTACACTGCCACATTAAACATTCTTTTAACATTGTTCTAATTCCTCTGTTCAATCAGCCAATGTTATAGTGTAAGAGGTGGTCCATTAGGAAAGTAAGGCATCATCATCCTCACTTGGGAATTGAAACTGAGTCTTTCCACTTGCCAGGCACACAGATCAACCAAACCATTAATTACATCACAGTCACCTCCGTACTCACTTCCACTATGTTTTAAGTTTTCCTTCATCAATCCTACAATTATGTTTTGTAATGTGCTGAAAATCTCCTTACAAAACCTGACCTTAGATAAATTTACTGGAGTTTACAAGACATATTATAGCAGGAAAACTCTAAACACAGAGGCAGTGTGGCACATGTTACCGGATTTCTAACAAAGACCATATACTCTCTCATTCCTCACTCAATTCATACACATTACTCCATTCATTCTCCTCAAATACCTCATCTCTGTGACATGCAATTTACTCTTCTCTGGTGTTCCTTTATACTTTGCTTAGGCTTGGGGCAGTATGTACAGTCACAACCATTGCTCCTTTTGTTCAGCTTGTGTCCTGCTTCTATTCGTAGCCACTGTTTAGGGTGAGCCTTTCCATGTGGTTCAGTTTTATGCCTCTCTCTGCCTTGTTTTATCCTCTTCTGACAGCAGTCATGAATACCTGTAATGGAGAGGAATTGCATTAGAAGGGATGGAGAGAGTAATATTACACACTGAAAATGTTCTAAGGAATGAGTCTAAGAGCTGACAGGGTTTGATGTAAGGGATATATACTGTTGTCATAGACTTCTTACCACTACCCACACTGCCTCAAAGCTGAATGTTGGCCTTACAAGAGGTGCTGCTTTTCTTAGACTGCAACTTATAAGCCATCAAGTACAGTAGTTTTGACTCTATTTGTGCCCTTTCTATTGATCATTTTCCTCTATTTGTAAACTATAAAATATATCTTTCTTTTCAGTTCCCCCGATGGCACTGGTGACGTGCTGAATGACATTGGGAACATGCTGGCTAACCTGACTGATGAGCTGGATGCCATGCTGGAGCAAGAGGTCACACTCAAGAACTAACAAGTCCATTTAGATGAAAGAAAAGTCAATACTATAATAAACTACTTGCTTCTAGTGCTTGTTACACAGTGTTTGGGAGTGTCTGATTAGCTACGTTACAATGGCATGAATATATTATACATATACACGTATAGGTGTGGAAGTAAAGACTTATATACTGTATAATGATAAACTTAGACATCTCTATCAGACTGAGTCCAAACAAATTCATATATATATATATATATATATATATATATATATATATATATAGATCTATCGCTATATATATATTATATATATATAATATATATAATATATATATATATATATATATACACACACACACACATACATACATACATACATGAACTCTCCTTGATACATTTTTTTTGCAGAAAATACCTAGGCATATAAAGTATGAGAATGAAATAACTTGAGTAAATATTTCCCAGTGGGTAAACTGAAATACTATATGTAGGCCACATAAGATGTAGATTATTGTTAATATTGCCTGTTACTACAAGTAGCTGTATTAAAGGAGCAAAGTATTCCATTTTGTTTTTAATCAATCAATAGAGAAGCTTGATGAAAGAAGGCATATATTTATCATGATCTCAACAAGCATTACTCCTACGGTCAGCACGCCAGCAAACGGTAACCAATAACTGCTGCTGCATGTAACTTCCAAATATTGAGGCTACACAAAACTCTTAGGGTCAGTCTGTATTTTGTGTACATAGAACTGTTGTGCTCTGTAAGTGAGATTAGGCAATAGAGGGTAGACACTAAGAAAAACCAATCTGTCAGCCATAAAACAGACAATCATGAAACCAAGATAACTTTTAGGCTATTCATGTAATGGTTTCATATCACTCAATATTAGGATGCTTATTGTGACTACATCAATAATAATAATAATAATAATAATAATCATAATACACACGTATGTACGTACTGTTCAAGCCAAAAACAATAATCACACTAAAAAAACTAATTTCTTCCTGCCTGAGTACTACTAATAGGTTTCTTGTCGGTCATTTAGGGACACTAGTGGCACATCATCAGTCAATTACATAATTCATGATCTGTATAGTAAAAAAATAAAAATAAAAAAAGATTAAACATTGAGAACATAATCTCAAGCTCCTTGTCATTTCAAGACCTGTGATTGGTACATTTATATGAGGTCCATTTTGTGGGCTTAGATCTATTTTTCTTTCAAGCTTTTGTAGTGAGGTAGCAGGAGGTAGGTAGGTAGGCAGGTGGGTGGGTGGGTGGGTCGATAGATGGTAGGTAAGGTAGGGTAGGGTAGGGTACGCTAGGCTATAATAGTTGTACTACGTACTGTATATCCAATCTCGTCCATCACAAACCTGAAGACATTTGTTACCCGTGAAAGGAGTGGTACAAATTTTTCACATTTCTTAGCATCTACACATGTTGATGTGATAATTTGAAACTTGTTTGATGTTCCTGAGCAGAATCTTAAAGCTGATTATATTTTCACTTTGTATTTGTTTTTAGCAACAGGATATAAGCTGTACTTTAGTGAAAAGCACAGTTAGTTTTTTTGTGTATATGAATATATAAACTAGTCACTTATATTGGCATGATTGCTGCATTAAGTGATAATATATATCTGTAACTGGGGTAGGAAATATTTTGTTTATTATTTTGTAAATACATTCTGTACAAAACTGTAAATATTTAGGATGAGTCACAGACCACATTTTACTGATAACCATATTTGTTTGTTTCTGCAAGATAATATCATCAAGTCCATTACAGTTGTCATTGCAGCCGAGACAACTTGAGTCAGTGGAGCAGTGACGAGTGACGTGATGTGCGTTACCGAGGCCACGAGTTAACAATTGACTAATGCCACAGACAGTTCTCATGTCAGTCACAACCTCATTGAACTTTTCTATGACAAAAGTTCACAATGAGTGCTCCTCCATTCTGTCCTTCATAAACTGAAGCCCACAAGTGTGAGTATTATTGCAATCCGGAGACTTGCCATTTGAATTTTATTTTTTAGATGATTAATCTCTATTTACTTGTTCACTATTGTTGAGGTAATGTGCCTTGCTTGCCCTAACAGCATTATGTCACTCACTCATTGGAGCCCCACTTCCATAACCAAAGCCTCACATGATGGACAAATCTGGGATTAATATGGAACATTTTCTTAAGACATCAGCTAAACCTTTAAATCATGGCAAACACAAGTCATTTATTCCTGTGGCTGTTTCACTTTCTGCTAACTAAGTACCCATTAATTTGTATGTATGACACATTACAGTATTGTCATTTCTCTCTCAGCAAAAAATTTTAAAGGCAAAATTAGTTATGAAGCAGTTTTTAAGTATTATTATAAAAAAGTAAATATAGGAAGGTGAATTACATACAAACAGTGAGGAAACCTCATCTCCAACTCATTTAGATTCCTCTTCCACAATACAGTATTTTACAATACTCTTGATTCTGGAGATTTGACAGCCATCATATTATGGAAAAATATCTATCCAAAATTTGGTATTTCCACACAGTCACTGCACATACTGTTGTACATAAACATTTTACTGTGGCATTATGATTATTAACTTCATGGCCTCTAGGATAATGAATGAGTAGATAAATGATTGGTTCAATAATGTACGTATGTATTCTGAATAACTTGCATACTAAGTAATACAATATCTGGCACAGTGTAGTGTACCATATGGTTATCAGTACAACTTGAAAACTCTTCACAGTACTATCCCAAGCAATACTGCATATCAGTAAGAGATACTCCAATAAGTTCATCATCACATAAAAGCTTTGTAAGTGAGACACACACACACACTTGAGTTGTCAGTAAGCTAGTGCAGTAAGTGTTTGGCTTGTGACACTGTACTTAGTATGTTATGCATTCACTTCTTTTGTAAACTTACTTGGTTGAATTTTTGTTGGAGTAACCTCATATTAGATTGATACTGTGGCTCTTGTGTTTTAATGTTTATATGAGTTTTTAGTCTCCTCTTTTTTTTAATCGTATGGATATAATATACCTTGATAAATCTGAAGAATTATAACCTTTCGTGTTTGCTGTAAGATGTTTCATGTAATCCTTTCAATCTATAACTTTTTATTTTGTTTTTTTAATTGAGTGATTATATATATATATATATATATATATATATATATATATATATATATATATATATATATATATATATATATATATATATATATATATGTAAGGTTTTGTGGGATATAACATTCCCCATTATTCCTCCCAAGGCTTACCATGTACTTAGTAAGGGATGTAACAAAGAAAATAAAGAATGAGTTATTTATGCAAGTCAGTGAGTAAGAAGAGACAATTTGTTCCTTCACTTGACTAATGAAGCCGTCAGTTATCTACCTACACACACCAGTGGCAGTGGCACACATCATCCCTGGGAGGTGGTACAGGCAAAGTAAGACACAAGCAGTTCTCACAACCACACCTACAAACACAAATTGTTCTAAAGAAAATTTGTTCTCACAGCTTCTTGTAACTTCAAATACTATGTCCTAATAATGTATGTACAGTACATCTCAGTGCATCAATAGAGAAGACTTGTGATAGATGTGGTTGTGAGCACATTGAGAAAAAAGAAAGAAAAACTGCCGGGCACACACACAAAAGAAAAAAATTAAGTGAAAAGAGTCCTCAGTTTGCTGCTCCTAAACCAATAATGTCCTACTTAAGGCCACAAGAAAAAGAGGAACCCATAAGGAATTATACTTGCCTACGATTTCCAGTAATCAATCTTATCCATAGATTTATGTAATCTTTCTCTAAAGCTCACCAATGACACTACCAACAACCTCATGTCCCACTCATGAGAAAATTACTGATGGAGTTTCCAAAAAAAATGTGACCACTGCATTTCAGACGTCTTAAAATTCTCTTAACATACCACATGTCACTTGAAGAGCAAAAATGGATACAAGTAGGTAATGGCTTCTAGATATCGTTTGAAAGAAGAATAAATGGGTGAAGACACTGGCTAACTATGGCATCACAACAGGTAAAGAATTCTTGAATTGATCAGAAAAGGGATAAAAGAGTGAAGTTGCAGGCTGGCTAATGCACTGGTGAGAGAGGCACAATAAGGCTGAGGATAAGGAGGACGCATCATGTGGCAAGACTAAGAGAGAAGGAGGCAGACAGTGGAGAGATTGAGAAAGAACGATAGAGGAAGAAATCAAGAACTACATCATTGTGATGGTGAGTAAGATGGTGTGAATACATTCACTTCAAGAAAGGGAGTTCAATTAGACAAAAGCCTCAACTCCACCCTGGTTAGCAAATTGTATTATATCTTGCTGTCAAAAAAGGTTATTCTATGACAAAATTTCACCAAGATATGTGACACTTGTCTATTATGTAAAACTAAACTTTGGCAATCACAAACTATGGAGCCTCACACTGTGTCATTCTGGTCTACACTGGGATGTTCATTGCAGCACCTATCTACACATGAAGCAAAGCAAGAACCAGTTCCACCATACTAACTCATAAAACCCTCACTGAACTGAAGCACATCATCACTTATCCTGTATATGTGTGTGTGTGTGTGTGTGTGTGTATTTTCCTAGTTGTATTATACAGGGTAAAGGACACAAAAAAGTAGTTTTCCACATAGAATTGTGGACACCTGGAATGGATTGAAAGAAGAGGTTATTACAACAACCAATGTACATAAGTTCAAGGAAATGTTGGATATATGGAGATATGGAGACAGGACACTATGAGCCCAGCTCGAACCCTGTATAATACAACTAGGTAATTACACACACACAAATCATCCCTAAAAAAATTCATTCCAAACACAATTAAACTTCAAAAAACATTAATAAACACACACACACACGGCCAGTCGGCCGACTTCTCTGCCATGAACACCTCTCTCTATTGCGACTCAAGAACGGCTTTCAAGTCACTCTGACTCGGTCTGTTTGTGCATCAAGTGGGAGCAGATAGGGACGGAGTGAGGGGGAGGGGGCGGGAATACTACACGATCTGTTCCCATATTTAGTGCATGAGAGGGAGGCGGGGAACTGGGGGAGGCCTGTTTAATCTTCATCGGGACTCGGGAGTTTCACACCAAAGTAAATAAGTCTTTTGCCATGCCTGTTTTTTTTTGTTTTTTTAATGCATTTCATGTCTGTGTTTACTTTATACTCTGAAAATGTGAACGATATCTATGAATTTTGATGAGTTGTGGGGAAAACAAGGTGTCACTCTGATGGGCCAGGACCAATTCTTTTTTTCCCCATTACTTCTTAACAATGGCTATTCCGTTTTTAGCTACGGCAGCAATGTTAAAGGACCAATTCCTCGCAATAGCTGGGGGTTGAGTGTAGTATTTCTTATTTAAAATAAACTGGAATGGATTAAATGTTTTTACATTAATTTCAATGGTAAAAATTACTTCCTAATTCAAATTTTCGCAATTTGAACACCCTAAAAGAATGAATTAAGTGTCAATTGAGAGGTATATACCACTGTACATTGTAGAAGAACTCTACTAATTCAAATAACCAGACCACCATTGCAAAATATCACAACAACAGTGTACACAATGTATAAACAAAAACCAATAATAAACACACAAAAAAATGGCTAGTAGAATACACCAAATTCAACTACAGTATATCAATCTATTTCCCTCTCAATATAACACTATCTACCTATCAATGATCACTCCCACATACCTTAACATATCCTCCTGTTGACTGTGTGCATGTACAAGTGTGACCTTCCTTGCTTTTGACCTCCTACAGGAGCAAGGAGGAGCCACAAGCCACCCACGTTTCTTCTTTGCTAAGATATGACCAAACAGAGCAGTATTCTGTCCATGGAGAAAGAAAGAGAGAGAGAGAGAGAGAGAGAGAGTTCATCAATTAAACAATGTAAACATGTAGTTGCCTTC
>CM035191.1:715207-734604 GCA_020233015.1 Callinectes sapidus
GAGGAGAGAGAGAGAGAGAGAGAGAGAGAGAGAGAGAGAGAGAGAGAGAGAGAGAGAGAGAGAGAGAGAGAGAGAGAGATACTGATGAAAAACTCCTATAGGTTTTCATGGAAGAGGTAAGTGGATAGATGGAAAAGACGGGAAAATCTTGAGGACAACTGGAGGAGGATAGGACACTGAGGTGAATGAAAGGATGAGAGGTGGTCTAGTTAGATGGTAGGCAGGGATGGAAGCAAAGTCCACATTGATGAAAGTGGAACAAGAGGAAGGAGAGACCTGAGGCACTCCACTAGTATGTAGGTGACTGAGGTGGTAAGTTATTAGTGAAGGCAAGAACAAGTACACCTACGCTCCTCCACAAAACAACAATTCCTGCTCCCTATGTAAGTGGCTCCCAGTTAGTGCACAAGTAAAAACAATAGTAGTCCTGCAACGTGTAAAACAAAGTACACATTAAATAAAATAAAGACAAATATACAAACTAAGTAATTGTGTACAAGAAAAATATTTCTTTGCGTACTGTATTTAGTTTGCACCACAAGGATGCTTATGAATGACCTGTGAACATTATAGTTTGACAATATATATATATATATATATATATATATATATATATATATATATATATATATATTTTGAGATGTCACTGATATTACTGAATACAAGATAACATGCCTAGATAAGCCATCCTAAACCTGCAACCGTCAAAATGCTTCTTAAGTATGCATTTTTAGAATTTCTATGTGATTTGGTTGATTTCCCACCACTTCTGCAGCGCACATTGCTCGATTTAATGATTAGGTGAAACTATATTATACTGTCCCCCAAAAGGCAAGAGTTATCTTTGGAGCACAGTCTGTGGCTGCCCCTGCGTCTTGGGAGGCGCCACACAAAGGGAAATATTCAGCGTTTATAGTTCTCAGCACCCCCTGCTGAATCCCACTGAGCTATACAATAGTATCGTTTCGGCAGGTGTCTACTGCTGCCTCCGTGTTACGACAAAGAGGGAAAAGACATGGGATGGAAGAAAGTGAAGATGAGAGTACGATTTTAATTATAGCAATGTTTCTTTTATTCGCCCTGTAATCTCTGGGCAAGGGCATATAGAAGCTGTAGAAGGTGTAATGTGTGAGGGGGGATTCAGGCGGCGATGCTGCGACACTACACACACACAGAGGCGAGGCGGTGGGTGGGTGAGTGGGCAGCAGCCTGTCTGCCCCCACCACCACACCCACAGCAATTCTATATTTCCCGTGTTCCCAGGCTTTAAATCTTTCTATTTCTAACACATTTCACTTTAGTTGATGATAATTGAGATTTTCAGATAATGTGAGAACATATAGCAGCATGGAATACATTAAAAATGACAAGGTAAGAACTCCTTACCGGGCGGCGGAGACCTCAGGTACAACAAGACAGATGTTTGCCCACCCACAAGGAATAAGTGACAATAAACTCATTACTTACCCGCTACGCACACTGAAGAGATGGACACTAGCTCCAGGTAGGCTATCGGCGATCCTGGTTCATCTTGAAGACAAATGCGTTATCTTGAAAAGTACTGTAACAAAATGCCACAGCCCCACTCCCAAGCGGCAGCACTCCTATGTATGGCTGCTGCTACCTGCTGGCTGGCTGGCTGGCTGGCTCCCGTGAGTCGTACCGCTTCAGTCCTTCGTTTCGAGGCTGTTCGGTGTTTAACTGAAGTCACAATCACGTTGGAGTTATCATGAATATGTATTTTTTTCTTCTTCTTCTTCTTTTACTGTCGAGATGGAGAACTTGAAAATACAGAAATTACAGTTGAATTAAATGAGAGAGAGAGAGAGAGAGAGAGAGAGAGAGAGAGAGAGAGAGAGAGAGAGAGAGAGTATGGTTCTGCAGCGTCAGACTCGCCCGTGTCCATACTAATACCCAAGTATTATCCAGAGACTGCCTCCTCCGAGGTGTCCGCCCCTCCCCCTAACATTTCTTTTCTGCACAAGCCAACTCAGGTGGACTGCAATACACCCATGAGTCCAACTCAATTGTAGTACAGGCAAAAGATAATAACAATGTGTGTATGTGTGTGTGTGTTTACCTAATTGCATTGACCTGTTGCATTACATACGGTTCGAGCGGGGCTCATAGTGTCCTGTCTCCATATCTTCATATATATCTAACATTTCCTTGAATTTATATATGTTGGTTGCTGTAACAACCCTTTCCTTTAATCCATTCAAAACATCCACAGTTCTATGTGGAAAATTGTACTGTGTGTGTGTGTGTGTGTGTGTGTGTGTGTGTGTGTGTTGGTGAGTGTCCCCTGTGTTGAGTCTGTGTTACCATGGTGACCTCAGCCTGGCTCCCCTGGCTCCCCTGCCTCCTTGGCCGATCGACAATCCAGCAGGTCACTGCCTCATTACTGGCTCACTCTATCGTGTTCTCCGGATGATGACTCCATGCCAGGTCGATGACACGCACACCCAACTTATTTGAGTTTCAGAGCGGCACGTGCGTAAAGAAAGTCATTGATCTGGTTTTCTGTGCCTTGACAAGGTTTTCAACGCCGCTAAGAATTTCTTTCTTTTATTACTATCTATGATTAGGAATTTACTCAGGCAAGCAAAACAAAATTTCTTTTGTATTATATATATGCTATTCAGAAAAGACAGTGATTTGCTTCCCTTCATTTCACATGACTTTGTTACATTCTTTCCAAACAAACCACTAATACCATAACCATAATGCAAGTGTTTCCATGCTGTGGACCAGACCAACCTGTACAAAACAGATCATAACAAAATTTGTTTATAATAATTCAAGCAATCGGAATTCATTTCACTAATGACTTCTAACTTTCTTTTTTTTAAACAAGTCAGTAATGTGTTCTGCTGCTGCACATCACAGGTACGCGAGTAACTATAGCCTACTACCACGTTGTACGGATAACGACCACACCGATCTCTGTCTATATTGCTGTGAAGAGCATACGTAATGCAAGTATTCACCCATTGATCCAAACACGAACCTCATCTATAAATGTTATAATTATTTACATTTTTCCTTTATTTGCTAAACACTACACAAAGCAAAATTACTTGAGTCCGTAGCCTATCGCTGTTGTGACCCTCGTGCCTCAGTACTATGTGCCAAACAAGCCAGTGACTCAAAAAATATACTCAGAAAAATAAATAATAATTTCGCCGCCTCCCGCCTCCATCATTTCACAAGACTATATAGTGGAGTTACTTGGGTTTTAAAAGAGGTTTCACGAAATTAGGGACAAATTAATGAGAGTTCTCACATATAGAAAGTATAAACAATCTTGAGAACTCGGCTTATCATCTCTGTGGTCTCTGAAGCAGTGAGAAATGCAGCAGTGACGGGCCAGCAGGTATCTACAATTTACACAGATGACCCACGATACAACAGGCAACTATTTCGTTCCTATCACAACAATACAAGTGATTTCCCAGACTTCCAAAGCAGATTCTTACTCGTCTTGTCCTTGAACTGTCCTTCTGGGCGCTACGAGGATTGGTTACCCTGCCCAGGTGTTTTGCAGTCCTTGTATGTCCCGTCGCTGCGGGTGTCACCCTGTTTCGACTCAGCATCGCTAAGGCTGGGCGTGGCCGTCATGGAGATGAATGGAGGTTCTGGTTGGTTTACCTACGTTACGCATGGCGTGCCTGAGGAGGGGAGTCTGGTAGCTGTACAGACAGGGCTGCACGGCCAGGAGGCAGGACATGTACGTGACGGTGACGAGGAGCACTGCAGGTCCTCCCACCACAGAGAGAAAGACGAGCAGGAGCAGTAAAGGCAAGTAAGTGAGAATGAATAGGGCAGACAGACAGTGGCTGGTGCGAACACACTTCAAATGCACTGAATTCATTCTATTTCCTGACGAGGGATCTGACAGCTTTCCTTGTGACGTGTGCAGCGAGGAGAGTTTGTGGCGGCAGGATCTCCCCTTCACAGGTGCGGCTGCATGGGATGGATTCCTTGGCGTGTTTGGTTCCTCGTCTTCGGAGTCATTGCGGGAGCTCTGGTTCAGCTTGGCTCGCGCTCTGGCGAGGGACATACGTTCGGCTCGCCGCTGCCGTCCCAGCTTGTGGTGTGGCTCGTGTGGAGTGTGAGGCGTGCTGGAGGGAGCGGACAGGTCTGCCAGGTAGCCACTGGTAGCACTGGGAGAGTCATTCACGCCCGACAATCTATCGCAATTCCTGCAGTTGAGCCGCTGTGCGTGGCTGTGCGGCTTACTGGCGAGTCTAGCACTATACTGTGTGGCTGAGAGGATGGGAGGCCAACTTTGAGGCGACAGTGGTATTTCTCTGACGGAAGAGCTGGAGTGAATGGATGGCGTGTGCACCTTGGCGGCAAGGTACGCTTCGTCTGGTAACTTTTCTGCCTTCACTAAACTTTTTGCCAGCATGAAATCAGTAGGCTCTGTGTTGACCTGCCACTGGCACCCCTCGTGTGACGAAAAGGCGTCCTGCATCCTCCGGCAGGCCGCCTTGTCGATGATGTGGTCAGACGCTCCCTGCTCTGCCGAGGCCGTGTCAGCCAAGATGGTTTGTCTCTTCACCCTCGGAGCTGCGTTATAGATACCTTCCACCACGTTGGGCAGCAAAGCCTTTGGTACTTGGTCCTTTCTAGAAATTCTTTCCATGGATGATATTGTTTCTTGAAAATCGAAGGGTTCAGTATCTTCATAGAGATGTTCACTTTCAAGCTCCGTCTGAGCGGTGATGTCTGTTGACGCCAGACTGACCTCATGCACACCTCGAGGGAGTTTTTCTTCCTCTTGGCACAGACCGTCAGTCTTGGAAGGTAATGGCGACAAGGGCGGCGGCAGCAGTGGTGGTGGTGGTGGTGGTAGTGATGGTGGTCGTAGTAAATAGACGCTATAGGATTGGTCGAAAAAATCAGCGGAAGAACCTCTTGACATCAGGCTTTTATTTCCCGAACAGTCGGCGGTATTGGTTGGAGCCGCTACATTGGTCTCACTTTGTACAAACGGAGGTGATATTCTGGCTTCAGTGCACATGTTTTTATTTTCGTTCAGAGAAAAGCACTGGCCCTGCAGGGATTTATGTATGGAGTCGTCTGAGAATGTTTTAGAATACCCATTCAAGCTACTCTGTTCCGAGATGGCGCTGATGTGTTGGCTATGAGTGGCGTGGGTAGTGTGAGCAAGGCGTGCCAGGTAGCGGCAGGTGATGGAGGGCGTATCAGGTGATGGGCGAGGACAGACGTCGGTGTTGGAGAGCTTCCTGATGGTAAGATGGTTCACTAACACCACCAGGAAGAGGCCGAAGCTAATGAAGATCGCGGACAGGGGGAGGGTATTGTTCAATATGGCTGTGAGGCGGGAAACAGTGCACTTCATGTCTGTAGTAGTTACTGTGTCCACTGCCTGTTGGATGACTAGACTAGCAATGATGCCCGCACCAGTGGCCCATAGCAGCAGTATGAATAATCGCACAGCCACCCTCTCTCGCGCGCGAGTCTTAGAGAAACTGTGGAACTGACACCATCGCACGGTGCAGATGCCAACGATGCTGCCGACGGACACGTAGTTCATAAGCACTATCGCGGCGTTCAGCAGCAGACACGCGGCTGTCGAGGGACTCACTTCGATGCCACTACCACCGTCACCACGTAAAATAACAACAATGGTCACTGGAACTGACAACAGACTGGCCAAAAGATCAGAAGCAGCGAGATTCAAATGCAGGACGAAGACAGTCTGGCGCAAATAACACCGCCTCAAGATTGCAAGTGCCATCACCGAGTTGGCCACCAGCGACACGAGCAGCGAGGCGACAAGGATGCCGAGGACGAGAAGTGAGGACGGGAGCAGACCGTCACTTTGGCTCTGTCCTGCAATGACCGGCTTCTTAGTAGCAAACTGGATGTCATAAGCTTCCATGCCTGTAATGTACCGCTGGGCCACAGTGCTTGCCGAGGGCCCCGCTTGGCTGGACAGTGTCAGGAATTGCGAGGGCGAGCTGGCGAGGTCATCTAACATGCTGGTGTCGGTGACGGCCAGCCCAGCCAGCAGCCAAGAGGTGACCCTTGCATTCCCAGCCACCCAGGCCAGGGTGGTGCTGGGGTGGGCGGTAGGAAGGACGGAGGACGTCAATATCTGGTTGATGCCGTGCCTGGTGATGCTGGTGTTCATCGTGAGTTGTGCCGCCACGATGGCTTCAGAGGATCTTGGCGGAGGCAAGCGCGCGTTTGTGGTGGGAGTTGACGCCCGCCAGATCCATCTGTCACCAACGTTCCCCACGTCACTCATCATTGTGGATGGTACAACACAGTATTTGGAATCACGAAACAGCACGAATGATTGTTTCATGAAGGCAAACGAGCATCACGTCAGTCATGTGACAGCCCAAGATGTGTTGTCCTTCCATTTAATAAACAGTGCACGCGTGTCGGAGCGAGACAAGGCACACACACGGGATAACTCTTGGAGAAGCACTGGACTGCGGCGCTGCTGGCTAAGGGAGCAGCGCTGTACGCTGCCTCACACGAGTAACCTTCCTTACTCCCAGGTGGTCCCGACACTTACCAAAGAAAACGCGTCCCTTCAATGACCAACTCATCTAATTATCCATTAGGTGATGTATAATAATATTTGCTCGGCCTATAGCTGCACCTGGAGTGACAATGGAGACGTTTCACCTGTAAGGTGTAGAGATTCACACACACACACAGCTTACCGGTGAAATGTTGTCTCCAATGTCACTCCTCTTGGTGCAGCCATAAGCCTGTTGAGGTGGCTGAGATTCCACTTAAGAGAACATCAAGATGAGATATAGGTAGGTAGTAAATAAAAATGTTCACATATCTGGTCGCCTTGTGCAATTTCAATACTTCTGATATATACTCAGGGAAGACCACAAAGAGCCAAGTTTCCTGTTTGCCTGTTTATCATACTGAATGAGGAGGAGAGCAAGATTACCTTCCAGGAGATGCACCAACTGGAAATGTACCAAACAGCAAACTTTGCAAAGACACCAGCAAGACAAGTTCACTGAGAAAAAGGAAATGTACCATAAGATATGGTAATAGTCTCTCTGACTTATAGAGGGACCATGGCAATTAATTACACTTCAGGCTACACTCAGTCAATGCTGACAGTAAACATGAAAACAAAATTTCACATTCCTGTTAATCATTTGTGTGTTTATTTTCTTGTGGTTTCTGTTCCTCCCTTAATTATAAACAGGCATTATACCTCAATGGTGATGTGAATATACATACATATATTAGATAAATTATGTATATGCACGTGTATGGTAGTCTGATGGTACAAAGGTTTAGTGTGTGTGTGTGTGTGTGTCTGGCCTGGTCATCACATGCTGGATTATCCACCAAGCCACTTCCTCAAGGAAAGATCTCCACTTTATGGATTGCAATGATATCTTCCCTTTCTCTCCTTTCTCCACTGTTGGTAAGTATAACAAGACTCCGATACTTCCTATAATCCTCACTGCTGGTCTCTCAATTCTTTCTAATTTCTTTGGATCTTTTTTCCTGTAGAGTAACGACACTACAGCTGTATATTCCAGTCAGGGTCTAATCAGTGATCTAATCATCTTCCTGGTCCTCTCTTCGTCTATGTAGACAAATGTCAACTTTATTCTTTTCATCAAGTTATAAGTTTCTCCAACCATAACACTTAAATCTGTAGAATCCATTCACACATGTCCAATATCAATCTAATTCTATATTTTGTTTGTTCTAAGACAAAATTGAAATAAATTATCACCAGCACAAGAAACTTTTAGCTGAAGCACAAGACCTCCTGCCAAATAAAAAAAACAGCTCACCAATCAAGACATAGAGCTTAAAGGAAGACTTCCCCAAACACTGATAGACTCCTGGTTATTAGTATGAAGAAAAACTCACACCTGACTGCCTGACAACTAAAACAAATGTACACTGAAGAACTGAAAAACGTGTCAGAGAGGACAATACAGCACTGTCTGCAGAAGGACCTTCCCCTGCCCTGCACCACTGCTGTGTGCAAACCTCTTCTCACAGACAAAATAAAAGAAAGATTTACATTTGCTAAGGAAGACGAAGACTGGAGTATTGATAAGTGGATGGAGGTAATATGGTCTGATGAATTTTGGTGCCTTTTTTCAATATTGTTACTGCAAATCACATGTAGTGTAAATTGTAAAAACAATACTAATTGGTTAGTATTACATCTGTGAATTGAACGAAAACCAAGCTATCGTATAGTAAGGACTTCCTGTTCTATTGTCTTCCAATCAATAAAGTTTAGGGTATAGTGAAGATAAACAGTAATTTCTTAACCTCATCATTAACTAATTGATCTGTGAGAGTTAAAGTGAAAATTAATAAAGGTCATATAATGTATTTAAGAGTAATAACACATACATAAGGCCAACACAATACCAATGGGCACCACTGATGGGTTTCATACATCACTGATCTGGATGTGTCTCAATAGTGGATGGATACACCTTGCCTTGACTCTCACCTCCCATCTCACTATCCCATCTCACTATTTCATTGGAACTCTACACGATACAAAATGAGGAGTGCCACACACAAAACATTAAAGGGACTCCTTCAACTATCACTAAACTCTAACAAGTTTTAAGGCAATTACAACAATATATACAATAATACATACTTCTATGTACATACATACAATAACAAATCTTTCTATTTTGAAAAAAATATGTACATATATTTTTATTCATGAACTTTTACTTAAAATTACCTTGTTTATCACCAGGTGTCACTTCATACTCTTCATATACAGGAAAGCTGGACATATTAGTGTGCTGAAATAAAAACAACATTATGGTGAGTCTCTACAGCCAAGGGTTGTGCTGAAATAAAAACATATAGTGTCTATTCTTTCCACTAGAGAGCCAATGGTGTTTGACCAGAAGCACTCTCACCTAAAAGTGTCTTGAAACCTTCCTCTTGAAAGAGTTCAAGTCATATGTAGGAAGAAATAGAGAAGGCAGTGAGTTCCAGAGTTTGCCAGAGAAAGAGATGAATGATTGAGAATAGTACAGGTTAATTCTTGTGTAAGAAGGGTAAACACAATAGGAATGAGAGAAAGAAGGTCTTGTACAGGAAGGCCATTAGATGAGGGGAGGCATGTAGTTTGCATGATGAGAAGAACAGTTATCACAAAAATGCTAGAAAACACCAAAAGATGCAACAACGCCCTGATGAAGCAGACTGAAGAGAGTCAGTCAGAGGAGAGGTGTTAAAAAGACAAAAAACTTTGGATTCCACCTTTCTGAAAGAGTGGTATTAGTGGAACCTCTCCATACAAGTGAAACATACTCCATACAAGCCTATGTCTGGAGTACACTTCACATGTATGGAAACGTTCCACTTATCCACCCCTGTGTAGAGTTAGCAGCTGGTGGAGTGAGAAAAGCTGGTGGAGATGACTCAGAATGCCTGCCTTTTCAGATGTTTTACCGACAGATGAGATGAGGAACATAACTGGTTGTAGCTCTGGCCCACCAAGAAAATGCCTCTAATAAAGACTGTCAGTTAAATGGCATGTTGTTTTGTGCCTACGATATATTTGGATGTGGAAAAAAGGGGAGCAGGAGGGTGGGGAGGAACCTCACAATAAAATTTCACTTGGGGCCCTAATCTGGTCTGGGGCAGCCCTAATCATGAGCATACATTTCCATGATTTCATAAGGTTAAATCAACACATAATCAACACCACCATGAACACATACTTCCATGATCTAATAAAGAAAATGAACAAGAAGTCTGCTGAGTTTCTCCCTATTCTTTTCCACAGTATCGTATACATGGAAAGTTTTGTTGCCAAAGAGCCGGTGACATTTCTTTTATCGTCAAGTGAAGTAGGTTCACACATTCATCTTTTAGAGAGTGCTGTTTGATGTATCAGTACCAGTAAATGACAACCCCCTGGGGCTGTAATGCTCACAGTTAACCAGTGGTAGGCAGACTCAGCAGCTGCTTTACAGTGATAGAGAAATATTATGTTTGCTTGATGCCCACAAGCAGAGCCAAATGGAGTAAATACTGATAATTTTGACAATGCATCAATAATTACTGTATAACCTTTTCTCCATGCCAAACATACTTTTCATGAGGCAACAAAACTTTACTACGTGCACATTGTTTACGTTCAGTAATCATCCATTTAACAGAGACAACTAACAACTGATGGGCCAGTTCAACTTATTATGTTCTTTACAACTAAACCATCAAGTATTTAGGTAAGAAATGTCAGTCAGGTCCTCAAAGACACAGATTACAAAAGTACATGTAAGGCATCAATCATTCAGGCAAAATCAAAGGTGTATGGGCCTTAGTAATCTAAAATGCTTATTGCAGTCTGAGTAATCAGTGAACACATCCTAAGCTAACCTACAAAGCCTAGCACATGCCATCCATCTTCACCAGGACAACAAACTGGTGCACTCCTCATCAATACACTTTCTTAAATTTCAATCTATTCTCATTAGGAGAAACACCCATGGGAAATGGAGTTTAATGTAAAAAAAAAGTGCAGTGTATTAGAATTTGGAATGAACAAAAGAAGACCAAAGGGAGTTTACTCAACCAGGAATGAAGAAATTAAAAAGATGACTGAAAAAAAAGACCAAGAAATAACCATTGTGGATGACATGTCACAAGAAAACGCATAAATAGAATCAGGGGAAATGCCTATGATCTTTTGAGCAACATAAAGGTGCAACTGACTCATATAAAGCTGAAGATATGCTAAAAAAAAAAAATTGATAATAATTCCAACCCAAAATTAGAATATGCAGCAACAGTATGATCACCAAGCAAAAAGAGACACATAAGAAAAGTAGAAAGAATACAAAGGGGAGCAACAAAACTTCTCCCACGTTTAAGTGAACTGTCATATGAAGAAAGGCTGTGAAAACAAGATCTATGCCTACTCAAAATCTAAATAAAATGACAAGAACAGGAGCATTTTCCTTGGCAAGAACACTAATTAACAACAAGTATCCTCATTCCTCACCTTTTCAGACTTATCCACATTCTTTCCTTCCTTTTCATCCAGCTTATCAGCGTTTTCCTTCAGCATTTTGGAGTACGCAACATTCCCCACTATCTCAGTCTCAGATGGTGGATCAGCACGGCGGTTCCTTAACCAAGCTGTAAAACAAGGCAATAATGAGAGAAAAATGAAAGCGTAAATTCACTTCAGATGCAGAAATTAGTAAACTGAACATGTACCCTAATGAAAGGCTAATAATTATTCACTCAAAATGATGAAGGATAGAAAGCTGATGTAACCCTGCCTGTAACACATTATTTCCTTCACCAGCATCCACTAAATTGGTGATTGTAGCAGAAAAGCCTCCACCTTTCCCTATGTTGAGTAATAGTAAGACAAATGAGTGTAAAGATGGTAAGGAAAACCTGGGCTGGGTCAGGGACACTCTTTACTCTTACGTTTCAACAGAATGTCTTCCTCAGAGAGTGAGTGACAAACATGGAAAGAACAGCAGCTTATATTCACTTGTAGTGGATCACCTGTGCGGATGTCTCCATGCGCTCCCCTGGCAGACATCCACACAGGTGATCCACTACAAGCAAATATAAGCTGCTGTCCTTTCCATGTCTGCCACTCACTCTCTGAGGAAGACATTCTGTCAAAACGTAAGAGTAAAGAGTGTCCCTGACCCAGCCCAGGTTTTCCTATGTCACTGAGGCCTCCTTCAATCTCTAGATCACACTACACTCCATTCACTCAAAGCATCATGCATCTGGAGCCCAGGCTAGATCTGCAACAGCCTCACTCAATGGCTGGCTACTCTCTCCTTCACACAATACCACCACCACCACTGCTACTCACTCACACATGCTTCTGTATTGTCTGCCTTTATCCTTCTTCTGTATCAAATGAGACAGTTTGGCTCATACCAACAGGTAAAGGTAGACATGGACCATCTCTAGTGTACAGGTAATCCTCACTCACTACCACTTACAACAAACCCTCAAAACAAACCATGAACTACCAATCCTTACCATTCCATTCAAAAGAAACCATTTCTTCTTTGTAATTTTTCTCAGACACTGGAACAAGCCATCTCTTGGGGTACCTTTTCCCTCGACTTGGATCTGCAGAGACAAAAAACAGTATTTAATGATCATAGATGAGTGAAATATGAAAACAGATATGAACAACACATGACATCACATCACAAACCAAACAATTCTCCAGCTTCACCAATACAAAGGAAATATTACATGAAATACTGCAAAAACTTTCAGAACTGTCCAGATTGAAGTGCTATTTTCAATCATGGAGATGAAATATAACTGGTGAAATAGAGGAGGAAAGTGCACATGCACACACAAACAGCTGAGACTATTAGCACTCACTTTGCCAACATGTGTCAGTCACTGCTCGGCCTAGATCTCACCTCACTCCCTCCCTACCTGCCTACACCTTCACCACTCTCTTCAGTTCACAAATACAAGGTTCAGTTCACAAATAAAAGGTTCAGTTCACAAATATACGGTTACCAATCTCAATTCATGATGCTCCATCACTCCAGCTGACCTCCTCATTAAGCTCTATCAGGGGTTATCACTTGAGCCACCTACACCCCTATGCTCCATTGTTAGTGCCTCAGTGTCCTGCAGACTGGAAGACGGAAGATGACGTACACCACGCCCGTCCCATAAACAAGCTCACCTCACTCCCTCGATGACTCCAGACCCATCACCATCAATCCCCAATCAAGGTACTGTGTCTTTAAGGGAGTGATAAGGCAAGGAAGGATGGTAACGTTATGTTGGGTTATTGTCTTCAAGAGAGAGAGAGGGGAGGGTATTCCAGGGAGGTGTAGTTCTCTCATTTTGGTTAAGTTAGTGTCCCTAAGAGGGGTCCAGAGAGAGGGAAAATTCATTGTCTGGACAGTTAACCCCTTCAGTACCATGATGTGTTTTCACATTTATTTTGCCTACTATTTGACGATTTTATACAACTTCCGAAGCTTGTGTGAGGATTAAGAATGTGAAGACTATGGCCATTAATTTCTCACCTCCACATTCCTTTCCTGATGTCAATGAAATAGTCTCATCACAACTAAAGTCCAGATAAAAATGCATCCCAGTGCTAAAGGGGTTAAGTAAGGTCAGGCTAGAAATTTCTTATTCTCAACATACTCCATCTCACCCAATACTAACTTGCTAAATATCTTGTCAGTACCACATGACACGACTGCATGTTGTGGTAGTATATGCATTGTACTTCATCTTTACGAGTCTTTTTGGCACGCTCGGCAATACTGACTTATGATAGACAACCAGGCAGGTGATATAACCAAACCACATAATCAAATACAATGAGTTAGTGTAGTGAGGCCAGTAATGAGCATTGTAGTTAGGAAGAATGGAAATTATAATGAGACTGAGTGAATAAGTGAGTGAGTAAGGGAGTAAGTGAGTGAGTAAGTGTGACTGTGTTATGTACCTTTTCAGACGTCAAGAAATGCAATGAGTTAGTGTAGTGAGGTCAGTAATGAGCATTGTAGTTAGCAAGAATGGAAATTATAATGAGACTGCGTGAATAAGTGTAAGAAAGTAGTGACCGTGTTATGTACCTTTTCAGACGTGAGGAAATGTAATGAGTTAGTGTAGTGAGGTCAGTAATGAGCATTGTAGTTAGCAAGAATGGAAATTATAATGAGACTGAGTGCGTAAGGTTAAAATTTGTGTGACTTGATAATGTTATTTAAAGTAATATGAACAAATCAAGGATAAGGATACAACAAATGCGGGCAGAATGCTATGACAGAATTACCTAACTTGAAAACCAGCGCACCGCAGGAACAGTATATACATGAAATAACATGTCATACACACCCACCTGCTTTTATCTCGTAATACTTATTGCCATGTTGATCAGATCCCACTAACACTCCTGGAGACGTGCGAGGCTTTAAAGAATTCAAGAAATGTTTGAAAGCAGTTCCGTACAGACTCCTTGTTTTGCCAGACATCTTAGTTGTCCTCTTGTGCTTCTTCTTGTGTCCACTCGCAAATATAAGTAGTTTCGTAACCCCATAGTGTCAGTCTTGATTGTTCAATATTCATGATTGCGCAAGTATATTGTGTGTGAGTGGATGTGTGATTGATTGTGTGGGCAGATGATTGAGGAATGTCCAACACAGTGGTTTGATTTTGTAAGGTGAAGCCAAGTAGTTACACTATCATGAGTGATATACTGTACGTGTGTGTGTATATTATTAGTGGCGATGATTGCACCAAGCAACAGCTCAGTCTTTCCTTTATAACCATGGCGAGCACACTCAGGGACACTCAGACATTTTGGAGGGAGTTCATCCAACTGTACAGAGATTGTCCTGCTTTGTGGAAAGTAAAAAGTGACGAGTACAAGAACAGAAAGTTGAAAAATGAATGCTACGTGAAATTGATTGACAAAATAAGAGAAATTGACCCAAATGCCACTCGTTCCACAGTAACCAAGAAAATAAATGGTTTACGTTCTAACTATCGTCGAGAACTGAGGAAGGTGATGAATAGTGGTGGTGGTGGTGCTTACAAACCTTCACTGTGGTACTTCCATGACCTCGCATTCCTTCGCGCCCAGGAATTGCACCAAGAACGAGTGTCAAGTCTGCTGCTGGATGAAGGGGAAGAACATGCTAAAGAAGACTCAATAGATAAGATTGTGGGTATTCACTCTTGTATTTTCATATATTGATTACTATGACATTAACAACAGCCATTAACACAATGCTGAATGTATTTACATTAATTTTAGCTATTGTCGTTTCATAATTTTTTATCATTATCACCTCTCTCTCTTTTTATGAATATAAAATCAGACAGTTATGATGATATACGTACTCATATTATTTTGCAGGACCTGTCCACATCAGCTGGCTCTGCTGAATCCCAGCAGGAGGAGGTATATTCTCATACCTCGAAGAGAAAAAAGCAAATGGATATGGAAAGTACAAGTTACGAAGCACTTTCCCTTGCATGTGCACACCTTCAGCAAAGTGACGACTCCATTGATATACTGGCAAGGAGCTGGGCTCAAGAATTTCGGAATGTGAGTGCAGAACAGCAAATATATGCAAGGAAGTCTATTAATGATATTCTTTTTGAGGCTCGTTTAGGAACGTTACACAGACATAGTGTGAAAATTAATGAAAATGCTGATGTTCAAACTAAATCTTCCACACCTTTTTGTGACCTCTCCTCCGGGAGCAATTGAAGTATAATATACCAGCAGCAGTGGACTTAATTAACACTTATAACTACTCTGGGGGGAATATTATTGTCACTAGATAGCTAGCTACTGAAGATGCGATTGAGTGGAGTGCGTGTTTACAGGAAAGTGTCAGCAGACCTTTGTAATAGTGATCCCCAGTGCAGCTTATCAAATAACCTACATTATGTCATATTGGTGGTGGATATAATCATGTAGGCTTATTGTTTCTTTACTTTTCAAACATTCAATCAAGTTTATGTTCACTTACGTAACAGATAAAATTTAGTGGGTTTTTTTCGCTAATAGAGTGTTATAGCAAGGTTGCGACACCCAATAAATCGTATATTTCCTATCAGTATATACCTCATTCAACCTACCTTAATATGCTTCTTCAATACAATGACGATAGCATTACAGATCTCCATAATGATACGACCACGACTTGTGGAGAGATGGCCGTGGTGATCACAAGTTCCTGAAATACTCCTCAAATACGAAATAAGTGTATGTAGCAGGATGTTGTCTCCTCAAATATTGGATATTGGATATTCTTTCTTCTATTGATTCGTAACTAAATTTCAACTCAGGAAATAACTGGAATAAAGGAACAAAAATATGAAGTGTCATAAATCATCAATAAAACTAAAGTATTCAGTAAATTCATTATAATGAGGCAGATTTTATATTAAGAATCGCTCACATCTCTCTCTCCTACACCACGTCTCCTTATATTATCTTCATTTCTAACCACAAATAAGCCGAATGTAGCAACAACAACTATTTACATACACTCAGCAACACACCAGGCATCAAAAAACTAATAAAGAAATACACAAAAAACCTGCTAAAACCTCAGAAAATAAGAGAAACAAATACATACCTGGCAACAAAATGCACGGCTTCCCTGTCGCCTCTCCTCCAGCCAGCCATGAACCAGCCTCTCACGCGGCGATCATGGAAGGAGAAGGTTGTGGCGCATCATTGTTCCCATATTTCACCTCGAAACTCTCTATATACCCGACGTGAAGGTTAGTACACGGCCCTAGGTGAAGGTTATAGGTGTGTTAGGTGAGCTACAAGGCTTTATCGATATTTAGACCTGATTCACGGCAAGGAGTAATAGTAATAAATGTGTCCATGCGGTGGACCACGTGTAGTCTTGTCTGGCTTCCTGCAGCTTCCCTCATTTTCCTGTGTATTGATGAGTATTTGGTGTGTGTGTGTAGTCTGAGGAAGGTAGCGGCGGCCCGTTACTTCCACTCCCCTCAGTGACTAATTAATTCAAAATAGTCCTTATTGAACGTTTACTTGGAGAGAGAGAGAGAGAGAGGGGGGTGGAGGGATTGTAGATCGTCAGGAAGAGGGATGTTTTTTCAGTGATTTATTTACTTTCTCTGGTGGTCAGTGTCGTGAACTGCTTCATCGTACACATCCTTTCTGTCCTAAATGGGTTTTTTTTTTTTCGAGTCATTACTTCCCTTATGCCAACGACACTCTCTCTCTCTCTCTCTCTCTCTCTCTCTCTCTCTCTCTCTCTCTCTCTCTCTCTCTCTCTCTCTCTCTCATAAAGAAGACAGACAATTTGGCTTTCCTATCCTCCCCCCCCCCCACCCTCTGCAACGACCCTTGTCCACCCGTTATGGTGTGCAGGGGGTTAACCAGCAGGGTAGAGCAATGGTGGCCCCGGGAAAACACATGCATCACCCAGTGTTATGTTGTGTACCTACCCAGGGGTATAGTTCATGTAGATATGTGTCTATGTGCGCATTCCTTTTATGTGAATGTGTGGTAAAGGTTCAGTAAATTATCAGAATCATATAAAACAGTCAATGTGTGGCTTAGGTTAGATTAGATTATTAAAGCATAGTTTAGTGTGGGCACAATAAAACCCAGGGTCTGGATGGGACGTATCCAGCTAAAAGTTTAGCCTAAACAACCTTGGATTTCAATGACCAAAATAACTCCAGATTTATGTTTACGCTTTATTATTATTTTAAAAAAATTTATTATTAATCTCTTCAGTAATGGGGTGCAGTTAAGATGATTAGTGGCCAGTGTTCACTATTCTAATCCCCAATAGTTTCTGAAATAGTATTAAATTGTTAGACAGTAAGAAGAATGGATATGAAAATGTCAGTACTGAAGAGGTTAACAGGAGACTCTCGTGACAACACTGCTACTGATATTTGAAAGGCATTTGTTGGTGACTGGTTTTCAAGGCTGTTGTATGGTTATAGTGACATATCAGCATTTTTGTATTCATAGCCCTAATCTCTTGTACAGCTGGTAACACTGAAGAACTGTCAACATGAGCATCACAATACATGGACTTGCTTGCAACCTTGCCGTGATGGGACAATGAGGTGCAAGTCAGATGGGTAACTCACTCCACACACTGATCTGGCCCAGCACGTGATGGGGAAGGAGTGAAGGAGCAGCTTTCCATACAACAACCAGGTAAATATCTTCGTTGCTGTTTTGAGTTAATGATTTTATTTATTCTGTATTTGTAGTTTCGCAAACACACATTTTCAAGATTTTCCAAGTGTCTTTTTTGTGAGTTGGGAGTGTAAATGTTGTTTGGGGTACATTTCAAGTTTGACTTTGTGTTTATGGGGAATTTTGTTGTTTAGAAGCATATTAAAGGTGGTATAGCCCATTCTTTGGCTGTTTTACATTTAAACTGCCAAAACATAAAACGCTAAATCATGACAATACTTAAAAATGCATTAAAAATTACCCCAAACACATTTCAACACCCTCTCAAAAACAAGAAACTTAAAAAATCTTGATACTTTACAATGTATTAAAACTTACCCCAAAACATACAAAATGCCATAGAAATACAAAACCAACATTACATTTACAACAAAACACAACAAGCCATACAAAGCTTGCCAAGTACCAGCACCACCACCACCATCATCATCATCATCACGGCCTACTATGATGACCATAATTTCGGATGAGTCTCTTTAGGTTGGCGTCACTAACCCTACTGCAGAGAACTGTATATCTGATGAGGCCTTTGCAACATATACATTGATTTATTTTATCATTTGAATATTTTGTGTATTTATCTATTGATTTATTATTGGGTGTGGGTTTGGGTTTAGTATGAGAAGGTTGATTCATTTATTTTCTCTCTTTGTTATCCCTTCATTTCTTTTCATTAAATTTTCTTCCCTTTCTCCATTTCTTCGTTATAATTTCTTTCTCTCTCTCTCTCTCTCTCTCTCTCTCTCTCTCTCTCTCTCTCTCTCTCTCTCTCTCTCTCTCTCTCTCTCTCTCTCTCTCTCTCTCAGGTTCATTCAAGTCCTACCGAAAGATCCAGTGGTGAAGGAAGAACAAGAAACTAATGCCTTTACATTTTTTAAGATGGGTAAGTTTTTGTTTGTTTATTTTTCTCTTACAATTTTTTCTTACTTGTAATGTACAGTTGTGGTAATGTTAGGTTAGTGGTGGTGGTGTAGTACAGGTGTGGGGATGACACGATGACGAGTCAGAGTACAGGTAAGGGAGTGGGAGGAGGGGGTGCAGTGCTGCGTTCTGTGGCGGCACCTCTCGCCCCCACACCTGTAGCCGGTACACAGCTGATCTAAGAGGCATTTGTCTGAACACCTAAACACTGATGATAACTTTGCTTTTACTCATTGCTTGTTTGGATTAGCTCTTTGTGTTTTTGTTTGAGTTATTTGGTTTAATTCTCTTTTGAAGGACAGTGGAAATGTAATTTCTAAACCAAGATATTGTAAACTGAAATCATTGTAAAACAGAGTAATCCTTTTATTTACTTTTTATTATTTATTTACTATGATTGTCTGTCCTTCCAATTTTAATTTTTGTCCTTTTTTTCAGTTTGCGAATTACAGTGAAGTGGACAACAATGAAGAGAAGAGAGGGCACAGAGGAAGAGGAACAAGTGAGTTTAGTTTTCTTAATTTCTGTTTGTGTGCATAATTGTGATTAAGTCATTATTTTCCATATATTTGATTTATCTTGCAGTGTGTTCTAACATGATGGTTGTTTTTACCTACATTATCTGAAGCCCATGAAACTAAAATATATACTGATAGAAGACACACATGCACACTGTGACCCTTGACCTTGCACACCCCACCACTGACTCTCC
>CM035191.1:812824-815324 GCA_020233015.1 Callinectes sapidus
CTCTCTCTCTCTGCTCTCTCTCTCTCTCTCTCTCTCTCTCTCTCTCTCTCTCTCTCTCTCTCTCTCTCTCTCTCTCTCTCTCTCTCTCTCTCTCTCTCTCTTCGCCGGAATGTTGCATCTCTCGCTATCTGTAACTTCTTTTCTTTACTTCACGGAATCTACTGCCCTGGTCTTCCTAACTACACATCAGTAGGAGCAGCAGCGGAAAGGGAAGGAAGGCACAGTTGATGGACACTGTCATTGATCATCTGCTTCATTAATTACAAGTGAGCGTCAACAGAAAGGCGTACAAACACAAGTGCAGGAGAAGGTGATAACAAATCCTGTTATCTGTATTTTGCTTTACACCTAAAGACGAAAACCCGCAGCATCACAAGGGTTTCTACATATAACAACACCATAGCTCATGTGGAAACACACACTCACACACAGACACACACACACACACACACACACACACACAGATCAAAGTCATTTCCACCCTGGAGAAGCAGAGTTCCAACAAGTGTGTCCGAGTGACTCACGTCGGAGAAACAGATGCTTTGATGCCAAATAATGACTCAAAAACTTCACTCAGGAATATGGAGAGCGTTGCCACAACACTCAACTGCCTCAAAGATAAAGACAGACTGAGCATCCACAGCACCAATTTATAACTGCAACGTGGGTTACAAATGAAAATGAAATAAAATAAAAATGAATAAAAAAGCAATTTGGCTCATATTTTGGGCATCCAGCCCCATCTGTTGTGTGCAAAACATATCTACAATGAAGGGGCGCTGGTACGGAATCTCCATTGAGAGTAAGATGATGAATAAGGTGATCACAAGGAGTGTGGAGTGTGCGTGTAGCTGGAACACTCTGTCCCCCCGAAGTATTGCTGTCAACAAATCCACACACTTCTCAGAGGCGAAGTTTTATCATTGAATTAGTCACTGTATCTTTAGTTTCCATGTCACTTTGTCTTATTTTCTTTTAACAATAATAATGTTTTTTTTAAGTAGAATCTATTAAAATAAATTCTACTTCAAAAAACAGATGCAAGTTATCAAAGTGTTGTAAAAGTTGCTGCTTTAATATTTTTCACGAATCACGAGAAACATTTGTGTAGAAAAGTTTCTGTTCTATTTATAAATGATCAATTGCATCACTGGTGACTTTAAAGGCTAATTATGTTAAACAGCTTTAGACCTGTCACACAAAGTTACCACATTTTTTTGCGGTGATTTCAGACTTTTTATTTATATTTATCTATTCATATATTGTCTTCAAACTTTCTACACAAGCACGCACGCACGCACGCACGCACACCCACCCACCCACCCACCCACACACACACACACACACACACACACACACACACACACAAACACTATCATATTATTATTGATCAGTGAAGAGACATTCCCACACCTTGAGTGCAAAAAAATACCGTGGGCTTGAGAAGACCAGTAGTGATTACAGAAGAGTTTATGGCGGAGGAGTGAATTGTTCAAACCCAAACCAAAATCCAAACCTCCCCTAACACTGCAGTACATTGGGGTGAGGACGTGATGAAAGGGATGCTAAGGTCTTCATAACAATTGAAATGGGTGAATTGTGGCCTGTGTATGGTGGATGGTGTATGGTACAGATTACGTCTTATGGATGGTTGTGGAAGTCGTGGGGATGATTATATCGCTTTATTCTTTATTTTTTTTGGTGTAGAAAGATCAGTTGAAGGAAATTTGTGTAGCTATCACAATCACCACCACCACCACCACCACCACCACCAACAACAACAACGGCAACAATGACAACAAAAACAACCACATTTGAATCATATATCAATAACCAACTGAGTTCATGTTATATATGTTTCGTGTATGTATGAATCAGGGCCACCCTTAATATAAACAACAACAACAACAACCCACACCACCTACAAACAATAATCACCTCATGCTAGAACGATCCATATAGCAAAACAAAACATACAAAAAAAAAAAAAAAACATTTCAGAAATCAGACCAAGAAAATTAACTATGTAACAAAACAAAATGATATGTGGCACGAAAACAGTCCTCCTCCTCCTCCTCCTCCTCCTCCTCCTCTTTTTCCTCTTTTTCCTCCTGTTTTTCCTCCTTTTCCTTCTCCTCCTCCTTCTCCTCCTCCTCTTCCTCCTCTCCTTCCTCCTCTTTTCCTTTTCCTCCTTATTTGCCTAAAATTGTGGATGGTCTTAGCACAAACTCAACTTTTTCTGGTCATATTTTCTACTGATCTATTGCCACGTCTGGAGAAAGTGCAATGTGTGTGCATATGTACGTGTGTGTGTGTGTGTGTGTGTGTGTGTGTGTGTGTGTGTGTGTGTGTGTGTGTGTGTGTGTGTGTGGAGTGTTATGCAAGATTGAGATTGAAGTTTTCCTCTCCTTTTTTCTTTTTCTCTCCGTTTTTTGTTTTTATTTTTTTTTTGTTTTGTGTTTTTCTTCCTCTTTTTTTTTTAAGGCATATTCATAAGACA
>CM035191.1:820324-825047 GCA_020233015.1 Callinectes sapidus
GTAATCCATCCCCGTCTCATGTTATCACGTTCATCCACATCTATTTTTAATTGTTTCATGAGCAGAATCTAAACTCCACTATGCAAAAGAAATGTAAAACATCTCTATATCTTCACTTTTCTTATAGTTCTTAATTACAACATGTGGTTCCTATTGCCATGTGTTATTACATTCATCCTCATCACTTTTTTTTTTCCAAGAGCCGCCTCTGAAGAACACTGATTAAGTTAACCTCTTTCAATACTAGGCCACATTTTTAGCAATAGTTTTATGTATGGTTAGACGAATTTACTGACATTAGGACGTTAAGAAGGAGGTGAAAAGATTGATAACCATGGGTGTGTACTATTAGTTTCTGACGCTGTATAAAATTGACAAATAATAAAAGAATATGAAAATGCGTCCCAGTACTGAGGGTGTTAATAGAATGAAGGAAGCAGAAAGGGGGCGAACCACTGTTTAGCTTTGCACGCTAAAGTAAAGAAACGAATGAAGTTTTGTTTTCTTTCCTTCTCTTTAACTTGTCAGCAAATCTGGAGAAAGACATAAAAAGTCGGGACACAAAATAAAAGGAAATAAAAAGAAGAGAAAGGAAAATAGAAAGAGGAAAAAGAAAGAGTGGGGAAAAAAATGCTCATCTTAAATCGAGGAGAGAGTAAAACAAAGAAAAAAAAAGTAACTTTGGCAATTTAGTTACGAAGAAGCCAAGAGCAAGTCCTTCACAAAACAGAAAACGCTGGACACTATTTTCCAAAGCAGCGCCAAAGAGAGAAGAGGGAATCACACATATTCTTCCGAGGACACGTGGATGCAAACTCACGTCTTTGATATCCCGTGCAAACCTTCCACCACTCCATCACAGGAAATAAGAGAGAGAAAACTGCACATAAATTCATAAGGTTTGTGGATGCAAGCTCATGTCTTTGGTCCTTATTCTTGAAAATCCTGCTCCCTCATTTCCTTGTTGATGATGTAGAATCCATATTATATCCTTCAGTACTGGGACGCATTTATATATTTATTCTGATTCTTATTTCTCAATTTGTATTGGAACGAATTTTTATATTTATTCTGCTTATTATTTGTCGATTTTCTACACTTCAGAAGCTCATGTGAGGCTTAAATAGTACAGACTCTAGCCATTAATTTCCCAACCTCCATAGTAAAAGTAGTATAAGTTAGTATATAAGCAATACTCTAACGTTAATAAAGTAGTCTAAACACACCCAAACTACCGTGAAAATGTGTCCCAGTTTAGCAACAAGTACCTTTAGTTAAACATCTCGAGAAGATACACTATAGTCTAACAAAGGTAAAGGTAAAATGATAATAACTTTAGAGACACCTAGGAACACCATGCATGCTTTTTGTTCCTCTTCCCTTTATTACTTCTTACATGTCCTCAGTAACTTAGTCCAGCGCATCCTCTTCCTCCGGGCCCAGCTGTCTTATGTCTCTCTCGATTCCATCTCTCTACCTAACCATTTGTCCTTCCCAGTTCTAAAAGGAAAGTGGCTCGGAATATCTGTCTGTAACAAGATTCACAACCACAACCATTACGCAAGTACTGTATGCTACCTTCCTATCTAAAAAAAATAATATAGTAACACAGTGGAAGATTACACACCACCACCACCACCACCACCGCCCTGTTGTGTTTAGTTTGAGCGGGCGGCGAGGCAAGGCAAGGACAATTTGTCACTTGAGTCCTGTGGGTTTTGAGGCGCACAAAACGAGTAGCCCTCTCGAGGCTCGTTATGGGGGTGGTGTGGTGGCACGCCGCGTCAACTTCGCTGTCACCGTCTTGAAGCTGCCACAGTGTCTTGAGAACATAAGTATATATGGGATACATCATAAAGGATACAGGATACAACATAAGAAGCGTAAGCAAATTAGTCAGGATCAATAATCAGGGCAAGACAAGGAATGGAAAAAAGATAGAAAGAAATTGGTTTTGAAATGGAGTTTGTGGCGAGTTCAGGCGTATGAAAACACAATCTTAACCCAAGGCTTTACTTAGCAATAAGCCAGAGCTACAGGAGTATATAAGTAGACAGGCTGGAGTGAACTGACGTCCTTGAGGAGTCGTCAGAGCAAGAAAAACACGGTCGAGTTAGATGAATACAAGTTCGTAGCTTCGAAACAATACATAATGAAATAAAACATCGAACACCCTAAAACCGAAACACAACACCAAATATGCACTGATATTATATATATGTAACTACAACCTACTTAACCATTAACACCATAGAGTTGTAGCTTACTAGGTTATTACTGAGAGGTTTCAAGGAAGATGGGTAGGAAGCTAGGTCTCGTGTGGGCACCAGGGGTGTTTTTCTGTCAGCTTCGTTAATGTTCTTATATTCTTACATAAGAGGAGTTTCCGAAAGCCATCAGTGTCGCATGTGATGTTTACCTATTTTGATCTCTCCTCACCGTCTATGAACAGGTCTTATTCAATAGAACTTCATTTTGACTAGGCATAAACAAAGTGGTTACTGATTCACTTACATCTGCCATCCTGTGTGTGGCGTAATGAAATGAATGGTGATAGCCACTTCTCCTTCCAAGCAGGCAGCATTGGTGTGTGGCATGTGGTAGTTCTTAGCAGCTACGGAACAGAGAATCCCGCAGAAACAAGTAGATGGAGATCGGTGTTGAAATAGAGGTCATAGTTACATTCTCTTTTACACTTACATTAGTGATAAATTAGGTGAATGATGGGAGGAATGCGAAAACAGAACCACACTGACGTATCGAAGATCCTGCATTCTACTACTGAAAAAAAAAAAAAATAATAAATGTAGCACACACACACACACACACACACACACACACACACACACACACACACACACACACACACACACACACACACCGAACGTTAGACATTTCCCGTCGTCTTCTCTGCATCATATTCCTCTTGAGCAAAAAAAAAAAAAAGAAAAAGAAATAAAAAAAATAACCATTATATTCATGGCGTGAAAGCAATTGCCTGAATAAAGACAACAGCACGCCTTTCTGAGAGTATTGAGTTCAGGCGAGACAATCCAGGTTTTGGAGGAAGGAACGTGCAAGAAGGAGTAACGATATCCATCCTCATAAACTGCAGATTAAAAACTATAATGCCTCTAGTTTTTTTTTTTCTGAACCTCCTCCTTTCTGCAATATAGTGTTGTCGAAATTAGAAAAAAAAAAGTTTAAATCTACGGATATTTCTTTTCTTCCCTTAACGAGGTAGAAACAGTGGACTGAAAAATGAGTTTCTATCGAAAGAAGATTACCGAAAATATTAAATGAGGCAGAGGATGTTTGGCATAGTTTCTTATTTCCGAGGGTACGAGGAGGCGAGGGAATGTGGGCAAAGGTTCTTTTTTTATGTGGAAGGAGGGAGGAGGGGAGAAAGGGAAGCCACAAGAGAGAAAGAGACGCAACCAAGGCAACGAAGTGAACAAACACGAGAGGGAGCGAAGGGCAGGGGAAACAATAGTGCACCAGGACCAGGAACTGAGAGAGAAAATGGAAGGGGAGGACAAGTGGGAGGAAGAGGAAGAGGAAGAGGAGGAAGGCGGGATGAACAATGGAAGGAGGACATAGCGAAAAGAAATAATAGAGACTTGGAAGGAATGGAAGAAAGGAAGTCTATAGTGACGGAGGAAGAGAAAGGAAGAGGAGATATTTAAGATAAGGTGACGCGGAAGTAAGTGAGGAAGAAGATAAGCTGAACAAAGAAAGGAATAAGGTGGAGAAATGAGAAAGAAAAGGAGGAAGAAAAGGAGAAGAAGAAGGTAGTGGTGGATTCAGATTTAAACTTCTTTTCATTGTGTTCGTGTGTTTTCCCATTTCTAGAAGTAGTTGCATTATGACATGTGTGATAAATTCATGATTATAATTAGGAAAATATAGTATTAGTATCTGGGTTTCCAAAGATCAGTACAGTCTTTACATAAAACTATTTTCTTAATTTGAAATGAAAAAAAAAAGCATAAAATAAAACAAGAATTATAAAGGGAAGAAGAAAAGAAGAAAAGAGAAGACGAAGACGAAGAAGATGAAAATTTTGATAATGATAAAGATGAAAAAGAAGAAGAAGACAATGAAGAGAAACCGATGACATAGAACCGCAAGAAAAGTAGATACATAAATAAAACACACACTAGATACATAAAACAAAACATACAAACACTAACAAAAAATAAATAAATACAATAAAAAACAAACGAAAAACAAAACGAAAAAAAGACCAGAATAGAACGAAAATGAGCCACATATTCAGGAGAAACTTAAGGAACTTCACCGCACTCTAAATTTGGGACAAGTATTCTAAAGCTACAAAACAAAAGGGAAAAATTGGTGGTGGCGGCGGCGGCGGTGGTGGGGGTGGTGGTAGCGGTGGTGGTGGTGGTGGTGGTAGCGGTGGTGGTGGTGGTGGTGGTGGTGGTGGTGGGAGGTAATACGTCAGGGGAAGTAATGATGCGGAAAGATTTCATTCACTATTTTTCAGGTGGTATCGATAAAAGTGTGTAGGAGTGAGTGGTGGGTGGGTTGCGTTAGGCCAGTAGTGTGTCTATTGGGTCTGCTTCTGGTGCTTCTTGTGAGTGTTTCTTTGTACGTTTTACGGAGTGTTTCTCTTATCTTTGTATTAGTGATTGTGTGTGTTTGGTCTGTATGTTATCTCTCTCTCTCTCTCTCTCTCTCTCTCTCTCTCTCTCTCTCTCTC
>CM035191.1:838572-851072 GCA_020233015.1 Callinectes sapidus
TACATTACAGGTACATCATGACACATTACATTATAGGTGCACCGTTACATCATTACATATTACATACATTACAGGTACATCATTACATATTGCATTACAGATACATCATTATAGGGTACTTAATACTAACTTTACATACATCTTATATTACTTATTACATACATACTTATTCTTAAATCTATGTCCTCTGTTGCTGCTGGGGCTGGTGCTCATCTTCTTCCTCTGCTGCTGCTGCTGCTGCTGCTGGGTGGTGGTGGTGGTCTTGCCTCTGTTGCATCCTCCTCCTTATTCTGGTCACTACATGGATTACCAGATACTGACTCTCTCTCCTAACCTAACCTAACCTATCCTATTCTATATAGTCTATATTTAAAACCTAAATGAGTGAGTCAGTGTGGCAGTCCTTGTAGTTCCCAGGGTGGGGGGGAGGGGTGGGGAGGGCAGCTCTCCCCTGGGCAGTGGATGATTTTTTATTTTTTCGCAAGTTCCTAGTGGGGTTTGAACCCACTCTTCCCTCACTCAACTTTAAATTTCATCACTCTACCCACTGGGCCACGAGGGCCCACCCAAAGTTTTGCAAAATTAGTCTATTTCCCCATCTAATGTTCAGGCTCCACTGGGCTACAGAGGATGTACTGAACATGTTACTTCCCTAACTGTTCCTGCCGCACCAAAAGTTCAGTGGACAATGACTGACACTGACTGCTGCCAATCTTAATGTGAACATTTACATTGACACCGATAATGAGATATAGTATATCTCATTATCGGTGTCAATGTCAATGTTCACATTTATAAGATTGGCAGCAATCCGTGTCAGTCATTGTCCATTGAACTTTTGGTGCGCCACGAACAGTTAGGGAAGTAATGTGTTCAGATTTTAATGTGTTTTTATTTATTTTCCTTGTTTATTTCTTTAGTGTGTAATAAGGATGATGCAGGTGGGTCGTTGCGTGTCTATGTAGTGATACAAAGTGTGAGGTGAGGAGTGTGCCAGGTGGTGTGGTGTCTTACACAATATGTACCTACCTGCCTCCACATACCATTGGGACTGACAAATAGCGTGTGTGGCAGATCCAAAGTAAATGTCATCTCTAGTAATCTGATGTCATCTAATCATATCACTCAAACCACTTACTTTTTGTTCTTTTCACTTAACACCATTATACATCATTAAAATTGGTTTTATCATACTGTGCTCCATCAAAAGTGATCTTATAGAATTTTGTTCTTGCGTCATCATCTTCCATCCCATTCCATTAAGATCACCTTTGTTGGTCCTCCAGGGTAACATCAACATGTACATCACCTCATTAGGGCAAACCTGCGCCTACATGGTTGGTGAGGCCAAAATAAAGGAAGTAAGTCGAATGGCCGAGGAAGCATTAAACGATGGTTATCATCTGGAAGACTTCCATAGCGTGGTGCTGGGCTGCTTAATTAACATCACCACCACCACCACCTCCGCCACCACCACTACACAACGTTGAGGTGTTAGTGGTGTTTTTCGTGGATTCTGTTATGAGTTATAAGTGATATTATTGAAATGAACTAAGCGTTTGAAGGCTACGAAATAAAGTAAATAGTATTAACACGCTTACTCCTACTATTACTACTATTCTTAATACTACTGCTCTTACTCCTACTACTACTACTACTCCTACTAGTACTATTAATAGTACTGCTACTACTTCTACCATTACTACTACTACTACTACTACTACTACTACTACTACTACTACTACTGCTACTACTACTATTACTCCTACTACTACTCCTACTACTACTCCTACTACTACTTCTACTACTACTACTCCTACTACTATTAATAGTACTGCTACTACTTCTACCATTACTACTACTACTACTACTACTACTACTACTACTACTACTACTACTACTACTACTACTACTACTACTACTACTACTACTACTACTACTACTACTACTACTACTACTACTACTACTACTACTACTACTACTATTAGTAGTACTGCTACTACTACTACTACTACTACTACTACTACTACTACTACTACTACTACTACTACTACTACTACTACTTTTACTACTACTCTTACTACTACTCTTACTACTATTAATAGTGCTGCTACTACTTCTACCATTACTACTACTACTACTACTACTACTACTACTACTACTACTACTACTACTACTACTACTACTACTACTACTACTACTACTACTACTACTACTATTAGTAGTACTGCTACTACTGCTACTATTAGTAGTACTGCTACTACTGCTACTATTAGTAGTACTGCTACTACTACTATTAGTAGTACTTCTACTACTACTACTACTACTACTAGTAGTAGTACTTCTACCACTACTACTACTACTACTACTACTACTACTACTACTATTACTCCTACTACTACTTTTACTACTACTCTTACTACTACTCTTACTACTATTAATAGTGCTGCTACTACTTCTACCATTACTACTACTACTACTACTACTACTACTACTACTACTATTAGTAGTACTGCTACTACTACTACTACTACTACTACTACTACTACTACTACTACTACTACTACTACTACTACTACTACTACTACTATTAGTAGTACTGCTACTACTGCTACTATTAGTAGTACTGCTACTACTACTGCTACTACTACTACTACTACTACTACTACTACTACTATTAGTAGTACTTCTACTACTACTACTACTACTACTACTACTAATTCTACTACTACTACTACTACTACTACTACTTCTTCTTCTTCTTCTTCTATCTCAGCATTAACTTTGAGCTAATAACTTTTGTCCTCTTCCTATTCACCACTTCTATCTTCATTCTATTATTCATCAACGATCTTCTGAACCAAACTTCTTGTCCTACTCCTATGTTGATAATACCACACTACACTTTTCCAGGTCTTTTCATAGACGACCTACCCTTCAGGAAGTTAGCACATTCCGCTTCACAGAAGCCACAGAGCGCCTGATTTTCATCTCTCCAAGATTTCCGATTGGAGCAGAGAAAACTTTGTAGTGTCCATTGCCTCAAAAACTCAATTCTTCCATCTATCAGCCCGACACAACCTTGCAGACAACTGCCCCTCCTACTTCAATAACACTCAACTGTCCCATTCTTTTACATCGAATATTCTTGGTCTGCCCTTTATTCATTACCTAAACTGGAAACTTCTTCTCTAACCAATGACAGCTCTATGAGGTTAGTCGTCTTGACAGCTTCTATGAGGTTAGTCGTCTTGACAGCTTCTATGAGGTTAGTCGTCTTGACAGCTTCTATGAGGTTATGTCGTGTTGAGTCGTCCAGTTTTCTGCTAACTCGATTCCCTCCGCGGGCCATGTATGGAGAGTCGTTCCTAATATGTATAGAAGATTTCAATTCCAAAGCTTTTCGTCTGATCAACTCCTCTCTTCTGACCTCTTCAGCCTCTTTCTCACCGCCGCAATGTATCACTTACCTGCCTCCCCTCCTCCAGCGGCCTCACTGCTTTCTTTTAGCAGTTTTATTGCCCTAGTCTGGATTTCCTCTCCTACATAAAAAGACATGATTGGTTTCCATTACCACGTAACGGTTCACTTTCTTTAGCCCAATCCTGTTCAAGAAATAGCCCAACTGTAGCTGCTGGAAGTTATTAAACCAAGTTACACCAAACTGCAAACCCAAAGACAATCAAAACTTTACAAAAATACTTTTATTATTGGAACAAATAAGTGCAAATACAATACATTGATATGAAGATGGGAAAGGGATTGCTTTTCATCATTACTTAAATGATAATCCGAGCATTAGATCCTAAGATAGCCTTGTCCGTGGATCCATAGAAACCACGAATGGCTAATCATGAAACATTTACCTCACCTTCCAACTGCCAGGGATATTTTAGGGCAATCAGGGATATTCCGGTTGTCCCGACTCCTTTTAACTTTATTGTTAAGAAGTATGTTGTACTTTCTTTTTCTTTCCTTTATTTTTTTCCTTTTTCTTTTATATTTTTCTTCCTTTTTCCACTTGTTGTTGTTGTTCTTGTTCTTCTTCTTATCATCATCATCATCATCATCATTATTATGACTATTGTGTTTGTTGTTGTTGTCGTTACTACTACTACTACTACTACTACTACTACTACCATTATCATTATTGTTATTATAGCCTGCCTTGCTAATTTGCTCATTAAATCTATTAAAATTCATCTTGACATGTTCATTCGACAGACAATCATCATTTTCGCCGGGTTAATTAGGCAACCTGTATTTGTGAAGTCTATTAGTTTATTTGTTTACTTATTCAAATGTGTAGCAACCAATCACTAGTTTACCTACTTTATTTTTCTGCCTATCTATCTACCTATTTATCTATTTATTTATTTACTTATTCAAATGTGTAGCTTGTTTACTTGTTTACCTATTCTATTTCTCTGCCTATCTATCAATCTATCTCTATATTTATCCATTTATGTATCTGTCTATCCGTCTTTCTGTCTGTCTATCTATCTACTTATTTATCTGTCTATCTATCTATCTATCTATCTATCTATCTATGTACTAATCTGCCTACCTATCTATCTATCTATCCCTCCTTCCCTAATAATAATAAGCTTGAGCAGGGTGGTGCAACTTTATTTCAATTGTTTCAACCTGAAACACAAACATCATGACACCACATATTTGTACCTCTCAGTATACAGCACATGAAATGTTGGAATATGATATCACCCCAGGAACACCACATTTGTAATTACCAATATCAATACACAGCACATATGTTGTATAATACAACCAGTAATCAATCAATGAAACATAAACACTTACACGTTGCCTCTCGTCACTGGGCCTAGGGCGCATATTTGTCCATGACATCAACAACAGCCGTAGCCTAATCAACTCCCGCCACCTGGTGAAGTAATGAGCATGATAGTAACTACACTGTCCATGCACCCCAGGAAGAAAATAACCCATATGGTGGCACGGCACCATAAGCAGACACATAGCATATATGGACAATCCGAGCACTGACAATAAACCTGAAACCCCTGTGACATCACACACATCATAACATTTTAGCCCAACAAACAAATGGCGGCATGGCACCGCCGGTAGACTAACACATAGCATATATGGACAATCCGCGCACTGACAATAAACCTGCAACCCCTGTGACATCAAATACACATCATAACATTGTAGCACATAGTACATACCTCTCACAAAGTAATAAATCCTGTTACAAATCAGCTTACGAGTCAGGACACCGGTAGCACAACAGCGCCCCTTACCCACACCGTGGCCACGTCACAACAGGCCGGCCCACAGTATAAAGGCTTACAAATAACTTCCTTTACAAGAATATAATTGACAATACCATAAAAAAAACAAGAGAAAATAATCCCATACAAGTACAATAAAAAGAATATACAAATAAGTATGTGAAACAAATAAGTGACAAGACCGTCCCGCGCTTGGCACAGCTGCCCAACCCCGGGAAATATAAACTATCGGCATTGACGATACACTCCCCCACCCAATTTACAAAATGTCTTCAACTGGCAGTATCACAATTAATTTATGTACAGATCTACTAACACAAATGTCACTTTGGCCTTGGTAAGCATGTCCTGGTCTTTGAATCTTATATCGTACAATTACATCTCTCACCTTGTCATATCTACTCGACTTTATTGCTTTCACTTGAGCAAGTTTCCATTCTCCTTTGATAGCATCTTTGTCTTGAAGCACAACAATGTCGCCTACACGAACGTTTCTCTTATCAACATGCCACTTTTGCCTAATGATAAGAGTAGGAAAGTAATCTCGTTGCCATTTTCTCCAGAAACTATCAACAATCTGATCCATAAATTTCAGTCTACCTGTGATATCAATTCTTTCTTTGGACATCTTACTTGTTGGTACTTTGTTGTTAGTCCTACCCAATAACAAGTCATTCGGACATAGATATGAACCCATACTAACATCAACTCCAGGTTTCATACCAATTGGTCTTTCATTCAGGATATTTGCAGTTTCATATAACACCGTTTGCAATTCCCCAAAGGTAAGTTTAGAATCTCCTATCGCAATCCTGAGGGCACGTTTTGCTGATCTGATTAATGCCTCACTACAACCGTTCTGCCATGGAGCATCTGCTGATTTGTTGAAAACCCAAGTAGTGCCCTTGTAAGTAGTAAATGCTTGAACTTCTGATTCATCCCAATTTTGTCTTATTGTTTTTAGCTCCTTACTTGCTGCAACTAACCGAGTACCAGAATCTGAATGGATAGTGTGAGGATGCCCTCTCAAAGATACAAATCTCCTGAATACAGTCAGAAAACTCTGAGTATTATAACTGTCAGCCAAGTCTATATAAATTGCACGTGTCACTAGACAAGTGAAAATAACACCATATGCTTTAGTCATTGTTCTTCTCTTAACAGTATCCCTGATGGCAAAGGGTCCAAACAAATCTAATGAGGTATAGTAAAATGGTGGAGCAGGTTTCATTCTTTCTGAGCAAACTTGGCCCATGCTTTGACGGACAGTAACTGCTTCTTATTTTCTACAAACTACACAATATCTCTTTACATTCTTAATCAACCGTCGGGCAGCTGGGACCCAGAACTTTGTCTGCAATTTGGCTAACGTATTTTCCACTCCCCCATGATCTATTCTGTGTAAATGTTCTATATACAACTTAACAACTTTGCTGTTGGATGGCATGAGAATAAAAGAATCTTGGTTCCAGTTTTCTTTAAGCCAATGAGACATCCTTTCTCCAACTACTATGATCCCATCTTTACTCATGCTAGGTCCTAATCTCTTATAGGAATGTTCCCAGTCAGTTTGCAGTGTTCTCTGTTCTTCAAGAATAAGATGTTTTTCCGCTTCTTCGATAAAAAAAGGAGTCGGGTGGCTCGATGCAGCCTTAAATGATTTGGCTTTAATGGCTGCAATAACTCTTGCAATAACTCGAAGTAGCTTTTTGTAGCAACTAAATCTGTCCACGTTTATGAGCTTTGAATCAGACTCACATTTCTCATTGGATACACATGTCAAAGTAAGACTGTTTCTGTCAGGCAGTTCTTCATTGCATAGTTTACTGACTGGCCAAAGGCTAATCTCATGTAACAAAAACTCTGGTCCCTTCTGCCACAAAGAGTTGCTATGTAAATAGTTAGGGTGGCAAGGCCTTGTTGTTAAGTCTGCAGGGTTTTCACTGGTTTTTACCCACCACCATTCAGCTGGATCTGTTTTTGCTTGTATTTCAGCAATCCTATTTGCTACAAATGTACCAAAACCATAGGATTCCTTCTGAATTTGGGCCCTGACAATAGCAGAGTCCACTAAATGCATGATAGAATGGAATTTCCAGTCAGATTCCTTTTCAATCATAACACGCAAACGGCACGACAATATTGCACCGCATAGTTCAAGACGAGGTATAGTCATCTGTTTAACAGGTGCAATCCTATTCTTAGCCATGACTAGGTGTGATTCATACTGTCCAGTGGTTAACTCCCATCTCACATATGCAGAAGCGCCATATGCTAATGAACTACTATCTGAGAATACCACAAGCATGGGATCGCCTACAGCATTATCAGGTTTGATACACCTCTTAAATGTAAGATCCTCCAATTCATACATCTCATGAAAGAAGCTGCACCATTTATCTCTCAATCTATCTGGTAATGCATCATCCCATGTGTATTTGGCAGATGTGTTCTTTTCATTTGAGGAAAGTTCTCTCATCAGCAGCTTAGGAAATAATGTGAATGGTGTAATCAGTCCCAGTGGATCATATACAGCAGCAATCTGACTCAATACCATCCTCTTGGTCAAATTCCTAGGCACACTACTGTCTACATTTGTTATAGTAAGATTTGGGCCCTGCCGCACATTTCTGATTTTTCTTGAAAAGTTTAGCTTTACTTTATACTTGAAGTGATCTTCTTTCGGGTCCCAGTTCAGGCCAAGTACACTTTCCTCATAACTATCTAAAAGACTCACATCTGTGGTTTCACTCTCACCACCTGATATAATCCAATGTTTGATCTTAAAGCCACCCTCATTCAATACCAGATCGATATCACTTGTCAGCTGTCTAGCTTCACACATATTATCACAACTGTGTACAATGTCATCTACATAAGAATTCTTGCATACAACATTCTTCACCTCAGGGAACTTTGATTCATGCATCTCCACAGTTTTCTTGAGGGCCATCATAGCTATCACACCACTAGGTTTATCTCCAAAGGTTACAGATGTCATGATATAATGATCTGGTGGTTTACTAACATTCATATTACGCCAAAGAAATCTATGGGTATGCTGATCCAAAGGCCCCAGTTTCACAGAGTGGTACATTTTGGAAATATCTCCAGTTAAAGCAATTTGTCCTTGACGAAATCTGATCAAAATACCTAATAAGTTAGTTAGAACATTTGGGCCCTTAGCCCAGTAATCATTTAAGCTGTGTCCCATATAAAATGCTGAGGAATTGAATACGATCCGAAGTGGAGTTGAACTGGAATTTGGTTTTAGGACATCATGATGAGTAACATAATGGACTGGGCCATCATATTCATTTATCTCCTGAACAGACAACTTTTTGGCAACTCCTCTATTTACCATATCCTTAATTTGATCATCATACAGTGCAGAATACTGAGGGCCCAGTTTGCTTAGTCGCTTTTCAGTTGACTTCATGCGTGCAACAGCTGCGGATACATTATTTGGTAGGTCCTTTGGATCTTTAACCCAGGGGTATTCAGCAGTCCAAATTTTCTTGTCCTTATTGTATGCTAAACCTGCATTTATCATATCTAACTCTCTTTCTTCCTTAATGCTATAGTTTTTGTCTCCTATAGCACAAGAGCCACACTTACAAGCTCCGCACCTTGGAACACAGTATGTGCCCAACGCTTCTATTTCAAAAAACCTTTCTAGATTTAGTGTCACCTTTGATGTCTCTTCTACACTTAAAGCTGTAGGGTGCAAGAAGCTAGTTGCATGATTAACCCTGACAGTGAAAGCATAATCTCTGTGTGATTCAAATCTAACAAGAGGGTGTGACCCCCGAATGCAATATCCAAACATGTTCTTCATAAGTTGTAAATTATCTACAGTAGATTCAACTACTGGCATCAAGTTGCACCAATCAGTACCAATCAACAAGTCAATATCACCTTCTGGTCTGTCAAGATCTGCAACAGTGATATTTCTGAATAATGCTACCACCTTTGTCAAGTCAACTTTGCATATGGCTGAAGTTATATGCTCAATCCCATATGCAGTGATGTGCCTAACTTTCCCGTACAAGTCAACCAGGGGGATAGTATATTCACGACTGTGCAATTTTTCAGTCATTCCACCCACTTTAGTCACTGAAAGGGTTACTTCCTTTCCTGTTAAACCTAATCTAGATGCCGTGTCAAATATAACCAGGGTTATATCACTACCCGGATCCCATAGTGCATTCAATGGTATGTTGCAGTCACGAGAGTATACCTTGCTCATCATCAGCAATGCCTTATCTCTTACTCTGTTCTCATATTTTCCAGACAATGACATGTGAAACATCAGTCCCTCAATGTAAGCATCATGCAGTAAAGGATGATGGAATTTGCTACACTTAAAACCTTCAGTGGTATTGATATTGCAAGGCCTCTTAGACTGACATCTTTTGGATATATGATTACCATTAAGACAACTGAAACATACATGGTTGTATTTGATTGCTTCCATTTTTTCACTACTATTCATTTCCTTAAATTCCTTGCAGTTATGTATAGTATGAGTGTTGGAATCATGCAACCAACATCTACTACCCCGATACCATGGTACCTCTGAATCCTTTCTTTCCTTCCCCAAACTCTGAATAGACTGAGTGAGCTGGTTCAAACATTGTCTCATTTCACTTTGCTCTTGCTTGAGTTTATGGATAGTAGAAGTCATATCACTATTCCCTTCCATGACTTCACTATCAGCATTATGACAAACTCTACTGCTTGCACATGCCCTCATACTAAAATCCATGTATTCCATCACCTTCCTCTCCCGTAGTAAAAACTCTAGCAATTTCTCAAAAAGATTTCCTGAGTTTCTGTATTGTTCTGACCACAAAACCCACTCACGTTTCTGTGTGCTGGGCATAATCTTTTCAATGAAACTCACCATGCTTGTCGTGTTCATCTCCTTCTCTAAACTCATCCTTTTCATATCTAACCAGCACCTTTCAAGCTTTTCCACCATCCTTATGAAACTTTTAGTATCCCCTTCACCAATAGGTTTAATAGTCTTCAGGTCACAGAGTATGGTATCCACCAGCTTGCAACTATCACCAAATTTGTCATCCAGCCTTTTAAACATTTTGTCATAATCATTTTCTACACCTTGCACAACACTGAGTGCTGGTCCACTGAGACAAGATCTTAATGCATATGGATCTTTATGGAAACTGCCTTTCATTAACCTCTCATAGTCTTCTTTAAAGTTAGGATAGTCTCTGATTTCACCACTGAATACTGGTGGTGGTATACTCTTTACTTTGAGTGCCTTATCTTTCTCCTCATTGTCAACATTAACCTGTTGTTGCTGTTTAATACACAACACTTCTATTTTCTTGCTTTCTAGTTCATTAATATACTCCTCTGCCTCAATCATAGTACTCTCTCCTTTACCTTTAAAGACAAGAAGTTCTATGTATTCTTCATGAAGTCTTTCTACCCTTATAAAAGCATCACATACCTCCTTGCATAAATCATCTAACACAGCTTGTGTACCTTCCTGTTTGGCAGTGACTATGAAGAGATTGTACTTCCTCGTGAATGTCCTCTTGGCCACGGTGCGGGCATTCTTGACTCGCTCTATGTCCTCTTCACTCATCTTGGAGACGTGTTGAAATGTAGGCCCACTAATAATAAGCTTGAGCAGGGTGCTGCAACTTTATTTCAATTGTTTCAACCTGAAACACAAACATCATGACACCACCACATCCACCACATATTTGTACCTCTCAGTATACAGCACATGAAATGTTGGAAGATGATATCACCCCAGGAACACCACATTTGTAATTACCAATATCAATACACAGCACATATGTTGTATAATACAACCAGTAATCAATCAATGAAACATAAACACTTACACGTTGCCTCTCGTCACTGGGCCTAGGGCGCATATTTGTCCATGACATCAACAACAGCCGTAGCCTAATCAACTCCCGCCACCTGGTGAAGTAATGAGCATGATAGTAACTACACTGTCCATGCACCCCAGGAAGAAAATAACCCATATGGTGGCACGGCACCATAAGCAGACACATAGCATATATGGACAATCCGAGCACGGACAATAAACCTGAAACCCCTGTGACATCACACACATCATAACATTTTAGCCCAACAAACAAATGGCGGCATGGCACCGCCGGTAGACTAACACATAGCATATATGGACAATCCGCGCACTGACAATAAACCTGCAACCCCTGTGACATCAAATACACATCATAACATTGTAGCACATAGTACATACCTCTCACAAAGTAATAAATCCTGTTACAAATCAGCTTACGAGTCAGGACACCGGTAGCACAACAGCGCCCCTTACCCACACCGTGGCCACGTCACAACAGGCCGGCCCACAGTATAAAGGCTTACAAATAACTTCCTTTACAAGAATATAATTGACAATACCATAAAAAAAAACAAGAGAAAATAATCCCATACAAGTACAATAAAAAGAATATACAAATAAGTATGTGAAACAAATAAGTGACAAGACCGTCCCGCGCTTGGCACAGCTGCCCAACCCCGGGAAATATAAACTATCGGCATTGACGATACACTTCCTTCCTTCTTTCTTTCTTTCTTTCTTTCTTTCTTTCTTTCTTTCTTTCTTTCTTTCTTTCTTTCTCTCTTTCCTACCTTCCTTTTTTCCTTTTGTCCTTTCTTCCTTTTCTTCCTTCTTTCCTTCCTTCATTTTTTTTCTCTCTCCCTATCTACTTATTCAGTTTATTTGCTTGTCTTTCTGTCTATCTTTTTGTCTTTCTGTCTATCTATTTGGCTATCTATCTATCTGTTTATGTATCTGTCAATCTATCAGTCTATATGCATCTGCTCTCTGTTTTTTCCCCATCTTTTTACTCAGTATCTTTTTATATTCATTATTATTAGTATCTTCCAACTTGCTTATCTATATCTGTCACTGCCTGTTCAGGAGACCAAGTGTGTCTTTATGCCAGTCAGTTTTGCCCATGCAGCTGTTTATTTTTATTGAAGTGTGTGTGTGTGTGTGTGTGTGTGTGTGTGTGTGTGTGTGTGTGTGTGTGTGTGTGTGTGTGTGTGTGTGTGTGTGTGTGTGTGTGTGTATCTGTCTGTCTCTCTGTATCCCTGTTTTTTTTTTCTTCTTCTTCTTCTTTTATTGATGCCGTTTCAGTTCAAAATATTCTAAGCTTTTTTCTACGGTCAATGTGAAATGTTCCTTGG
>CM035191.1:852576-864937 GCA_020233015.1 Callinectes sapidus
GAGAGAGAGAGAGAGAGAGAGAGAGAGAGAGAGAGAGAGAGAGAGAGAGAGAGAGAGAGAGAGAGAGAAGCTACAAGAGGTGAGGTGCCATGAGGTATTGCCTTAAATGCTCACTCATAATACATCATTATTTCATAATTATATCATTATAGAGTGCCAGTCTTGTTCTCAATGTGGCGTTTGTAAACTGTACTCTTGAAATCTTGAAGCATTTCACACTATGACCTAGATAAGCTTTTATTCTCTCTCTCTCTCTCTCTCTCTCTCTCTCTCTCTCTCTCTCTCTCTCTCTCTCTCTCTCTCTCCCTCTCTCTCTCTCTCTCTCTCTCTCTCTCTCTCATTAACGACATGTTGTTGATTAAAAGTGTTGAACGACATGTTGGTAGTCCTGATATGGACGAGGTAATGTTGTGGAGATTTGTCTACAGACACAAATACAGCGATATTGGCTGCCTCAACTTCGCATCACTTTTACTGGTGTTCGCACCACGAGTGCATCAGCTGACATCAATGCGTCCTCCCTCACACGCTGACATATTCCACTGGCCTACGAATATCTACGTAGTGTGGACGGTCCCATCATGTTGCCTCTTATTATTAACATGTTGCGTAACATTGTAACAAACACATCTCTCAACTTTATTGTCGATGTGTATTCAGATGTCGTCTGTAATATAATGTCTGTAATTGCTCCCAACTTCTCTGTAGGCAGCATATTGCAGGTGTGGACGCAACCTAACGAGTACTAACTATTTCTCGCGTTGTTTCCATCATACTTACAGCTGTTCACTTCCCTGGAAACACATACGTACCTTGTAAGAGATTTTTCTATTACTTTCCTTCGCATTAAAAGTTCCTTTCTATTAGTCTTGGTAGTTATGATGTACAGGTCTGTTGCCTGTTGCCTGTTGCCTACCACGCTGGTGTGCATGACGTGGTGGAAATAATATACTGCACGGTCACTCACGCACTCCACCGGAACACAACGGCCGGTGATTACTGCAGGAACACATGCTCTCACAGCACCACCACCACCACCACCACCGCTTAGCCATGAAGTGTGTTAGCAGGCCACCCTGCAGCCTGCCATGCTTCAATATATGTTGCTTTTCCATTCATTACCTTACGCCTTTTGAGAGAGAGAGAGAGAGAGAGAGAGAGAGAGAGAGAGAGAGAGAGAGAGAGAGAGAGAGAGAGAGAGAGAGAGAGAGAGAGAGAGAGAGAGAGAGAGAGAGAGAGAGAGAGAGAGAGAGAGAGAGAGAGAGAAAGTGTGAGTGTGTGTGTGTGTGTGTGTGTGTGTGTGTGTGTGTGTGTGTGTGTGTGTTCTGACTTAAGTACCTCAATCTCTCATACCAAACAGTCATAGTTTTCTTTCTCTCTCTACATTAGAGGAATTTTGACTCACAACTTTTCCCAGTAGAGGACTTTGGACAATCCTCCCTCAAGGGACGGCTTCCTTCCACAGCGTTGGTTGGACCACCGTCAGGTCCATGGTACTGTCTTTGAGAGAGACCATTGCCTTACTCTGCTCATCCTCAGGATATTCCAGCGAAGGTAACCGACTTTCTTCCCACTAAGACACCCGTTTAAGAACTTTTATTTATCATGGCGTTACTTATTCTTGGAAAATGTGTCCATGAATACTGATCAGTGATAAGTGGAACGATTTCAGAGCAAGTATGTTGTCACCCACATTACCACTTTCTTTGAGTTACGTTATAGTTGCCAAGTCTTTCTCCTTACCAAGCGAGTCAAATTATCGAGTGGTTATGCTATACACGCAACTCTGAAAACATTTATCACCCAACAAACTATTATTCCAACTAAATATGCTGGTGAATATAACAATAACTCATCATCATAACGTATTACAGTCTCAAAGGTCAACTCAAGAAAGTAGAATCTGACAAATTATTGAGTGCTACACTAAACAATCAATTACACATTGTCTCAAATAATATGAAAGATTTATTGAAAGCCACACGTAACCTGGTCCACGAGATAACACATTAACGTTTACTCTCCGTCACGAAACACACGTATGAACATACTAAGTTATTCTGTATCAATACATGTAATAGTTCGAATAGAATATCTTGACACAGTACAATTGATAACTGTATGAGAAAGATGACAGCAATAATCTGGAACAAAGAATAAACACATGCAACACATGCAACACTTGAATAACTAGAGAGAACTTCTTAATATTTAAACTAAGTACGTATTACACTAACCATCACAAATCAGAGAGCGACTGACGACTGCCTATTCTTTGTTTCCCGTGTGTAAAGTGTAATAGATGGCACAATATTCTAATACCCTAATGCCTGCCTGCCTGTCTGTCTTCCTTCCTGCTTTTCTGCTTCCCTGCCTACCTGCCCACCTACCTGCCTTCTTACCTGCCTGCCTACCTGCCTGCCTGCCTGCCTGCCTGCCTGCCTGCCTGCCTGCCTGGCTGCCTGACATGTCTGCGACCTTTGTCTTATCTGTTTGTGTTTCCTGTAACATTCGCTTTTCACCGTAGCGTCAGTGAGCTCCATACATCTACGCTGGTAAGGTCTATATCAAAGAACTCTCGATAATGACCACTACACACGAGTAAAGATGTCACATCCTTGTATTTACCAATCAAATCACTGAGTGTTGTTGCAGCTCTTTATACATCTATCTTGGTTATACCACGAGGGAGTCACTGATGGTGGCTATCAACTGTTTATACATTGTATCACATTTATGAATATGCCTACCGTGGTGTCCCTAACCACTGGTTCACTGAAAAAGAGATCTCAATTGTTGACAGAACAGACAACGACGACGGAGACTGACTTGACGGAAATATCCTTGGCATGGCAGGTGGTACCACCACCAACACTACGCTACCATCCTTCTTAACACTAAAGTTAAAAGGAGGCGGGACAACCGGAATATCCCTGATTGCCCTAAAATATCCCTGGCAGTTGGAAGGTGATGTAAATGTTTTATGATTAGCCATTTGTGGTTTCTATGGATCCACGGAGAAGGCTATCTTATGATCTAATGCTCGGATTATCTGTGGAATATATAGTTTAACTTGCTTGTTGTTTGTGCCTGCTGAAGTTGGGCTAGAAACCTTTTATCATTTACGTAATGATGAAAACCAATCCCTTTCCCATCTTCATATCAATGCATTGTATTTACACTGATTTGTTCCAATCATAAACGTATTCTTGTCTTTTGCTGTTTATATTCATTGTTTTATTTTATGTTTTGGCTTAAAGCTTTTTCTCTCTGGCTTAGTGCTTTTCTCTCTCTCTCTCTCTCTCTCTCTCTCTCTCTCTCTCTCTCTCTCTCTCTCTCTCTCTCTCTCTCTCTCTCTCTCTCTCTCTCTCTCTCTCTCTCTCTCTCTCTCTCTCTCTCTCTCTCTTCACCACCATCACCACCACTACCACCAGCACCACCACCACCTTTCAAGCCTCCAGTACTTTATCAGCACATTTCATCTTGGGCCATGCCAGAGTTAGTGAGAGTGCTGGGGAGATGTAAGGATCGCATTCTTGAACACTTCAGTACTTCACCACCATTTTAAAAGGCTTTGTTTAAATCTACACTAGTTTTCTAAGGTGTTTCTTTTTTTTTTTTTTTTTTTTTTTTTTTGCGTGTGCAGAGATGGAGTGACAAGATTTTTGGGTTATGAATATGGGAAACACTCTTGAAAAGTCAGCTAATCATCTCCGTGGGCTTTGAAAAATAGTCGTGGTGAGAGGGCAAAGCGTTTCTGAATATGGATCTTAAGTGGGGTTTTTTCCCCATTTGTGTCTTTTTTGGTCTTGTCTTTTTGTGCAATAGTGGCTCTTTTGTCTCTTTTTGTACCTTTGTGTCTTTTTGTGCCTTTGTGTTTTTGTGCCTGTGTCTTTTTTGTCTTTGTTTTTTATGCGATTGTATCCTTTTTGTGTGTGTGTTTTGTGCATCTGTCTTTTTTTTTTTGTGTGTGTCTTTTTGTGTCTTTTGTGCCTTTTTACTTGCGTGCATTTTTTTTTTTTTGTCTTTTTGTGTATTTTTGTGCCTTTGTTTCTTTTCTTTCTGTCTTTTGTGTCTCTGAATGCTGGCTTGAGTGTCTGTGGGGAGCAGGTGGCGGGGGGTAATTGCTAAGGTCGGGGCAGGTAAGGAGCGAAGACATCCATCAGAGGCGCTGGGAGTGAAGAGTGGAGATCAATCTGTGATGAGCGAGTGTGGAAGCAGTGGCGGGAGTGTTAATGAAGGGATCATCAGGGCACTAGTTGCTCATTGGGACTGCTAATGTGGAGGTAATGATAGAAGGAGGGGCCACGTGTGTGTGTGTGTGTGTGTGTGTGTGTGTTAGTTTGTGTGTGTGTGTGTGTGTGTGTGTGTGTGTGTGTGTGTGTGTGTGTGTGTGTGTGTGTGTGTAATAATAATAATAATAATAATAATGGATGGTTTATTTGATAGCAGCTTACAATTGTTGGCTGAAAATCTACAGGTTAACATACAAATCCTTATGTTCTAACATTCACACTCCTTAAGTCTACCCAGTCACATCTGACAACTCGATGCGTGGCTGCTAGATAGCGCCAACAAGCCTAGTGGGGACTAGGCCCCGAGGTGATCAGGCCACCCCGTACATTTTTATTCGGAGTTTATTTCTCCTACCCAGCAGCGGATCACAACTTCCGACTTACACCAGGTACCTAATCACTGCTAGGTGGACAGGGGCGACACACTTGAATAGAAGTCTTTGCCCAAATGACTTCCGACCTGACCCGGGAATCGAACCCTGGCTTTCCCGATTGTGAGTCGGGCGTGCTACCACTGCACTACCAGGTGTGTGTGTGTGTGTGTGTGTGTGTGTGTGTGTGTGTGTGTGTGTGTGTTAGTGTGTGTGTGGAACGCCCTCAGCATTACACCGACCCCGCAGGGAATAACACGAGACGCTCACGCACACACACACACACACACACACACACACACACACACACACACACACACACACACACACACTCTCTCTCTCTCTCTCTCTCTCTCTCTCTCTCTCTCTCTCTCTCTCTCTCTCTCTCTCTCTCTCTCTCTCTCTCTCTCTCTCTCTCTCTCTCTCTCACCATTGATATAAACCAGTACATTATACATACACACAGATATACACATCTACTTAACTACAGCCATGATGCTGCAGATGCTATGAGTTATGAGGCAGGTTAGATGGGAGGAAGAGAGAGGGAGAGGAAAATATCTGGAGTATGTAGGCTAGATAAGGCTGAGATGATGCAGTGTGGAAGGTGGTGTGCCTGGAATTGATGGGATAAGAGAGGAGGAGGAGGAGGAGGAGGAGGAATACAAAGGAATACAAAGGAATACAAAGGAAAGCCAAGCAGCAGCAGACCTTTTGGTCATTTCAAGGCTGCTTGGTTACTACTGCTATCTATCTACAGGGAAGAGAGACAGGACAGTACAGGAGAAGGCTCCTCCCCACCCACCACTCCCTCCAGCTTTCGCTGGCATGGAAAATAGTTTGGAAAAGTAACATGCAGTATGGAAAAACTGGCATGGAATTTTCACAGGAAAGGATGAAAGGAAATTTTGCTATTCACCCTACAATGGTGAACTCTACATGTCTATCTGAAAAATAAAAGAGACACAAAAACCATGACATTAATAGGAGAACGTGTTAAGATTATTCAGACAAGAAGAGAGCTTGTTTGGGGTTTGCTTTTAAGTATTTATCAATTTTGATTTTGAATGATGGAATAGAGCTGCTGTTTACAATTTCCGAGGGCAGCTTATTCCAGATGTTAACAACTCGGCTAAAGAAAAAGTACTTAGCCTCGTGAGATTTGAAGCGCTTAGGTTTAATTTTGCAACCATTATTTCTTGTTGTATTTGAGTTATCAATGTTAAAATACTTATTAACGTTAAGATTACTATATCCTTTAAAATTTTGAAAACTTCGATTAGGTCTCCTCTTATCCTGCGCTTTGTTAAGCTGAATAGATTTAATTCATCCAGTCGTTCCTCATATGTCTTATTTTTCAATCTCGGAATCATTTTAGTGACTCTACGTTGTATTTTTCCAGTTTTTCAATGTCTTTTCTATAGTATGGCGACCAAAACTGTACACAATATTCGAGTTTAGGACGCACCAATGAGTTGTATAAGGCAAAAAGGAGGAGGAGGAGGAGGAGGAGGAGGAGGAGGAGGAGGAGGAGGAGGAATGTGTGCTGAAGAAGCGTGAGCGTGAGGAGAGACCGAGGGGAGGAAAGTGTTGGAGAGAATTTATGATAACACCAGGTGGGGCACGGCAGAGAGTGAGGAACCTGGTGTGAGAGGTCCCTACTCACTAACGCCTCTCCCTCTCTCACCTTCGATGTCATTTTGCGAGATTCTATAGAGGTTTTCGTGTTAGTATTATGGAAGGTCCGTTAATCTGCCATCAGAACAAAGAAGACATCTTTAAAATTCCATGTCACTTCAATAATGTAGGGACTTTTGAATGTGGTAGACGTGCTGTTGTGTTTAATCTGTTAGCAATGTGGAAGCTTCGTTAATCTGCCGACAAAACTACAAAAACACTCTTAACCCCTTTCAGTACTGGGACACATTATTACGCTGAGTTCTTCTTCTTCTTCTTCTTCTTCTTCTAATACTAGCTCCATTGTTATTGACACACATCTTTGAACATAGCAGAAAGGGAATATGATTGGTAATAAGGAGAAGAAAGATGAGGCTTAAATATGACGGTTAATTTATCTCAGCATTAACTTTGAGCTAATAACTTTTGCCTTCTTCCTATTCACCACTTCTATATTCATTGTATTATTCCTCAACGATCTTCTGAACCAAACTTCTTGTCCTACTCCTATGTTGATAATACCACACTACACTTTTCCAGGTCTTTTCATAGAAGACCTACCCTGCGGGAAGTTAGCAGATTCCGCTTCACAGAAGCCACAGAGCGCTTGATTTTCATCTCTCCAAGATTTCCGATTGGAGCAGAGAAAACTTTGTACTGTTCATTGCCTCAAAAACTCAATTCTTCCATCTATCAGCTCGACACAACCTTGCAGACAACTGCTCCTCCTACTTCAATAACACTCAACTGTCCCATTCTTTTACATCGAATATTCTTGGTCTGTCCTTTATTCATTACCTAAACTGGAAACTTCTCCTCTAACCAATGCGAAAGACAGCTTCTATGAGGTTAGTCGTCTTGACAGCTTCTATGAGGTTATGTCGTTTTGAGTCGTCCAGTTTTCTGCTAACTCGATTCCGTCCGTGGGCCATGTATGGAGAGTCGTTCCTAATATGTATAGAAGATTTCAATTCCAAAGCTTTTCGTCTGATCAACTGCTCTCTTCTGACCGCCTGTCTTCAGCCTCTTTCTCACCGCCGCAATGCATCACTTACCTGCCTCCCCTCCTCCAGCGGCCTCGCTGCATTCTTTTAGCAGTTTTATTGCCCTAGTCTGGATTTCCTCTCCTACATAAAAAGACATGATTGGTTTCCATTAACACGTAACGGTTCACTTTCTTTAGCCCAATTCTGTTCAAGAAATAGCCCAACTGTAGCTGCTGGAAGTTATTAAACCAAGTTACACCAAACTGCAAACCCAAAGACAATCAAAACTTTACAAAAATACTTTTACTGTTAGGACAAATCAGTGCAAATACAATGCATTGATATGAAGATGGGAAAGGGATTGCTTTTCATCATCACTTAAATGATAAAAGGTTTCTAGCCCAACTTCAGCAGGCACAAACAACAAGCAAGTTAACCTATATATTCCACAGATAATCCGAGCATTAGATCCTAAGATAGCCTTGTCCGTGGATCCATAGAAACCACGAATGGCTAATCATGAAACATTTACCTCACCTTCCAACTGCCAGGGATATTTTAGGGCAATCAGGGATATTCCGGTTGTCCCGCCTCCTTTTAACTTTATTGTTAAAAAGGATGGTAGCGTACTGTTGGTGGTGGTACCACCTGCCATGCCAAGGATATTTCCGTCGAGTCAGTCTCCGTCGTTGTGTCTGTTCTGTCAACAACTGAGACCTCTTTTTTCAGTGAACCAGTGGTTAGGGACACCACGGTAGGCATATTCATAAACGTGATACAATGTATAAACAGTTGATAGCCGCCATCAGTGACTCCCTCGTGGTATAACCAAGATAGATGTATAAAGAGCTGCAACAACACTCAGCGATTTGATTGGTAAATACAAGGATGTGGCATCTTTACTCGTGTGTAGTGGTCATTATCTGGAGTTCTTTGATATAGACCTTACCAGCGTAGATGTATGGAGCTCACTGACGCTACGGTGAAAAGCGAATGTTACAGGAAACACAAACAGATAAGACGAAGATCGCAGACAGACAGGCAGACAGGCAGGCAGACAGGCAGGCAGGCAGGAAAGCAGGTAAGAAGGCAGGGAGGTGGGCAGGTAGGCAGGGAAGCAGAAAAGCAGGAAGGAAGGCAAAGAGGCAGGCAGGCATTAGGGCATTAGCGTATTGTGCCATCTATTACACTTTACACACGGGAAACATAAAGAATAGGCAGTCGTCAGTCGCCCTCTGACTTGTGATGGTTAGTGTAATACGTACTTAGAAATTTCCATTTAAATATTAAGAAGTTTTCTGTAGTTATTCAAGTGTTGCATGTGTTGCATGTGTTTATTCTTTGTTCCAGATTATTGCTGTCATCCTTCTCATGCAGTGATTAATTGTACTGTGTCAAGATATTCTATTCGAACTATTCCATGAATAACTTAGTGTGTTCATACGTGTGTTTAGTGACGGAGAGTAAACGTTACTGTGTTATCTCATGGACCAGGTTACGAGCGGCTTTCAATAAATCTTTCATATTATTTGAGACAATGTTCAGTTGATTGTTTAGTGTAGATCTCAATCATTTGTCAGATTCTACTTACTTGAGATGACCTTTGAGACTGTAATACGTTATGATGATGAGTTATTGTTATATTCACCAGCATATTTAGTTGGAAAAATAGTTTGTTGGGTGGTGAATGTTTTCAGAGTTGCGTGTATAGCATAACCACTCGATAGTTTGACTCGCTTGGTAAGGAGAAAGACGTGGCAACTATAACGTAACTCAAAGAAAGTGGTTATATGGGTGACAACATACTTGCTCTGAAATCGTTCCACTTATCACTGATCAGTATTCATGGACACATTTTCCAAGAATAAGTAACGCCATGATAAATAAAAGTTCTTAAACGGGTGTCTTAGTGGGAAGAAAGTCGGTTACCTTCGCTGGAATATCCTGAAGATGAGCAGAGTAAGACAATGGTCTCCCTCCCAGACAGTACCATGGACCTGACGGTGGTCCAACCAACGCTGTGGGAGGAAGCCGTCCCTTGAGGGAGGATTGTCCAATGTCCTCTACTGGGAAAAGTTGTGAGTCAAAATTCCTCTAATGTAGAGAAAGAAAACTATGACTGTTTGGTATGAGAGATTGAGGTACTTAAGTAAGAATACACGCGCGCGCGCACACACACACACACACACACACACACACACACACTCTCTCTCTCTCTCTCTCTCTCTCTCTCTCTCTCTCTCTCTCTCTCTCTCTCTCTCTCTCTCTCTCTCTCTCTCTCTCTTTCTCTCTCTCTCAAAAGGCGCAAGGTAATGAAGGGGAAAGCAACATATATTGAAGCATGGCAGGCTGCAGGGTCGCCTGCTAACACACTTCATGGCTAAGCGGGGGCGGTGGTGGTGGTGGTGGTGGTGGTGCTGTGAGAGCATGTGTTCCTGCAGATGAATTATCAGTTGAAGAAACAAGCAAAGATATAAATGACTGCAATAATTACAGGGGAATAACTTTACTTAGTTGCATTGGGAAATTGTTTACCAGTATTCTAAATAAACGTTTAAAAGACTTTTTGATTCTTCACAATGTTATTGGAGAAAGTCAAGCTGGGTTCAGTCATGAGTATTCAACTTTGGATCACATATTTGTATTGAAAAGTGTAATAGAATTGTTCAAATGAAAGAAAAAGAAACTGTTTTGTTTGTTTGTTGATTATGCTAAGGCTTTTGATTCGGTATGGAGAGAGGGATTGTGGTACAAATTAGTGAAAAGTAATGTTAGAGGTAAAACTCTTAATGTAATTCAGAGTATGTATGCAAATATAATATCATGTGTTATGTTGAATAATGAGTGATCTGAAACCTTTATATGTAATACAGGTGTTAGGCAAGAGGAAAATTTGTTTCCATTACTTTTCGCATATTATGTTAACGACATTGAAGAAGAACTTCTTGAAAAGCAATGTAAATTCCTTGATTTTTGTGATGATTTTGTTAACAGGCTTTTAAAAACACTAGTTTTGATGTACGCAGATGATACGGTGGTTCTGTGCGATAGTGAGGAAGAAATGAGGAGAGTATTGACAGCTTTGCATAGTTATACCAACAAATGGAAACTACCAATAAATTGTAGTAAAACAAAGATTGTTGTGTTTAAGGAAAGTTAACTACAATTTTCAATTTAAAGGTAACAACATAGAAACTGTTGATGAGTATAAGTATTTAGGTATCACTTTTAATTGTAATGGTAAATTTCGTAGTGGTCAACTCCAGTTACTAGAACAGGCTAAAAGAGATATGTATTCTGTAATAGGAACAAGTAGAAATCCTGATTTGCCCATAAATATTCAGCTTGAACAAGTAACGATATTGTTAATGGTGAACTCGGTGTTTATCCTTTAGAAGTCGACATCAATTGTAGAATGATACAATTTTGGGTAAGATTAATTATTAGAGGTAGGAATAGTAAACTTAGCTTTTTAATGTATTGTTGTTTATGGCAGTTGTATCAGGAAAGTCATTATTCTTCACCTTTGTTGACACACATTAGGAATATTTGTAATAATTTCGGCATGTCATGGGTATGGGATTCACAAACTGTTGTAAATGCAACCTGATTTAAAAAAGCTGTTGAAATAAGGATGAAGGATCAATGGATAACTTTATGGAATGCTAATCTATTTGCTGTAGCTACAAGATTTATAATAATATCTTACTATTAACTATTAACTGAGTAAGGCCAACCGAATTTTGATTACAAAGTTTCGTGCTTCTAACAATAAGTAGCCAATCATTGTGGGAAGATACAATAATATTAGTCGAGAGGATCGTGTCTGTGAGAAATATATGGCAAATTATTTAGGTGATGAATATCTTACTCACCTTTCTTTCTCACCAGACGCCAGGTAGATGAAGATCATCTGTCAGTCGTCGGCCTCGCTATCACACTTCTCCATCTGTCACGATCTTCATAAAGTTTCTGTGTCTTTACTTCTTCTAATTCTATATTTCTGTCTCTTAAATTCTTCTTTATGCCGTCCAGCCATCTCCTTCTTGGTCTTCCTGGCGGTCTTCTTCCCTCCGGTTTCCATTCCAAGTACTTTAGGGGATATCTGTCCTCTTCCATCCTTTTTATATGTCCGTACCACATTGAACTGTTTCTGCTAATAATTTCTTCCACAGGTTCTATTTTCAACTCCTCTCTTATCTTTGTATTTTTGATTTTATCATTTCGTGTTACTCCCTTAATGATCCTCAGGACCTTTATTTCCGCACTGTTGACCTTAGATATTAAGTTCTTTGTCATTGTCCATGTCTCTGATACGTATAGTAGAATTGGCTTGAGTATGGTGTTATATATGGTCGTTTTACAGTGAATTGGTATGTTCTTATCTTTTAACAGTGGGTAGAGCATGTTAAGGTTTACATTAAATTTTTGTATCCTTTCAGCTATTGCTCTATTCTGGGTGTTCTCTTGCGTAAAGAGGACTCCCAAATATCCAAATTGGGTAACCTGTTTGAGTTGTTGTTGGTCTATATATATATTGTATTCCTGACTGTGTCTGTTTACATTCATTATTTCTGTTTTATTGACATTTATCTTTAACTCGTACTTTTTAATACCTTCTTGCCATCTATTAATTGCATCTTGTAATTGTATCTGGTTCTCTGTAATTCTGGGTACATCATCTGCATATGCCAGTGTGAAAATAAGGATATTGTAAGATTTAGAAAGCAATATATTCCTAGGTATTACAGACAGACCAAGTCAACATAAATATGTATTGCTAATGCAAACAAGTAAAGTAACAGTCATGAAAAAGTTGTCACTATTTATCAGAAAAATATTAAAGTTAATTAGGTAGCAATGATGATGTTGTAAATGTTTATAAATTTCAATTAGAAGTATAACTGTTACTAAGATAGTGTAAGAGGAGCTGTGCTCCATACTAATTTAGAAATCCTGATTTGCCCATAGATATTCAGCTTAAAATGTATAACAGTATGGTACTATCTGTACAGATGTATGCAGCATAGGT
>CM035191.1:879538-884538 GCA_020233015.1 Callinectes sapidus
CCAATGAGCAACTAGTGCCCTGATGATCCCTTCATTAACCCTCCCGCCACTGCTTCCACACTCGCTCATCACAGATTGATCTCCATTCTTCACTCCCAGCGCCTCTGATGGATGTCTTCGCTCCTTACCTGCCCCGACCTTAGCAATTACCCACCGCCACCTGCTCCCCACAGACACTCAAGCCAGCATTCAGAGACACAAAAGACAGAAAGAAAAGAAACAAAGGCACAAATATACATAAAAAGACAAAAAAAAAAAAAATGCACGAAAGTAAAAAGGCACAAAAAAGACACTTAGGCACAAGACACAAAAAGACAAAAAAAAAAAAAAAAAAAAAAAAGACATGCACAAAACACACACACAAAAAGGATACAATCGCATAAAAAACAAAGACAAAAAAGACACAGGCACAAAAACACAAAGGCACAAAAAGTCACAAAGGCACAAGAGGCACAAAAAGAGACAAAAGAGCCACTATTGCACAAAAAGACAAGACCAAAAAAGACACAAAAGGGGAAAAAAAACCCACTTAAGATCCATATTCAGAAACGCTTTGCCCTCTCACCACGACTATTTTTCAAAGCCCACGGAGATGATTAGCTGACTTTTCAAGCGTGTTTCCCATATTCATAACCCAAAAATCTCGTCACTCCATCTCTGCACACGGAAAAAAAAAGAAAAAAAAGAAACACCTTAGAAAACTAGTGTAGATTTAAATAAAGCCTTTTAAAATGGTGGTGAAATACTGAAGTGTTCAAGAATGCGATCCTTACATCTCCCCAGCACTCTCACTAACTCTGGCATGGCCCAAGATGAAATGTGCTGATAAAGTACTGGAGGCTTGGAAGGTGGTGGTGGTGCTGGTGGTAGTGGTGGTGATGGTGGTGAAGAGAGAGAGAGACAGAGAGAGAGAGAGAGAGAGAGAGAGAGAGAGAGAGAGAGAGAGAGAGAGAGAGAGAGAGAGAGAGAGAGAGAGAGAGAATCATAAAGAGAGAAAAAAAAGCACTAAGCCAAAAATCTAATGTAAAAGAAGAGCCAAAAAAAAAAAAAAAACACTATAAAGAGATAGAGAGAAAAAGCTTTAAGCCAAAACATAAAATAAAACAATGAATATAAACAGCAAAAGACACTAAAATGAGAGAAAAAAAGGACTAAATCGAACATATTAAAAACACAAGACAGTACTTTGTCGACAAAACCTTCTACAACAAACAACTCCACAACAAGCAAAGGTAGAAAGAATCTTAGGTGAAGACCATGCATTACACCATTCAATAAGAAAGAATCAATGAGAACACAAAAAAGACTCGGATAGATAGATAGACACTTTAAATAGACAGTTAAATAGATAGGATATACAAATACTTCGCCAAAAAGATAGACAGTTTTAGATTCACCGAGCAATAGAAGCAAAGGGAAGGTTAAAATTTGAAGATAGCGGTACAGACAGCAATTATTACTCGCAGCTACCTGGCCAGTCGCTTTTAGAAATCGAACAAGAAAAACATCACTTCTTTAATCTATTTTTTTTCCCTTAATTTACATTGTTTTCTAATTCCTTGGCTAGTCTGAGTCTATTTTGTACTTTAACTCTCATTTTCTTGTAGCTTTCAAGATCTCGGAGCTGCAAGAGTCTCTTGTGAAAACATATGCTGTGGTTTTCGCTTTTGATAGTGTCTGGCACAAAGCTGTAATTTCCAAACTACCTTCCTATGGCTCCTATTCTTCTCTCTGCAACTTCATCTCAAGTTTCCTTTCTGATCGTTCTATTGCTGCTGCTGTGTGTGTGTGTGTGTGTGTGTGTGTGTGTGTGTGTGTGTAATAATAGTAGTAGTAGCAGTAGTAGTAGTAGTAGTAGTAGTAGTAGTAGTAGTAGTTGTAGTACTAGTAGTAGTAGTAGTAGTAGTAGTAGTAGTAGTAGTAGTAGTAGTAGTAGTAGTAGCTGTTGTTGTTGTTGTTGTTGTTGTTGTTGTTGTTGTTGTTGTTGTTCTTGTTGTTGTAGTAGTAGTAGTAGTAGTAGAAGTAGTAGTAGTAGTAGTAGTAGTAGTAGTTGTAGTAGTAGTAGTAGTAATAATAATAATAATAATAATGATAATAATAATAATAATAATAATAATAATAATAATAATAATAATAATAAACTTGCAGCCTGGGACAGAAAATGTACAATATACATAGTGGTATGATACAGAATGGAGGGATATATGATAAAAAAATCTATACAATATGGTATGAACAAGGTAGTGCAGTATACGGTGGAATTAGAGGCTGTTTAGTACATTAGTGATGGTGGGAATTGAGCTATTTTTTATCCCTATTGGTTCGCGATTTTATTGGTTGTAATATATTGAAGAGTGACGAAGTGAACGGAGCGGGCGAGGGATTTCTATTGGCAGGAGTTCTCGATGATGTGGAGGGTGTAATAATGCGTGCCCCAAGTTGAACAGTACAGTGTGTGTGTGTGTGTGTGTGTGTGTGTGTGTGTGTGTGTGTGTGTGTGTGTGTGTGTGTGTGTGTGTGTGTGTGTGTGTGTGTGTGTGTGTGTGTGTGTAGTAAAGTTCTGGTCAGAATTCAAATGTCAACTAACCATCCTGTCTTCAGTCTCTCTCTCTCTCTCTCTCTCTCTCTCTCTCTCTCTCTCTCTCTCTCTCTCTCTCTCTCTCTCTCTCTCTCTCTCTCTCTCTCTCTCTCTCTCTCTCTCTCTTCGCCGGAATGTTGCATCTCTCGCTATCTGTCACTTCTTTTCTTTACTTGACGCAATCTACTGCCCTGGTCTTCCTAACTACACATCAGTAGGAGCAGCAGCGCAAAGGGAAGGAAGGCACAGTTGATGGACACTGTCATTGATCATCTGCTTCATCAATTACAAGTGAGCGTCAACAGAAAGGCGTACAAACACAAGTGCAGAAGAAAGTGATAACAAATCCTGTTATCTGTATTTTGCTTTACACCTAAAGACGAAAACCCGCAGCATCACAAGGGTTTCTACATATAACAACACCATAGCTCATGTGGAAACACACACTCACACACAGACACACACACACACACACACACACACACAGATCAAAGTCATTTCCACCCTGGAGAAGCAGAGTTCCAACAAGTGTGTCCGAGTGACTCACGTCGGAGAAACAGATGCTTTGATGCCAAGTAATGACTCAAAAACTTCACTCAGGAATATGGAGAGCGTTGCCACAACACTCAACTGCCTCAAAGATAAAGACAGACTGAGCATCCACAGCACCAATTTATAACTGCAACGTGGGTTACAAATGAAAATGAAATAAAATAAAAATGAATAAAAAAGCAATTTGGCTCATATTTTGGGCATCCAGCCCCATCTGTTGTGTGCAAAACATATCTACAATGAAGGGGCGCTGGTACGGAATCTCCATTGAGAGTAAGATGATGAATAAGGTGATCACAAGGAGTGTGGAGTGTGCGTGTAGCTGGAACACTCTGTCCCCCCGAAGTATTGCTGTCAACAAATCCACACACTTCTCAGAGGCGAAGTTTTATCATTGAATTAGTCATTGTATCTTTAGTTTCCATGTCACTTTGTCTTATTTTCTTTTAACAATAATAATATTTTTTTAAGTAGAATCTATTAAAATAAATTCTACTTCAAAAAACAGATGCAAGTTATCAAAGTGTTGTAAAAGTTGCTGCTTTAATATTTTTCACGAATCACGAGAAACATTTGTGTAGAAAAGTTTCTGTTCTATTTATAAATGATCAATTGCATCACTGGTGACTTTAAAGGCTAATTATGTTAAACAGCTTTAGACCTGTCACACAAAGTTACCACATTTTTTTGCGGTGATTTCAGACTTTTTATTTATATTTATCTATTCATATATTGTCTTCAAACTTTCTACACAAGCACGCACGCACGCACGCACGCACACCCACCCACCCACCCACCCACACACACACACACACACACACACACACACACACACACAAACACTATCATATTATTATTGATCAGTGAAGAGACATTCCCACACCTTGAGTGCAAAAAAATACCGTGGGCTTGAGAAGACCAGTAGTGATTACAGAAGAGTTTATGGCGGAGGAGTGAATTGTTCAAACCCAAACCAAAATCCAAACCTCCCCTAACACTGCAGTACATTGGGGTGAGGACGTGATGAAAGGGATGCTAAGGTCTTCATAATGATTGAAATGGGTGAATTGTGGCCTGTGTATGGTGGATGGTGTATGGTACAGATTACGTCTTATGGATGGTTGTGGAAGTCGTGGGGATGATTATATCGCTTTATTCTTTATTTTTTTGGTGTAGAAAGATCAGTTGAAGGAAACTTGTGTAGCTATCACAATCACCACCACCACCACCACCACCACCACCAACAATAACAACAACGGCAACAATGACAACAAAAACAACCACATTTGAATCATATATCAATAACCAACTGAGTTCATGTTATATATGTTTCGTGTATGTATGAATCAGGGCCACCCTTAATATAAACAACAACAACAACAACAACAACCCACACCACCTACAAACAATAATCACCTCATGCTAGAACGATCCATATAGCAAAACAAAACATACAAAAAAAAAACATTTCAGAAATCAGACCAAGAAAATTAACTATGTAACAAAACAAAATGATATGTGGCACGAAAACAGTCCTCCTCCTCCTCCTCCTCCTCCTCTTTTTCCTCTTTTTCCTCCTGTTTTTCCTCTTTTTCCTCCTGTTTTTCCTCCTTTTCCTTCTCCTCCTCCTTCTCCTCCTCCTCTTCCTCCTCTCCTTCCTCCTCTTTTTCCTTTTCCTCCTTATTTGCCTAAAATTGTGGATGGTCTTAGCACAAACTCGACTTTTTCTGGTCATATTTTCTACTGATCTATTGCCACGTCTGGAGAAAGTGCAATGTGTGTGCATATGTACGTGTGTGTGTGTGTGTGTGTGTGTGTGTGTGTGTGTGTGGAGTGTCATGCAAGATTGAGATTGAAGTTTTCCTCTCCT
>CM035191.1:889538-891351 GCA_020233015.1 Callinectes sapidus
TGAGCAGAATCTAAACTCCACTATACAAAAGAAAAACAAAGCATCTCTATATCTTCACTTTTCTTATAGTTCTTAGTTACAACATGTGGTTCCTTCTGCCATGTGTTATTACATTCATCCCCATCACTTTTTTTTTCCCAAGAGCCGACTCTGAAGAACACTGATTAAGTTAACTTCTTTCAATACTAGACTACATTTTTAGCAATAGTTTTATGTATGGCTAGACGAATTTAGTGACATTAAGACGTTAAGAAGGAGATTGATTGAAAAGATTGATAACCATGGGTGTGTACTATTAATTTCTAACGCTGTATAAAATTGACAAATAATAAAAGAATATAAAAATGCGTCCCAGTACTGAGGAATGAAGGAAGCAGAAAGGGGGCGAACCACTGTTTAGCTTTGCACACTGAAGTAAAGAAACGAATGAAGATTTATTTTCTTTCCTTCTCTTTAACTTGTCAGCAAATCTGGAGAAAGACATAAAAAGTCGGGACACAAAATAAAAGGAAATAAAAAGAAGAGAAAGGAAAATAGAAAGAGGAAAAAGAAAGAGTGGGGAAAAAAATGCTCATCGTAAATCGAGGAGAGAGAAAAACAAAGAAAAAAAAGTAACTTTGGCAATTTAGTTACGAAGAAGCCAAGAGCAAGTCCTTCACAAAACAGAAAACGCTGGACACTATTTTCCAAAGCAGCGCCAAAGAGAGAAGAGGGAATCACACATATTCTTCCGAGGACACGTGGATGCAAACTCACGTCTTTGATATCCCGTGCAAACCTTCCACCACTCCATCACAGGATATAAGAGAGAGAAAACTGCACATAAATTCATAAGGTTTGTGGATGCAAGCTCATGTCTTTGGTCCTTATTCTTTAAAATCCTGCTCCCTCATTTCCTTGTTGATGATGTAGAATCCATGTTATATCCTTCAGTACTGGGACGCATTTATATATTTATTCTGCTTCTTATTTCTCGATTTGTATTGGGACGAATTCTTATATTTATTCTGCTTATTATTTGTCGATTTTCTACACTTCAGAAACTCATGTGAGGCTTAAATAGTACAGACTCTAGCCATTAATTTCCCAACCTCCATAGTATAAGTAGTATAAGTTAGTATATAAGCAATACTCTAACGCTAATAAAGTAGTCTAAACACACCCAAACTACAGTGAAAATGTGTCCCAATTTAGCGACAAGTACCTTTAATTAAACATCTCGAGAAGATACACTATAGTGTAACAAAGGTAAAGGTAAAATGATAATAACTTTAGAGATACCTAGGAACACCATGCATGCTTTTTGTTCCTCTTCCCTTTATTACTTCTTACATGTCCTCAATAACTTAGTCCAGCGCATCCTCTTCCTCTGGGCCCAGCTGTCTTATGTCTCTCTCGATTCCATCTCTCTACCTAACCATTTGTCCTTCCCAGTTCTCCTCTCCTCATCCCTTCTCCACACAACCTACGTTAAAGTCACGCTCTTCCCGCTACGGACCATAATATAAAACTGTTCTATCGCTTCACTACTCCTAAAAAGGCTATAGTAGAGTTAACGCAATTTTCCTAATGATATTTTTCTAATCATTCTACCAAAGGATCAATAAGATTTCTACGTTAGATAAACACTCGTGAAAACATGCGTAATTTTCTCAGTAACCTTCGAAAATAGTCACGGTGAGAGAGTAAGGTGTTTAAAAATATATGCTGTGGAAAATAGATTAGACCCTTCAAACCCGGGGCATATTTTTACCAAGAATTTGTGTGTGTGTGTGTGTGTGTGTGTGTGTGTGTGTGTGTGTGTGTGTGTGTG
>CM035191.1:911854-916854 GCA_020233015.1 Callinectes sapidus
TTAAAAGTGGAGTTTGAGGAAAGGTTTAGGAAGGCGAATCAAGCGATGGGGATGTCAAAAACCGTGTGGAGAAATAATAACTTTTCAGTACACACTAAAATAAGAATTTATAAAACTATGGTTAGAACTTTTTTGATTTATGGGCATGAATCGTGGTATAGTACAGTAACATCGGATAAGAAATTCGTGGTTTTCGGAAATAAGGCTTTGCGAAGGATTTTAGGAGTTAAGTGGTGGCATAGGGTTTTAAATGGTAGAGTGAGAGAAATTACGGGTGTGCAACCGGTAGATGAATATGTTAGATTGTCTCGATGGAAATGGCTGGGACACGTATTCAGAAGGGAGGGAGTGATTGTACGGGGAACACCCGGTTGGCAAGTGCAGGGTAAAAGAGGGAGAGGAAGGCCGAAGGAGACGTGGATGCGCACAATGAGGCGAGAAGATGGTGAAGAGTGTTGGGAGTATTTGGAGGAGTGGGCACAGGATAGATGGTGGTGGCGTGAGTTCCTTGAGGCCCTATGTATCCCTCAGGGTGCCACAGGAGTTGAATGATTGATTAGAGCTTGCACACACAAATACACACTCCCCCCTCACCCCTCTCTCTCTCTCTCTCTCTCTCTCTCTCTCTCTCTCTCTCTCTCTCTCTCTCTCTCTCTCTCTCTCTCTCTCTCTCTCTCTCTCTCTCTCTCTCTCTCTCTCTCTCTCTCTGTCACTGCAGAGTGGTTGTCAAATGCTGCTTGGACAGACAGGCTGTTACTAATATGCCCACCAAGCGAGACTCGCTCCTAAATACCCGCTTATAAAGGCCAATATTGAGTGAATTGTGGGATCAGTTTGGCTTGGTTGGTGCTGCCATGAAGGAGAGGTGGAGAGGTGAGACTCATGGCCAGAGGTCAGGCCACTACTATATGAGTGTATACGACCACAGCTCACTGTTCCAATAGGATATGGCTTCATATAGAATATGAAAGCACTTTCAGCAACCAGTTAAAACAGGTCCAGAAATCACAAGGTGGTGGTGTGCACGCACTGCGATACCACGATAACCTGCTCCAACACCTCAACGTCAAATATTTACAAGTTCATGAAGGCAGTTATTGCTATTTTTCAAATTATATAAAAAACATGAGTAATTGTAATAACAGTGATAATGTGTGTGTGTGTGTGTGTGTGTGTGTAAATCACTGTCATAGTCGTCTGCTGGTCACCCAGGCAGCCTTTCCCTACTGAGCGAGCTCAGAGCTCATACACCGGTCTTCGGGTATGTAGGGCTGAGACCACATCACACACTACACACCGGGACAGCGAGGCCACAACCCCTCGACTTACGCCCGGTACCTACTTGCTGTTGTGTGGGTGAACAGGGCTAGATACACATTAAGAGGCTTGCCCATTTGCATCGCCGGCGCGCCAGGGACTCGAACCAGGGCCCTCTCGGTTGTGAGCCGAACATGCTAACCACTACACTACGCGGTGTGTGTATGCCTGAGGCGATAGTGAGGTTTATGGCTGCAACAATTAGATTTAGTGATGACGTAAGCTGCGCACAATAGGCATTAGGAGGGAGACTCACGTGAATAGAGGCAGGAATGGGAGTGATGTGAAAGTCACTCGGCAATTTCACCACAGCAATCAAAGGAGTAAACACAAGACCTCTCATTGGCTTAGGAATATATCGACAGTTCTGCATTGATAGAGTGTCAACAGATCACCAGTTGAACCTATTCATTATTTGAACTAGTTTATACCACGTGTTTTAGTTGTTATTATATGATTTTATTGACATTGGAAAGAGTGCATGTAAATCAGAAGATCAATAACCAGAGTATGTACTATTTCAATCCCCGCATGAATTTCTGAATCTGTATAAAATCGACGATTAAAGAACAAAATATATATAAAAACGCTTCCCTGTAAAGAAGGGATCAAAACACCACAGAATACAGTCGGAACGCAGAAGCTTACATTACTTGGCACGTTAACAATACTGGAGACGGCGCGTTGAGGCATCCCGACACCAAGACAGCGAGGTGAGGGATGAGGGAGGGTCGGAGCGAGAGCCATAAAGGTTTCACACGTTCAGGACTCCACCGGAAACCAGGAACTCGGGCAATTCCACTGGGATTACTTTTATTACCCCACAAATGGTTTAGTTGTGGAAGTTTACGTAAGCCATTTTTATTTTGATCGTGTATGTGTGTGTTTGTGTGTGTGTGTGTGTGTGTGTGTGTGTGTGTGTGGGTGGGTGGGTGTAGGTGGTAGGTGTGGGTGGATGTGTTCTCTCTCTCTCTCTCTCTCTCTCTCTCTCTCTCTCTCTCTCTCTCTCTCTCTCTCTCTCTCTCTCTCTCTCTCTCTCTCTCTCTCTCTCTCCTTGTTTTGCGCCACAACATTTTTGTCCATAAACTTTCACGTCTTTTCTGTAAGTCTTGTTTGTGAAAATTTATGTTGTAATAGATATCATTTTTCTTTTCTTTTTTTTTCGTTATTTTATCTTCTTCCAGCTAGTTAAGATAAAAATCAGTGCCTAACTACATACACACACACACACACACACACACACACACACACACCTGTTACGTTAAAGTTACGGTCAGAAAAATGACAGAGAGAGAGAGAGAGCGAGAGGAGAGAGAGAGAGAGAGAGAGAGAGAGAGAGAGAGAGAGAGAGAGAGAGAGAGAGAGAGATAACATACAGACCAAACACACACAATCACTAATACAAAGATTAGATAAACACTCCATAAAACGTACAAAGAAACACTCACAAGAAGCACCAGAAGCAGACCCAATAGACACACTACTGGCCTAACGCAACCCACCCACCACTCACTCCTACACACTTTTATCGATACCACCTGAAAAATAGTGAATGAAATCTTTCCGCATCATTACTTCCCCTGACGTATTACCTCCCACCACCACCACCACCACCACCACCGCTACCACCACCACCACCACCGCCGCCGCCGCCACCACCAATTTTTCCCTTTTGTTTTGTAGCTTTAGAATACTTGTCCCAAATTTAGAGTGCGGTGAAGTTCCTTAAGTTTCTCCTGAATATGTGGCTCATTTTCGTTCTATTCTGGTCTTTTTTTCGTTTTGTTTTTCGTTTGTTTTTTATTGTATTTATTTATTTTTTGTTAGTGTATGTATGTTTTGTTTTATGTATCTAGTGTGTGTTTTATTTATGTATCTACTTTTCTTGCGGTTCTATGTCATCGGTTTCTCTTCATTGTCTTCTTCTTTTTCATCTTTATCATTATCAAAATTTTCATCTTCTTCGTCTTCGTCTTCTCTTTTCTTCTTTTCTTCTTCCCTTTATAATTCTTGTTTTATTTTATGTTTTTTTTTTCATTTCAAATTAAGAAAATAGTTTTATGTAAAGACTGTACTGATCTTTGGAAACCCAGATACTAATACTATATTTTCCTAATTATAACCATGAATTTATCACACATGTCATAATGCAACTACTTCTAGAAATGGGAAAACACACGAACACAATGAAAAGAAGTTTAAATCTAAATCCACCACTACCTTCTTCTCCTTTTCTTCCTCCTTTTCTTTCTCATTTCTCCACCTTATTCCTTTCTTTGTTCAGCTTATCTTCTTCCTCACTTACTTCCGCGTCACCTTATCTTAGATATCTCCTTCTCTTCCTTTCTCTTCCTCCGTCACTCTAGACTTCCTTTCTTCCATTCCTTCCAAGTCTCTATTATTTCTTTTCGCTATGTCCTCCTTCCATTGTTCATCCCGCCTTCCTCCTCTTCCTCTTCCTCTTCCTCCCACTTGTCCTCCCCTTCCATTTTCTCTCTCAGTTCCTGGTCCTGGTGCACTATTGTTTCCACTGCCCTTCGCTCCCTCTCGTGTTTGTTCACTTCGTTGCCTTGGTTGCGTCTCTTTCTCTCTTGTGGCTTCCCTTTCTCCCCTCCTCCCTCCTTCCACATAAAAAAAGAACCTTTGCCCACATTCCCTCGCCTCCTCGTACCCTCGGAAATAAGAAACTATGCCAAACATCCTCTACCTCATTTAATGTTTTCGGTAATCTTCTTTCGATAGAAACTAATTTTTCAGTCCACTGTTTCTACCTCGTTAAGGGAAGAAAAGAAATATCCGTAGATTTAAACTTTTTTTTTTTTTCTAATTTCGACAACACTATATTGCAGAAAGGAGGAGGTTCAGAAAAAAAACTAGAGGCATTATAATTTTTAATCTGCAGTTTATGAGGATGGATATCGTTACTCCTTGCACGTTCCTTCCTCCAAAACCTGGATTGTCTCGCCTGAACTCAATACTCTCAGAAAGGCGTGCTGTTGTCTTTATTCAGGCAATTGCTTTCACGCCATGAATATAATGGTTATTTTTTTTATTTATTTATTTTTTTTTTTTTTTTGCTCAACAGGAATATGATGCGGAGAAGACGACGGGAAATGTCTAATGTTCGGTGTGTGTGTGTGTGTGTGTGTGTGTGCTACATTTATTATTTTTTTTTCAGTAGTAGAATGCAGGATCTTCGATACGTCAGTGTGGTTCTGTTTTCGCATTCCTCCCATCATTCACCTAATTTATCACTAATGTAAGTGTAAAAGAGAATGTAACTATGACCTCTATTTCAACACCGATCTCCATCTATTTGTTTCTGCGGGATTCTCTGTTCCGTAGCTGCTAAGAACTACCACATGCCACACACCAATGCTGCCTGCTTGGAAGGAGAAGTGGCTATCACCATTCATTTCATTACGCCACACACAGGATGGCAGATGTAAGTGAATCAGTAACCACTTTGTTTATGCCTAGTCAAAATGAAGTTCTATTGAATAAGACCTGTTCATAGACGGTGAGGAGAGATCAAAATAGGTAAACATCACATGCGACACTGATGGCTTTCGGAAACTCCTCTTATGTAAGAATATAAGAACATTAACGAAGCTGACAGAAAAACACCCCTGGTGCCCACACGAGACCTAGCTTCCTACCCATCTTCCTTGAAACCTCTCAGT
>CM035191.1:924773-936375 GCA_020233015.1 Callinectes sapidus
TAAAGTGTTAAAGGCATCCCGAACTCTATGTTGGTTCAGGTCACCTATAATCACCACACTGTCGCACTGGCTGGCTGTCAACATAGCATCAAGGTTCATTGTGAGAAGGTCCAGCAGTTTTGTGTCTTGTGAAGGAGGGCGGTAACAGCCAACACACAGTATGCCTTTTCCATCACTGTCTATTATTTTCAGTGTAAATATTTCAAGTTCACTGGGCACTGGCAGGGGGGCTCCACCACCTGGACCTTGACCGACTCCTTGTGGCAGAATGCTAGACCCCCTCCCTGTGTGGATCGATCCTTCCTTAGCCAGCCAGAGTACCCACAGATGCGGGCATTACTTGTTGGCACACTATCCAGGAAGGTTTCACACAGAAACACTATGTCTTCCCGGTGCTTTATTATTACACTGTGAGTTAATTCAGCAATGTTGGTGTGAAATCCTCTCACATTTGCTGAAACTATAGTGAGTTCACTGTTGTCCGGCTTGCCGCAGCACTGGGAACTGAGGCCGGGCGCCATAGTGTGCTCCATATGCTGGTGCAGTGCCCGGCCAGGGAGAGTAGGGTACTGGGAACAGGTGGGGAGCCACCAGCGATGACCCAGCCACCCTCGGCTGGAGCTGCCAGGCAAAGCTTCTTAAAGCAAGGAGAGTCTCCTGACCACTTTGCCTTACTGTTTGCACCAACTCTTGCTTTCTTTGGTCAGCGATCTTGTCAGGAGGTGTCAGGAGTATAAGTTCAAGGTCACTCAATGGGCGCGGTCTCTGGGGAGAGCAGAGAGAAGGAGCGTGACCTCACTTCGTCCACACTGCACTGCACTTTCTGAACGCGTGTCCACTTTATCACTCAATTTACACTCGTTTACATTCACTTTCTTGTTTCACTTTCACAAAAAAAATACGGCACTATAGTTCATTGAGGTACTGGCGCAGTTTCACTTTAGGAAAATGAGTTAGACCCGTAAAAAAGGCATGCCTTCCCTTCCCTGTTCCCTCCTCTTCGTATTCTCAAACACCTCTGCACTTCATCTCCACTATTTCAAAAGGTTTTAATCAAATTTACACGAAATTTTAAGGTATTTGCATGGATCTAGAAGCAAAGTGACAAGGATTTTATATTATTAACTGGAGAAACACTCTTGAAAACCATGCTAATCCTCTCTATGGCCCTGGAAAATAGTCGGAGTGAGAGAACAAAGTGTTTCTAAATACGAGCAACAGTGATGCGGGTGGAAGGCAGGAATAATTTGTCTCACCCTCGTCTTTCCCTTCAAGTAACATCACGTGTAGCCGCCACTCACTCCTTGCTCCAGAGCTGCACGACATGAGAAACAAAACATGAGAAGCTAGGGAAATCCATCAAGTTCACACGTACCAGTCCCTTTACAAAATCTTATATCCAGCTACTGTATCCCTTCATTAATTCGTCTAATTATCCTTTATATGTCTGCATTGATTAAGGACAAATTTCCCCACACTGGTTGACGGGCATCTACTCTGGTAAGCGTTCCAAAACGCCAACACTAAATAAAAAAAAACAGAAAAAAAAATCACGAGATGAAGAGAAGAGAAGGAAAGAGAACAGAATCTAAATGAATAAATAGAAAAAAAAGACCAGAAAATGAGTGGAATAAAACGAAACAAAACAAAATCCAAACAAACAAATAGAATTAAAACGAACACAAAACAGAATAGAATTAAAATCAAATAGAATTAAAACGAAACAAAACAGACTCCAAACTAACAAATAGAATTAAATGAAAAGTTAAATGAAAGGACGGGGAAGATTAAAAATACGGCCGTAAGGGCCGTATTTTTAATCTTCCCCGTCCTTTTCCCTTCCCCATCCCCGAGAGCAGAATTGAGGTATAGTAAAGTGACCCCGTCATCTTCCCGCGCGTCGGCAAGCGCGGGGTCGGGAATGGGGCCTTGTTTAATGTTGGTTTCCCTTTCAAGCCAATCCTTAGAAAAAAAAAATTGAAAACAATGCATTATTTGCCTACATTATTATTGGGATACATTATTTAAAGCAAAATAAGATATAGAGTTGATGATATTCTGGATGATCTTCTGGTAAATGGTAAATTAAATCAAAACATATGTTGGTAGCCATGATAATCAAGATCATCATCAGCTTTTGTTTACAAGCTGAATCAGGCCTCGTGCTGGCGGCTTACTAGGACGACCTCTGCGCCATACTCCAGAAAAATGGAAACTGACATGAGGACTAGCCCTATAGGAGTAGTGGCTAAAGACTTCCTGATAGATATTATCAAGCAGGAACAGATCTTACACAATAAGAACACAAATGGAAGGATCGTCCTCCTGAAAAAGCAGGCTTAGGCCAGAGTGGCTGAGAAATTCAACGCCAAGATCACAATGGTTAGTAATCTGGAAACCGACTTGGAGTAACGGATTAAAAGTTGAAGTTAGGTTTATAAAGAGAATAAAAGGTTATATTATATTTACGGATGTTCTATTATGTCCAGAATGAATCTCTTATTATTCGTTTATTTGGAGTAACGGATTAGAGGTTGAAGTTAGGTTTGTAAAGAGAACAGAAGGTTATGTTCTATTATGTCCAGAATGAATCTCTTATTATTTGTTAATTTGTTGGTGAAGGAGTTATTCTGTTCTGTTTTTTTCTATTCCACTCTTTTTTTTTTTTTTTTTTTTTGTTATTTTGGATTCAGATTTTTTTCTATTTGTTTGTTTGGATTCTGTTTTGTTTTGTTTTATTCCGCTCAATCTGGTTTTTTTTTCTATTCTATTCTTTTCTATCATTTTTTATTTATTTATCTATTTTTTATTTTATTTTTTTTTCGGGGGGGGGGGGATTTCTTTCATTTAATTCTATTTGTTAGTTTGGATTCTGTTTTGTTTCGTTTTATTCCACTCATTTTCTGGTCTTTTTTTTCTATTCATTCATTTAGATTCTATTCTCTTTCCTTCTCTTCTCTTCATCTCATGATTTTTTTTCCTGCTTTTTTTTATTTAGTGTTGGCGTTTTGGAACGCTTACCAGAGTAGATGCCCGTCAACCAGTGTGGGGAAATTTGTCCTTAATCAATGCAGACATATAAAGGATAATTAGACGAATTAATGAAGGGATACAGTAGCTGGATATAAGATTTTGTAAAGGGACTGGTACGTGTGAACTTGATGGATTTCCCTAGCTTCTCATGTTTTGTTTCTCATGTCGTGCAGCTCTGGAGCAGGGAGTGAGTGGCGCCTACACGTGATGTTACTTGAAGGGAAAGACGAGGGTGAGACAAACTATTCCTGCCTTCCACCCGCATCACTGTTGCTTGTATTTAGAAACACTTTGTTCTCTCAGCTTTGTTCTCTTCAGCCCAGCCGAGGGTGGCTGGGTCATCGTTGGTGGCTCCCCACCTGCTCCCAGTACCCTACTCTCCCTGGCCGGGCACTGCACCAACATATGGAGCACACTATGACGCCCGGCCTCAGTTCCCAGTGCTGCGGCAAGCCGGACAACAGTGGACTCACTATAGTTTCAGCAAATGTGAGAGGATTTCACACCAACATTGCTGAATTAACTCATAGTGTAATAATAAAGCACCGGGCAGACATAGTGTTTGTGTGTGAAACCTTCCTGGATAATAGTGTGCCAACAAGTAATGCCCGCATCCGTGGGTACTCTGCCTGGCTAAGGAAGGATTGATCCACACAGGGAGCATTCTGCCACAAGGAGTCGGTCAAGGTCCAGGTGGTGGAGCCCCCCGTGCCAGTGCCCAGTGAACTTGAAATATTGACACTGAAAATAATAGACAGTGATGGAAAAGGCATACTGTGTGTTGGCTGTTACCGCCCTCCTTCACAAGGCACAACACTGCTGGACTTTCTCACAGTGAACCTTGATGCTATGTTGACAGCCAGCCAGTGCGACAGTGTGGTGATTATAGGTGACCTGAACCAACATAGAGTTCGGGATGCCTTTAACTCTTTACTGGTAGTGCATGATTTGCACAACTATGTCACCTTCCCCACTCACATATCCGGGTCATCCCTGGACCCTGTGGTGACAGACCTCCCTTCCCACACAGTTCAGTGCCTACCAATGGACTTTGTGGGCACCTCAGACTATGTGGCAGTCCTCACCAGGATTACCTTCAGGAGGCCACGGGATGAGAGTTACACCCGCACCCTCTGGAAGTGGGAGGCTGCAAACTGGAGGGAAATCAGAGCTTCTCTCAGGAGGACTGACTGGAAGAAAGTACTGTATGGCAACACATACCAGCAGGTGGGGCGCCTCACGGAGTTGCTCCTCGCTTTGCAAGAGCGATGGGTGCCACACTCAAAACATAGCACCAAACCATCAGACCTACCCTGGTTCGGCCCAGAGTGCCGTGCCGCCTCTGACGCCCAGTACCGAGCCTGGCGTGCTTACAAGAAGCACCCAACAACACGGAACAGGCGTGTACACAGAGTGGCATCCCAGCGAATGAGGTACACTCAAGAGTGGGCCTCAGAACACTGGAAAGAATGCCTCAGGGGAGAGCTAAGGAGTGGTCAGGTGGGAACGAAGAGATGGTGGAGCCTTGTCAAAGAGCAGCAGGGTGAATCGCAACACAGCCCGATCCCTTCCCTTCAGCGGGAGAATGGTAAAGTGGCTCACTCTGCTCTAGACAAGGCGAATCTACTGGTTAGGCATTTTGCGAAAAAAATGCGCATTCCAGACCCAGAGAGGACACCACCGACACTTCCAGACTTGGTTAGAGACAAGCTAGTGCTCGTAAAAACCAGTGAAAGTGAAGTGAAGAGTATTCTCCGGGAAGTGAATGTAAAAAAAGCAGTGGGACCAGACAACATGAGCCTGCGGCTACTTCATTCGTGTGCTGATGAGTTGGCGAACCCGCTCGCCTCACTCTTTAACCACTGCTTTCGGACAAGCACGTGGCCAAAGGCTTGGAAGACAAGCAATGTGGTTCCCGTGCACAAGAAAGGTGGGAAAAGTGAGGTGAAAAACTACCGCCCTGTGTCTTTGCTGGCAGTGCTTAGTAAAGTGGCGGAGACAATAGTGGCCTCGAGAGTCACGAAACATCTCGAGGTACATCACCTACTCTGCACCAAACAATTTGGGTTCCGGCAGGGAAGGTCAGCGGCTGATTTACACCTGCTGCTGTCCTCTGAACCGAGTGCCGCCCTGGAGCAAGGCAAGAAGACTGCCGTCGTGGCGCTGGACATTGAAGGTGCCTTTGACAGGGTTTGGCATGAAGCCTTGGTCGCTAAACTCCGTTCAGCAGGTATTGACGGGGCGCTTCTACCACTCCTCAGGGACTACTTGAGGGACAGACAACTGAGGGTGACAGTCTGTGGTCGGGAGTCCGAGCTGCAACCCATCAGAGCAGGTGTGCTTCAAGGAAGCTGCCTTGGCCCCCTACTCTGGTATATCAACGACTTGTTGCACCTCATCCCAAGAACGAAGGCCTACGCAGACAACGTCACCCTCACTCAAAGCTACGAGCCTCAGGAAGCGACAGCCATCACTGCCCAGCTCAACTACAATCTGAGCCGCATCGCTGCGTGGGGCAACAAATGGCAAGTGAGGTTTGCTTCCTAGAAGACGCAGCTGCTAGTTGTCTCCAGGTCGTGTACACCCTTGCGACTGAACCTCAATGGAGACACACTGACCCTGAAAGACGAGATAGAGGTGCTGGGGGTCACCTACGACCGTAAGTTGACCTTCAGCTCCCACATAGAGCGGCTAGCCAGGCAAGCCTCAGGAAAGCTGGCTTCTCTAAGGAGGATGTCGTGGCTTCTCGACGGCAAGGGGCTGGAGGTCCTCTACAAGGCGCAGGTTCGCTCCTCCCTGGAGTACGCCGGTCTTGCGTGGGGCGGAGCGGCCAGGAGACACCTCGCTCTCTTGGACAAGGTGCAGGACCGTACTGTGAGGCTCATCACGGACAACAACGCGGGACCTGTGCCACACCTCCACACCTTGCAACACAGGTGTGATGTTGCAGGACTGACAGTGGTGTTCAAGGTGCAGGAGAAGGATGTGAGTCACCTGCAGGACCTGAGACAGCCAAAATGCCGGGCTCCGGTCATCACACGAACTGTCGCCCTGGCACCGAGTGAACTGCTACAGCGACAGTTCATAAACACTTACACCAGATGATGGAACACCCTGATAGCTTCACAGACAGTCTTTAAAGGTGTTTCTATACAGGGGTTCAAAGTGACAGTGAATGACTGGCTGCTGAAACAAGCCCAGGAGTAAACAACTGTATAGTATATGTACTTGTGTAGACTTTAAGATAGGGAACAATAACTATGTGACCCTTTAGCCGGTCCGTCACTAGAAACTATATAATGTAGATGTGACAACTCTGTAAACTAGTATAAATAAAGAGAGAGAGAGAGAGAGAGAGAGAGAGAGAGAGAGATAGGGGGGGAGGAGGGAGGGAGGGAGGGAGGGCTACAATATTTCTAAGTAGTAAAGCTTCCGTAAAAATGTTCCTGGATATTCCAAATTGATCACGCAAGTCAAAATCTTTCACTGGAATATCAAGTTAAGAGTCCGTGAGGGAAAGTGTGACAGTGAATTAGCGAGTTATCCATTATTGGTGCAAAGGTGATGGTGGTGTAAGTCATTGAAGTATAACCTAAAGGAGGTATTGAGTGTTATCCTGAGTGTATTGATGGGTAGAGGAGAGGGCTTAGAGAAACTCATAGTGCTAGAGAATGCTAAAAATAATTGGACTATGAGTATGTTAGCCACAACTACACAGAACACTGCTCTATTTACCAAACATCTTCGTTTATTCCGTACAAAATTGTCCTTAACAAACGCTCCTTTCCTTACACATATTAAATTTCATGTTTCACTTGTTTTTCTTTTTTCCTTCATTCTCTTCTTTGTTTATTTAATTTTCATTATTGTTTTTTTTTTTGTCTACATATCCCCTTCTCCTTCTCCTCTCTCTTTCTTTCTTTATTTATCGTTCTTTTTTCGCCTATTTCCTTTTTCATCTCCTCCCCTCCTTCTCCCCCTCCTCCTCTCTCTTTCTCTCTTTTCTTCTTTTTTTCCTTTTTCGTTCTTTCTTTCACCTTATTTTCTGTTTTCATCTCCTCCCCCTTCTCCCCCTCCTCCTCTTTTCCCTTTTTTTTCTTTCTTTTACCTCTAGTGTTTTCATTTCCGCCATCTCTTCCTCCATCTTTCTTTCTTTTTCTTTCTTTCAATTTTGTTTTTATCTCCTCTTCCTCCATCTTTTTTTTCCTTTTTTTATTTTTCCGCGTTTTCTGTTTTCATCTCCTCTTCCTCTTCCTCCTCATCTCCTCCTCTTCTCCCATCATCACCACCACCTTAACTTCCATCCTTTCTTTTCTTCCCTTAATCTACCAAAACAAACAACAAAACCCATAAACTCGAAGAAAGCAGAGGGGGCACTCACCTAGAAGTGTGCTGTTGGTGATGATTTTGAAGATGTTGGCTGGATCCATCGTTCTTGTCAGGTGCTGCGCTTCTTTCCTGTCGTCTCTTAACTGGTATTTCAACACAATGGTAGTCTGTAGTGTGGTTGACTGTGGGTGTGATACCCGTGTGTTGCCTTTGTGATGGTAATGACGGGTGGTGAATGGACTCCAACACACTCATACACACACACACACACACACATACAAACACACACACACACACACACACACACACACACACACACACACACACACACACACACACACACACACACACACACACACACACACGACACACACACACGCACCCACCCACACAGACAGTCGTTGATTGAATGGTTTATTGCTTGAAAACTTTGGCGCGCAGAGTTAGAGAGAGAGAGAGAGAGAGAGAGAGAGAGAGAGAGAGAGAGAGAGAGAGAGAGAGAGAGAGAGAGAGAGAGAGAGAGAGAGAAAGAGAGAGGAAAGATTGATATTGATATCTGTATTGGCCTTTTTCACAAAAAACATATTTATATGAAATAATAACTGATAACAATTAGGCCAGGTCCGTTAAGCCGAAGCTTTTATACAGACGTGAGAAGTTATATAATAAAAGTTTGCACACTTGTTTAACTAGTTGACTGAGCTTATAATAAATCCATTACAAAGTAAGCATCTATGCTATACATTAGAATAGAAATTACATAAACACACCAAAATTAAATGTAATGATTACATACAAATATGTACAGATATACGTACATAAACACTGACAACTAGCGTCATACATATACTCATACATATGACACCATCAAAATAAATTCATAAACAGATAACAAAAATACAATACCCCTATATGCATACATATAGATATCAAACATTGCAAAAATCGAAACACACATCTACATATCTATACATATACGTGCATATACATACATATACATATAAATACCCATGTATAAACACATACAAATGCAAAATATTTTATACGTGTTCAGTGTTCATAGTTATTATATATTAAAGATTTTATTTTAGTTTTGAATAGATTGAAAGAATGAATGAATGGACTTAATGTCTTGGTTAAGGTTGTTCCAGGCTTTTGCTCCCCTTACACTCACACTACGCTTGGCATGAACAGTCCTACATTGGGGTGTTTTTACATCTATAGGTCTTCTTGTATTAATATTATGGGATGGAAACTCATGCAAAAATTTGTATACAAATAAACAAAAAATGTTTGTAATTGAATAATGTCAGAAAGTTTTGTAAGTTTATGTTCACTAAAAAGGGGGTTAATGTGTTCATATTTTGATTTGAAATACATGACTCGAATAATCTTTTTCTTTGCAATGGACAAAGCATCTAAAAGTGTCTTAAAAGTTTCCCCCCAAATAGCTGAACAATACAATAAATGTGGGTAAACTATTGACATGTAGACAGTTCTCATAATATCTTGAGGTAAACAATTTCTTATCTTATATAAAACTCCTGTGGTTTGAGATATTCTTGTACATAGATTCATCAAATGTGGTTTCCACGTCAACTTTTCATCAATGGCTACACCTAAAAATTTTATACAATTAACTTTACTTAACACATTGTTATCTATCTTAACATTTTTGTTATCTAAATTAGTATTTGAGCCACATGACACCATAAAAAATGTTTTAGAAATGTTAATAGTCAGTTGATTACTTCTTATCCAGTTAGATAGTTTTGTTAATTCATTATTCAATGTAGCTACCATTTCAGTAATATTTTGTCCCTGGATGAATGTTGTATCATCGGCAAAACAATATAAATCTTATTTTGTTCACTTATGCGAACCATATCATTGATATAAACTAGGAATAAAAATGGCCCCAAAATTAACAATTAATTAATTTAAATTAACTTGTTTAAAGGAAGATGAAGCATTTTGTACACTGTTTATTGATTCCTATCACTTGAGTAATTTCTCAAAATGTCATTTGCCCCCGAATACCATAATTATATAATTTATGTAACAGAAAATTATGAGATACTATGTCAAAAGCTTTACTTAGATCACAAAGAACTGTTATTTGATATTGCTTATTATCTAAGGTGTCGAAAATATTTTGTGAAAGTTGATGAATTGCTCTCAATGGAATATTTGGGCCTGAAACCATACTGACGTTCACTTAATAATGAAGATTGACAAAAATAATCGGTTAATCTAGTAGCAAATATTTTTTTATGATCTTACTAAGACTTGGAAGGATGGAAACAGGTCTGTAATTGACATGACTCAATCTATCTCCTTTCTTATATATAGGAATAATTTTTGCAATTTTCAGGTTTCTTGGAAAATGTCCTTCCCTAAAACATTAATTTACAATAAATTCAAGAAATGGAGATATTACTTCACTACACTCCTTAATTACTTTGATATCAATGTCATCGTATCCACGAGATGTGATTTTGACATTTTTAATGGCTTCTAAAATCTCTTGTTCTGAGGTTGGTTTAAGAAAAAAAATAATAATAAGGTACCGGATCTGGTAGAAATTATTCAAAAGGAACAGTAGCTGGGTTAATGTCTCTGACTAATATACTAGCAATATTGGTGAAATAATTATTAAATTCCTCAGCAATGCCTTCATTATTTGAAATGATTTTATCATGAAAGTTTACAGAAAATGGTAAATTTGAACGATTCCTTCCGATTATGTTATTAACAGTATTCCAAGTCTTTGTATGTGTTTTTACATGGGTATTTATGTGTATATGTATGTATATGTGCGTATATGTATAGATATGTAGATGTGTGTTTCTATGTTTGCAATGTTTGATATCTATACATATACAAATAGGGGTATTGTATTTTTGTTTTCATTCTTTCTGCTGATCTTGAATAATTTTCCCCTCTTGCATAGAAAGTGCTTTTCAAGAACTGAATAATCTATACATACCTGATATTTGACCAAGAGGAATCAGATAAAATTAAAAACCTTATTACATTGAATATCACAAGATCATACACGGCTATAGTAAAATCTCGCCACTGTCCCGCTACAACCACACAACCCACCTTTGAGGTTTTTTTATGATCCAATACAAGTGTCAAAAGAATTTCCGCACTGGTGCATTTGTTATTACTTAATACTAACATTCAGATGGAACAACAGTGTGCGTGTGTCAAAAGACTAGGAAAGTGGATTGGGACTCTTTCTGTACATATCCAACTTTTATGGAGTGGCATTGAGGGAGATATCTGATAAATGTTATTACGTTTTATTTATTTGTTATGGATTATTCTTACTTATTTTTGAGCGAATTAGCGAGAAAATGGAGGTGGGTCAGTCTGAAGGGGAGGAAAGTGAGGAGGTATGGCCAGAGGCAGAGGAGAGGTGGGGAGTGTGAGAGAGGAGAATGATGCAGATGGACCACCTGGCAGGACGAGGAGAAGGAGATAGAAACGGTAGATGTGCGCAGCGAAGAAAGATGAGTATGTGATGAGTGGGACAAAAGAGGTGCAAGACAAAGATAAGGGGTGGAAACCAAAGATAAAAGATGAAAGAGGTAAAGATAAAAGATGAAAGATAAAAGAGATGAAAGATACAGATAAAAGAAAAGGTGGAAGACAACGATAAAAGAGGTAGGAGACAAAAATAAAAGATGAAAGAAATAAGGATAAAAGAGATGAAAGACAAAAATAAAAGAAAAGTGAAAGACAAAGATAAAAAAGGTAGGAGACAATTATAAAAGATGAAAAAGATAAAGATAAAGGAAGAAAGAGATAAATATAAATGATGAACGAGACGGATGACAAAGATAAAAGAAAAGGGCTGATGTACGCACTGAAGAAAGATGCGCCTGTGATGAGTGGAACCGAAGAGTTGCAAAGCACAGTAGAGTGGAAATGGTGATGCGCTGTGGTGACCCGTACTAACACCACAATGATTCCCTCTATCATAACACATCTAAAAACTTTCCTCCTCTTATTAACTCATTTATCAGTCAGCCTTTTTTCGCCAATTAAAAGAATCAAAACACACTGAATAAGTTTGGTGGGCATAATATACTCTTTTCTATATAAGAGGGGGAGGCTGGCCAAGGGTAACAAAAATAAAACAGCCCACTAATTACCAGTCCCCTGACACGGTATAAAAAAATTAGCCAAAAGACAGGGATTAATGACAGGTTTAATGTATCAGTTATTA
>CM035191.1:994314-999314 GCA_020233015.1 Callinectes sapidus
ATATATATATATATATATATATATATATATAATACACCCATTAATCCATATACCTATCAACATAGCAAAATTTATTAATGTATCTATATATCTCCGTTCTTCAACTATCTATTTATCTATCTATATATCTATCTATCCATCAATCTTCCGCTCTCTGTATCTAGGTAACCATCTACCTACCTATCTATCTATCTCTGTATCTAGCCAGCTGTCTCCCGGCGAAGCGTCGTCCAGTGGTGGCTGATCCCCCTGGCGGCCGCTCCATCAATCAACACCAGTGTATTTCACCGCTCAGCCTACTCTCGGATATTTCATCGAGGCAACCAAACACGTTCAAACAATTTCGAGTATGCTGCTACGCCTTTTCACCTCAGCACGCCATTACCCTTCATAACACTGCAGGGAAATGAGGCTTCACTTGCTGCTGTACGAGTACACTCCTACTCCGTGTATAGTGGAGGTGGAGGAAGCGCTCAAATTGTCTACAAGGTTTTTTTTCTTTTCTTTTTTAATTGTATCTACTTTAATATGAGTGCAAGCTAATTTTATCTCTCTTTCTTTTTCTTTTCCTTTGCTCTCTTATCTCCGAACTCTTCTTTTTCCATGCATTAAGAGGCTAAGTTCTTAAAGTTTAATATCTAATTTGAGCAAAAAAGTTGATGTACTTATATCTGGATACCTACATCTACTTAATGTGTTTATTTGTTTCTCTTTTTTTTTCTTTGTAACTCTCACTGTTTTAATAAGTGTGCGAGCTGGTTTTGTTTTATTGATCGATGTTGTTAAAGAAATTACGTCAGTCTTTTCTTTTAAGTTATCTGTCTACTTAACTTTTGTGATGCGGTACTTAAAAGCTTTCCCCTCCTCGCCCCCTGTCCTCTAGCTATTTTCAACGATTATTACCCTGGTTACTGCTCTACTAAACGTGTTAATTGCATGCCTCCCCCTCTCTCCGCCTCGCTGTACATTGGTTTCTCTTTACTCTACGTTGTCCATCTTACTAATGCAACAATATTCGGTACTTTCATATTTTCACCCTTTCTACTGATCTACCTCTTGCACCGTGCCAGTCAAGGACATGTTCACTGGTTTAGCCTTAATAATCTCCTGTGATAGAAAGAAATTGGGAAGTTCACAATATCACTAATTGAAATAACAGTAGATTGCGAGAATAGTATTAGCTGTGGGGAAAAAAAAATGATAGCGAGAGATTTAAGATACAAAGCATTCCTGACACTCGTACTGATCATCTTTATGGGTGTGGAATAAGTTATACAGAAAGCCTAGAACACTTCAGAAATAGTTAAACAAAGGCCCCGTCAACACTGAGAGCCGTTCAATTTGAAGAGGAAAGGAACTGCAATATCACTGTCTTATGGAGCTGAGAGAAAACATCATAATCTCAAGGTCAATGAAAAACAGATCTCATAACAACGTAGAGTGCTTCAACAATAGTTAAGAAAAGGACACCGCCAAGTCACTGGGGTTTGAAAAAGGGAAAAGTCATGGGAAGCAGACTCATCTTCACTGTGGCGGTGGAAAACACTCCTAATGAGAATCCAGGCCGCTTCAAAACACAGACCGTCAAAACAAAGGTATTGAAACCCGTATTCAGAAACACCCTACCCTCTCCCTCTTACTACGACAATTTCCCCAAGGCCAAAATGACAACTAGCCTCATTTTCCAAGAAACTTTTCCTTTTAATAAACTAGAAACCTTGCCAATCTATCCCCAGAACTATGGAAACACTCTTAAAAACACGAGTATCTTCAACTCTACCCTCCTGAAAGCAGTGATGGTGAGAGAGCTGCGTGTCTGTGTCTACTGATCTGAGTCCCTCCATCCCCGCTGTCCGCTTCCGTGAAATACAACTCATCATAACTCTGCATACGACAGGTGACAGTCCGCACTCCGGCCAGCCAACCACGCTCAGCCAACTACACTAACCTGCCTCGGGCCTTCACCTAAACACGCTCAGTTAAATGTGCGAGCAAAACAGCGAGGGAAGGCAGTCTATTCCCTCTCGCCCCAGGACTCTCATTACGACACTCAGATTAGGTGTCTGCGTTAATTCCATGGCAGGACAGACTGAGAGTTGAGTTTCAGACCAGACCAACGGGATGCCACGTGTAGGTCTGACAGCGTCCTCTGGTTTCCCTTATTGTCTTATGCTATGCCCAGAATATCTTGTTTATTATAGCAAGGTCTGCTTAGTGGTTTTGGTTTTGTATATTGTATTGTTATTGTGAGTTTATTGTGAGTTTTGGTTGTGTATCTCGTATTGTTATTGTAACTTTCCTTCGTTTCTTACGTTATTTATTTATTTATTTATTTATTTATTTTATTTTATTTTTTTTTTTATCGACAACATAACAATTTCCATCCACACAAAGCGTCTCCAGAGTGTTTTTATCCTTTTTTGTTATCTTGTTCTTGAAATTATAACTTTTTTTCTGGCGGTACACAGCTCAAAGGATGGAAAGCGACACATGACCCACCAGAGCTCACGGTTTGTCTGCGAGTACACCTGACAGGAATTACAACTATAAAGTAACGCTACTCTTCGGTGCTCAAGACAGTCCCATCTGCCAACCATAAAGGAGGCTCTCGTGAGGAGCTTCGAAGTCTTCCGTTGGTTTGATAAATAAAAGAACCACTGACTACCAAGGCTCTTTTTTCACTTTCCTTAATGCCTTATATAAATCTATCGTCATAATTTTAGGTCTAAATTTGACACTTCTGAAAATTATGGTTGTGATCCTCCATAAAAATTCATGTACCAATTCTTTACAATTTCCTCTCTTCACATTCCCTAAATAAAAGAGGAGATAGATATACAACGGTGGACTATACAACAAAAAGACAGTGGAAGATTTCAACATCAATACTTTCACTGAGAGCAGACACTTTACTCGATGAGATAGTACAGTAACATGAGGCGGGAAACAAAACTCTATTTATCTATTTTCATTTTTTTATCCGTGTCGGTGATGAAACAGCAAAGTGTAGCCTCGAATGTGAGCAGTTTGAGCGTTTGTTTTGGGGACAGGTGGCGCTAGTGAGGCATCATCACCGCGCAGCCACGAGTCAGGTGATATGTTTTGCATAATCCACTTTACTTTATTCTCGCCCCAGGAAATGTACGCCACCTCTGTATTATAAGATTCTCTCTCTCTCTCTCTCTCTCTCTCTCTCTCTCTCTCTCTCTCTCTCTCTCTCTCTCTCTCTCTCTCTCTACAAAATGCACCAAAAGACAGTTCCCATACCATCCCAGCGCCTCATACAGAGAGGGGCGGTAAGAACACCAAATCCACACCACGTAAGCCACAAGTCTGCCAGTAAAGGACGATTCACTCCGCTCCTTTTGTGTTACGCGGAGGTTGGACTGCCTTTAACACGCTCCTCTCTCCCGCTGCCACTCTAAAGCTGGGATCTGTGGCCTATGCTAGCTAGTGAGAAGTGAGCCATTATATTCTTGTGTGTTTGTTTGTGTCCGTGTGTGTGTGGAGTATTACGGTGCTTGTTAACGTAATGGAATAGTATTGTTGGAGAGATTTAGTGGAAAGATTAGAAGAAATAGGTTAGGTATGTTTGGTTATAGGGAATAGTGGAAGGATTATAAATGCTTCAAAATTATCGCTCATCTAAAGAAGGGAAGCATTAGTTTCTGGTGTGTTTGTATGTAGCATATTGAGGAAAATGTTAATGTTATAGAACGGTATTTTTATAGAGATTTAGTGGAGAGATTATAAGCATTTAGTAATTCTTGCTCACCTAAATGTTACGGATAAGTATTTTTAAGAGTATTTGCCTTCTAACTGATGGCTTTCAATTGTGGTCTGGTCATCTATCTGTCTACATTAACATTTTTACTGTAACTGTCATCCTCCGTTCACCTTCCTAACGTTGTAAAGAAAATATAATTGCATTGAGCCAAATAACATAATGAATAGAACAAACACATTTTCTTTTTAATTCACGCCATTAGAGTATTTACGAGAACGTGGCACAACAGTAATGTCTAATAAGTTACACATATTGAAAAAGTTACCTTGTCTATGAGTGGAAAGTTTAACACTGCACAACGCGAGGCTAAATATAACTTATTAATGGAGCAACATCTTTCACTAGGCAAGGCTCAGGTTGGATCGTGTGTGCGGCTCAGGTAGCAGTCTCGTGTTAGCCATTATCCCTCTCCCTCTCCCTCTCCCTCTCCTCTCCCTCTCCCTCTCCCTCTCTCCACCCTTCACTCGCCAGGCTCCGATGGTTCACGCTCCCAGTCATCCAGGCAGCGATATCACTTGGTTTTGTTGCTTCAACCTTTAACATTGTCATCAATATTCCGAGTCATGCACTTCATTTCATGCTCTGTACACTCCCACGACTGTTAATACTGTTGACATATATTTGTTAGCTAGAGTTATGCACTGAACTTTGTGATGTATATGTTAACACCGCCTTTGTTATAGCCATTTGCCTGATATCCAGACTCATGCACTAAACCTTGTGCTTTGTATTCCATTCCACGGATTCTGTAAACCAGTTCCTTCACCTTTAAATGAAACAATTATTCTGATCTATTCTTTCAAACGAACAAAGGTTTTGCGGACAGATCGAGTGCTGAGTTGCCCAATATGGTCTCAGTATGTGAAATTCTGATTTGTTAATGAATGAATATTGTTTTGTGTTTGTTCTACATGCAAAATGGTGGCTATACACAATACCGTTTTGATCAGATCTTTGCTAAGAAAAGGTATATTCTGCTAATTGCCTTGATTAACACTGGTTCCCCATTATATTAATTCTGCATAACAACTGAATTTTCTTTTTCCGGATCACATTGTTGTGTCTCTAGAGGACAATTAACCAGCTGACTCGTAATGGCACTGTGCTGTTTGTTACTTTATTAGACTAATCCCAGATAATATTACAAAGGTAAATAAAACTACACGCACTCGAAGACCTAAACTATTCCGCCATCTCTCTTGTCTATGATGTT
>CM035191.1:1001814-1005407 GCA_020233015.1 Callinectes sapidus
GACCAGGTTTTGCTTCGGGTATTACGTCTGCATCCCTCGCGGCTCACAATTGTAATAACCACGACGCAAACACTCGTACCTCCCCAATAGCAGATGCGAACAGCGTGCGTGTATTACTAGTGGCAGAAACACGGAGGCAAAGAGAGAGAGGGAGAGAGGGGCGATAAGATATGAGCATGATATTCAGAATTCCAATAACAAGGCTGATATTTACTTCGTGTTTTTTTTTTAACTCCTTCATTACAGGGACCCATTTTTACCTTCAGTTTTGTGTATGATTAGATGATTTTATTGACATTAAGAAAGCTCTATGGAGGTCAGGAGATTAATGGCGAGAGTCTTCACTATTCTAATCACTACATAAGTTTCTGAGGCTGTATAAAATCGTGAAATAGCAAGAATAGATATGAAAATGCGTCTTAGTAATGGAGGAGTTAAACGCTTCGATACTTTTAGCTCTACCTTACAATTAGACGATTTTTATTGACATTAGGAAAAGCTTTGTGGAGGTCAGAAGATTTGTGGCTAGAGTCTTCACTATTCTAATCCCCAACCAAGTTCCTGAGGCTGTATAAAATAATGAAACAGCAAGAATAAATATATAAATACATCATAGTACAGCAGGAGTTTTGACACTTTTCCTGCATCATTTTCAAGTTGTATTTTGCTGCCTGGCCTTGGTGTAGCTGTGTGTGTGTGTGTGTGTGTGTGTGTGTGTGTGTGTGTGTGTGTGTGTGTGTGTGTGTGTGTGTCCAGGTGTGCTATGCTTAAGCTCCTGTAGTGTAGTGCGTCCATGAGACTTTTCTGTACCAAGAGTCGACAAAGCTAGAAGTGAGTGGTGCTTTATTCCAATAGCCAAGTGTGGGATTGCCGGCTTTTTTTATTTATACATATTAGAGAACGGAGATGGTCAAGGGCAATAAAACAATGAAAATTTTTAAAAACACTAATTTGCCAATTCCTTAAAGTTCAGTAGAGTTGGCTGAAAGACAGGGACAAAATATGTCTTCAAACCTCATTCTTAAATAAAGTCAAATCATAAAATATTAGTATAAAAGTAAAGGTAGATTTTCAAGTGACCCTTACTTAACATCCGTGAAGTTTTTAAGGGCGTTTGTTTATGTTGGTTCCGGAGATACCTTATGAGAAATTATGTATCACCAGTCACAAAAGACATCACTGTGCATGAGACCAGGACGTCCACTTGTGTATGGCTCTAAACTACGACACAGTCAGAACACACTCAATGTACTGAGACTGCGACCAATTCATCTGGAAGCTCAAAAAGATTTAAGCGTCGAGAGAAAAGTCCCCATGTCAGGAATTATCATCGCTACTATCAATATTTCAGAGAGAGAGAGCGAGCATTCTCCTCTGCAGCTGTGGTGTGGTGGAACAGCCTTACCTCTGTGGTGGACGTAAGGCGCCTGACCACCCAGCAAATGAAAGAGACCACACACAGGTGGCTGCGTCTCCACCCACCCTAATATTGTACACAGCTATTGCATATATATACCTACGTGGCAGTGTGCTTTCAAATAGCTTACTAACGACACATGTATCTTTAGCACAGGCCCACCTACTCCCTTCTATTACATGTATTGTACAACCCATAGTTAAATGTACAACTCCAGAAGTTTAAGTAGAAAAATGAGAGAGAGAGAGAGAGAGAGAGAGAGAGAGAGAGAGAGAGAGAGAGAGAGAGAGAGAGAGAGAGAGAGAGAGAGAGAGAGAGAGAGAGAGAGAGAGAGAGAGAGAGAGAGAGAGAGAGAGAGGGAGAGAGAGAGAGAGAGAGAGAGAGAGAGAGAGAGAGAGAGAGAGAGAGAGAGAGAGAATAAAAAAAGTAACATCTGAGAACCGGTAATCAAATGTCGAGCTCAGTAAGAATTGAACGGCGAAACAAAGAGGGTGCTTTTGTTCTGCTTCCTTTTATTCTGTTGCTTCTTTGTCAGTTTTCCCTTTGCTATGATATCCATTACTGTTGTTTTTTTCCTCCATACGAGTGTGGATGTAGATGCAACACTCCCCTGCCTTTGTGTGCGCTGTAATTAGTAACTCACAATCGTATCTCGTCTTTTATAATATTTGACACATCATCAGTGGAAATTTTATCTTCCTGGTCCCGGTTTTATAAGAGTATTTTTTGTGGGAATTGTCAAGTTTTTTTTTTTTTATCATAGCATTGATAATTATCTCGCTGTTTTCCCTGTAATTGACACATCAGTGGTGTTTGAGGCTTGATTTTTTTTTTTTTCTGGTTCACGATGTGTTATAGTAAGATTTTTTCATGTGTGTATATATATTTTTTTCTTTTATGTGCGTGTGTGAAGGGAAATCTTTTATTTTTATTTTAGATTTCATAATAGTAACTCACATGTCTCACTGCCTTTCTGCTTTTGTCAACTTATTTTCTTCTCTGCTTCAGGATGGAAGTTCTTCATTCATAACCAGTTTATTTATTTTATGTATTGTATTTCTTAACGATCTTTTTTTCCGCTATATACTTCATGATTATTATCTAACACACCTATGACAACCACCAGTGATGCCTCTTTTTCATGTTCAGGACTCATTATACTCCTTTTTCACCATCTTTTCGTCAAGATGGTTTTCATTGCAAGTTCATTAGTAGTAATCTAAGTAATATGAGCTTCTCTACATCAACAGCACTTTATGTCCAAGTTCAAAATCTTTTGTAGTAACGGAGTTTTTTTTCTCACTCTTTTTTTCTCAAGAGATTATTTTCTGTATAAACTTCCTCACAAATCCCTCACAGCCTCTGTCTACAAACCATAATAATAATACTTCAAGTTACAGGTTCATGATTCATTATTTTAACAATATTGTTTTTAGTGAAAAGACGTTAGTTTTCCTTAAAGCATTCATAATTACTGCATCACAGACATCTCAGTCTTTATGATCAATCTGAACCAACATTACTATCTCATGTGTCAAATTCATGATTTTTTTAGTATGGCAAGAATTTTTTTTTTATTGAACAATAAATAATTTTGATACCCCCTTCAAATTAATCATCCGGAAATGTCTTAATCTTTCAACATCCAGCCTGGCTCATCTGCACCATTAAATATTTACTTGCAAGATCTACTACAGTTTGTCTCTTTTAGTCAAGAGAAAGTTTTCTTCATTATAAACTTCATAATTAGTAATCAAGAAGTCACACAACTTTTATATATTTTTTTTTTCTCTCTCTCTCTTTGCATTAGACGCTTCACCACTACTTTATGTTTCAGGCTCAAGACTCAACATAAACAAACTTTTTGGTTAAGAAATCGTGTTCTTTACCATCTCCATAATTAAAATTAAACGGAAATCCCACAGTTTTACATATGTATATCCATGAATTAATCTAAAACACCAATATTATCTTTTCAGTGGGGAAGCGTAGGTAGGTATTCACTATGTTAGCGCCTCTCATCAGCAGCCATAGCGTTGCCTCACACCACACAGGCAGCCAACGGGGAATGGGTGGGTGGGCTCGCGTGCCACACACTCTTACTCCACCACACAGCAAGAAACAACGAAGACGATGAACACCTGCAGATATTTGAAAACGATCTCTCTCTCTCTCT
>CM035191.1:1294079-1296579 GCA_020233015.1 Callinectes sapidus
CCCCTCCGCCATTGAGGTCTGAGGTGTTTGTGCGTGCGTTTGTTATCGTTCGGCAGGGTGTTGTAATATTTTTAAGGGGGTGTTTTGCGTTTAAGTTAAAAAATTATCATATGTACAATTTTTATCTGGTTTAAGGGTGCGTTTAGGGTGGTGTTGTTAAGGGTGGTATTGTGGCATAACGTCGCTTAAATATCACCCTTAATTCCTGCGTTTGGTTGTGTATTTAAGATCCATATACGAAAAAAAACGCCACACAGATAACCAATAATATTTTCGCCCCCTTTCACTTTCTCTCCCTTAAAAACCCTTAAAAAACGCGCTTAGAAATCCAAACAAAACCTTTCAAAACAGTGGAGGTGAACTGTGGGAGTGCGAACGGACACAAAATACATAAAATAAACAATGTGCCTGCTGTTTTGAAGATTGCGATGTGTGTGTGTCGTTTTGAGTGTGTTTTTTTTCTCTATGTGCCTTTTTTGGGTGCTGAGTGAAGTGGTGATGGCGGTGGTGGTGTTGCAGGGGTGTTGTTTAAGGGTTAAGACTCGCGGACCTTATTCAAAACTATGGGGCGATCGCGGTGTGTTTTAATTGAGTTCCGAGTGACGCCCTAATGAGTGGACAGCGTGTGGGGTGACGTTGCCTTATGGGAAGATGGAAAGTGGTCGTTTTAAAGTGCATAGGGTTTTGGTTCTGTTGAAAATTGAGTGGCGGAAAAAAAATTGGTGTGAAAAATGGAAAGTTATGAAAATGTTGGTGTTTTTATTGGGATTTTTTTTGAGATGTTGATGGAAAAAGTTGAAAAAAGTGAAAGATATGTAGGAAAAACATAGAAAAGTAAGAGATATACTAAAAACACTTAGGAATTGAAAAATGTGCAGGAAAAACTTGAGAAATTATAGATAAGCAGAAAAAAACTTGAGAAATGAAAAATAGGAAGAAAAAAACTTGAGAGAACTTAGTGACGTCTAAAGAAAAAAGACTTTGACGACTGTTAGAGAAGGAACATAAACTTAAAATGATGTTTGAGTTATGTAATAGACAGAAAAAAATATACAGACTTAGAAATCAAGAAAATATGTGAAAGAAAAGACTTTTGTGTGAATGTTAGTTTGAAAAATGTAAAGAAAATATTAAGAATTAGTAATGAATGAAAAATAAGAAAGAAAAGAGAGAGAGACATAGAGATAGAAGGAATTGAGTGATAGAAAGAGAAAGACAAGAAATGAAAGAAAATAAGATAAAAGGAAGAGAAAGAAGGAAGAATATGAAGATTGAAGATAAAAGAGAGAAAATAACAGAAGAATGAATAAGAGAGAGAGAGAGAGAAAGAGAAAACAAGAATATTAGTCTGAGAAGCCATAAAAGAAGAAGAACAACAAAACTAAAGATGAAAAATAGAGAATAAGGAATTAGAAAAGAGAAAGAGAGAATGTAAATAAACGATAGAATACAGAAGAGGAAGAACACAAAATAAACAAAAGAGAAAGAAGATCAAGCAAAGATTAAGAGAAGTCATGATAAAGATGGTAATATTTAAGTTGGAATTAATAAAACAATGTGTCTTTTTAAACAATTAATGGAGTTTTTGATACCAGAGAAGTGAAAATGTGTGTGTGTGCGTGTGTGTGTGTATGTTCGTGTGTGTGTATGTGTATGTGTGTAAAATGCAAATACACATAATTAAACGCAATAAAAAGAATTAATAGTATGATCAATTTATATGTGATTTTTTAAAGGATACAAAATTATACATAATCTAATTTCAGTTGTATTCTTTTTTAGTTTTTGTATAAATTGAATAAAGAAAAACGGCATAAAAAGAATTAGGATATTAAAATTCATTACTTTTTTACGGAGAATGAGAAATTTTGAATGATTTTGTGAATAGAGAGAGAGAGAGAGAGAGAGAAAGGAAGAAAAAACAGAGATAACTGATAAAGATGGAAGAAAGAAAGAAAGAAAGAAGAGAAGAACAAAAGAAGAAAGAAAAGTAATAAAGAAGAAAAGAAAGAGAAGAAAGAAAAAAGAGAATGAAGGAATCAGAGAAGAAGAAGAAGAAAGAAAGGAAGGAATAGATAACAAAACCAAATAAAAAAGAAGAGAGAAAAGAAGGAAAAGAACAAAATAAAGAACAAAAGTCTCAGGAACAATGACAGGGATATTAAAAAAAGAACAAAAAAATACAAAAAAAAGATTTAAAGAGTAAATTTTTTTTTTAGAAAGCAAAAGAATCAAAACAAAGAAGAAAAGAGAAGAAGAAAGGAAAAAGAGAGAGAGAAAGAAAGAAAGGGAGATAGAAGAGAGAGAAAATAAAGAAAGAAAGATAGAGAGGATAAAAAGGAATGAATAGAAAAACAGAGAAAAAATGGAGATAGAGAAAGAAAGAGAATAAAGGAAGAAAGAAGAAATAAAACAAAAAAAGTAAAGAAAATGAAAAATGAAGAAAGAAAATTAATTAGACAATAGACCAGGGAATTAATGAGAAATAATAAATAAAAGA
>CM035191.1:1299079-1309163 GCA_020233015.1 Callinectes sapidus
AGCCTTGTCACTGATCTAAATACTGCATACTACATCTCTCTCTATATCTCTCTCTCTCTCTCTCTCTCTCTCTCTCTCTCTCTCTCTCTCTCTCTCTCTCTCTCTCTCTCTCTCTCTCTCTCTCTCTCTCTCTCTCTCTCTCTCTCTCTCTCTCTCTCTCTCTCTCTCTCTCTCTCTCTCTCTCATTACATAATTTTATACATAAATCATGTTTCTCGGTATATATATTTTTTGTGATTGTTATTGTATAGTTCATAATTATTTCAGTCAGACTTTTCATATTAAAGAACTAGGATAATTATATCACCTAATAATGCCCTTGAATTATATATATATTTTTTTACTTTTACTTCATTACTACGTAGTTTACAATAATAACAGTTAGACGGCTCTACTTTTGAATTAATTAGAATATTATTTTACGTATGGTGAATCTGAAAGCATGATACAAATACGAGTTTAGCGTGTCGAGTAATGTGCGGCAGTGAAATTCTTTAACCTCAGGCAGCGGCTCATCACTCAGCCCTTCATTATGACACACTCGCTCAGCAGCATTACGTATACAGTGAGGAGCTCATCACTGCCTTCCTTGCGGCCACTCATGTTAGAGGAAAGGCAAGTCATCTCATAGTTCTTCCTCTCATTTCATTGTCTTTCTTTATCTTACCATTTTCTTCCGGTGAGGTGTCTTATATTTATTTACTTTTTATTTTTATTTTTATACAGCATGAGAAACTCACTTGCAATTTGAGATCGTACAGACCCTGTTCATTAATTTTCTGACATCAATAGACCCTTTCTAATGTCTGTAAAATCATCTGATCATATCTAAAACTTGTAATAAGATGTGCCCCATTACTGAAGGGTTTAATGCATCCAAATCTTGACTGACACACTTTCAAGCACAGTATCCATTGCTACACCTCTTCATTATCACTTTTATGGTTATAGAATTCAAAGTTAACTGTGCCTAACAAATTTCATCGTATCGCGTTATTGTTGCTTCTGAAATTACATCACTCTGTTCTGTTCTGTACTTTTTTTTTTAATAATGCATGAAAATATTGGCAGGGGCACATTGAAATATCCGTGTGTGTGTTTCAATCACCTCCCCTCACTCTCACTCTCTCTCTCTCCTTCCTTTACGGCTTTTCCGCTACATTTCTTTTCCATTCCATCACACGTTTTCCCCTCTGTCCTTAGCGTCATCCCATTGCATTCCTCTCCCATGAAGGAATATCGGTAAGCAATGTTCAGCTTGTATGGACAATGCATTATTTCTAAATCGTGCCACGCTAATACCTTGCTTCTTTTTTAATACATTTATTTATTTTTTGCTTCTCTTCTTATCCCTCTTGCGCCAATTATTTACTATTGTTCCTGTTTCGTGTCACTTTCATTTCTTCTCTCAGTTGCTTTTCTTTATGTAAATTAGGAAGTTAAATTATTATAATCTACATATTCATCTTTTTCTTCTTGTCTCCTGTGTAGTTTCTTTCCTAATTTTGTGAGTTTTGCCACACTGATTCTTTCTTTCTTGCAATTATTTTAAATGTTGTAGTAAAAAGAGAAAATAACTCATTTCTACAGTGTTTTTTTATTTTCTATTTTAGAAAGAGAGTGACAAGCACCTCAACTGGTCTTTTTTTTTTTACCACTATTTATTTTGTCCTTGGCTGGTTACCTTTCTTACATCAAAAAATCAACTTAGAAAAATGAATAATGTAATCCACCTATTCACCACTTTCTCTATAGCGTCATTTTTCTCCTTATGTCTTACACTGCACCACTCTGATGCCGCCTTTCACTTCTCAAATTACTAATGAAACATCTGACAGCCTGAATCCCATAACCTAACTCTCCAATCCTGATAGATCCTTCTTAATTTGTGAAGGAACGTCTAGAATTTTCTCAGTTCGTATGATCGTTCAGTCGTCAATGGTTTTGTATAATGTTCCTCACGCATTTATGTTCGTCTAGAGTCTGTGAAGGTGTCAGTGTATTTTACAGTGTTCTGCCACGTATTGGACTGATAATTTGCAGCCTTCCTTACTCTGTTATGGTCTTTGAATTAGTTACATGCACAACTTATTCTTTTCCTATTCCTCCTCCTTCTCTTTTATCCATTTTTTTTTCTCTATCATCCTCTTTTTCATTTTCCCATCATGTTATCTTCCTCCTCCTCCTCCTCCTTCTCCTTTTTTTCGTTTTCCTCTTTTCTTTCCTTTCATTTTATTACTCTTTCTCACCTTCTTCATTTTCCGTCTCTTTCTTCCTTTCCTCCTTCCAACATTTCAATCATCCTTTCTCATAACAGCCATTAATTTTCCCCTTCTTTGCCCAATCCTCTTATTTCTTCCTTTTTTTCCCTTATTCCAATCTCCTCTCCTCATTCCTCTTCCTTCCCCCTCTTACTTTTTGTTCCTCGACCTCAACTTTATTTCTCTTATCTCCCTTCCTCGTTTTACCTTTCCTTCCCCTCTTTCCCTCCTTTCCTGAAGCAAGGGTGAACTTTTTTCCTTCATTTCTTCACTTCCTTCGCCACTACCTCATGAATCATTAAGTCTAGCCAGGCACGTGAAGGAGCTTCCAGACGTGTCCACCAGGAAGTTACAGAAAGTTGCTTCCTCTTAAAAGAAAAAAACCCCTCCAGCTTTCCTCTTTCTTCCCTCCGATCCTCGTCTAGTTACTTTTCCTTCGGGTAAAGTTTTCTATCGGTAAATTTTCTTCCCACGAGGACTTCCATTTGCGAGAGTTCAGCCCAAATAGCTCAAAAGGCGATGAATTAGGTAGTAGGTTGGGGAGTTTGTCGAGAGGGAATTAATTTGGGAGGAGAGAGAGAAAGTGCATGTAGAAAAGTTATATTGTTATGTAGACTGAGTAGAATGAAGTTATGGCAGTTAAATTGTTTTTGGAAAGGGGGTAAAAGCTCATGCAGAAATGTCCTTTTTTTTCGTATCATGGTTAGAATGAAAATGTGGTAGTATAACTATTTAGGAAAAGGGAGTAATAGTGCATGTAGAAACAAAGGTCTTTTTTCGTAGAATGACGAATGAAGTTATGACAATAAAATTATTTAGGAAAGAAAGGAACAGTGCATGTAGCAACGTCTTTTATGTATCATGACTAGATTAAAGTTATGGTAGGATAATGATTTAGGATGCATGTAGAAACATTTTTTGTAGCATGACAAAAATGAAAATGTAGCAGAAGTTATTTAGGAAAGGGAATAACAGTGCATAGAGAAAAATTTTTTTGTATGACGACTAGATTGAAGTTATGGCAGTAGAATTATTTAGGAAAGGAAGTAACAATGCACACAGATAAGTCTTAAGTTTCGTAGCATGACTAGAATGAAGGAGTTAGATATAAAAGAAAAAGAAAAGAGAGAGATAGAGAGAGTTGTTGTATATTTTCTTTGTTCAAACGATATGTAGGAAACAGAGAATTGATACCTTAATGTAAATTTCTTAACATTGTACTGAACATAAATAGCAACATGTATTCTTTTAATGCATTTCTTTTGGACAATTATAAAGATGTATATTATTTTTGGCGCCGTAAATTTCCAACTCTTTCATTGCAATCTATCTTCGTTAGTTTTCACCATCTCGACTCACCCTTCCTGGTCATCCTGCGTTGAACCTTCTCTGCTCTCGTGGATCTTTCATCCTTGTAATAATCTAAAGCAATAAAAGCCCTTTAATAATTTTCTCCTTCAATTAATCAACATTCCAGGTTTTCTCATTCACTTCCTCCTCTTCGCATATTAAATTCTCTCCTTAATATTTTTTCTTTATAAAATTAATTGAAGTATTGGAAATTAGTTAATCTTACCTCCCGCAATGCTTCTGACGTGGAGAAGGTCTATCATAACCAGACAGACGTGTAAAACATAATCTTTTGTAAACTAATGATGCTTAGTGCGTCTCCATTACTACATGATTTTCTTTATTTTCATTTATTTTTTCAACGGACAGTTCTTTATTTCACATTTTATTCACAAGATTATATAAGAAACTACCATAACTTTGATACATGCTGCCTATCTTTAGTAAAACGGACCCCAAAATCATATTGTTAGTGCTGAGACAATGGGGGGTTTTAAAAGAAGATTAGATAAGTTTATAGACGAGGATGATGTGTGGAATTAGACAGTGGTATTTACATAGGGACATAAGTCAAACAACCTCTTGCATATCCCTATCATTTTCTTATGTTCTTATATGACACTGGTCCGAGTGAAGGTCCTCCTGGTATACTCTCCATCCTTCCCTGCTCCGCGCCACTGCCTCGGTCCCTCCCTGCTGCAGTCACGTCTTTCTCGCTCCATTGTTCACAGCCAAGTGGGTCAAGACCTTCCTGTCCTCCTGATGCTTCAATACTCCATGTCACTGCTTGGGTTACAGGGACAAGTGCATCGACATTTTACAATCTACCAGAGCTTCTTTGGTATCACTGCAATGACTTTTTTATGATTTTTCGCTGCATTGTTCCTCGCCAAGTGGGACAAGATCGCCCTCTTCTCTTGATGCATCCAGGAATCTCACTGTTTGACTTACAGAAATAAATCAACGAGCAAGGATGTATATAGATGTATTCACTACCAAGGTATGTTTGGTATCACTGCAATCATATTGGTAGGTAAATCTATCTTTCTCGCTGCTATGAAGTTGTGAGGCCAATGTTGCAGTACACTTAGTATTAAACTCCACATCTGTAGGAAAGGAAGGTGTTTGTAAATGTTTTGGTGGTCAGCTGGTGGTTTATATTTGCTCTATGGAACAGTTATTGTTTATTATGTCGGTCATTCCCTTAGATAGGATGATGCTTTACACCTTTCCCATGGGATTGGTGCTCTTTTAAACTCTTCCCATCGGACAAGTGGTGAGTTAAATATGTGATGCGTTACAAATGTACCATAGGACAAGTGGTGATATCCATTCATCCCTTAGAGAAGATTAGTATTATCGCAATTATTATTAATGTTTTTATTATTATTATCATTATCATTATCGTTATAATTATTATTATCATTATTATTATTATTATTATTATTATTATTATTATTATTATTATTATTATTATTATTATTATTATTATTATTATTATAATTATTATTATTATTATTATTATTATTATTATCATTATTGTTATCACTACTACTACTACTACTACTACTACTACTATTATTATTATCATTATCATTATTATTATGATTTTTATTACTATTATTACTATTATCAATATAAATACTACTACTACTACTATTACTACTACTACTACTACTACTACTACTACTACTACTACTACTACTACTACTACTACTACTACTACTACTGCTGCTGCTACTACTACTACTATCACTACTACTACTACTACTACTACTACTACTACTACTACTACTACTACTACTACTACTACTACTACTACTACTACTACTACTACTACTACTACTACTGTTGCTGCTGCTGCTGCTGCTGCTGCTGCTGCTTTTATTATCATCATCTTCATCATAATTATAATTGTCATTACAATTTTCCTTGTAGTCAACATTGAACATTGTAGTCAACCTTGTATTTATATATATTTTAATGAAATGGTGGAATATTTCAACCAAAAAATTGAGTCTTTAACAGTTAGACAGACAACCATAAAGGTTCTGTGGGTGAATCAGAAAATTATCATTATGACTTCAAAAGGATCATTTAGGGGAGGCACCAGTCACTCGTATCAACACGTCACTCCAAAAGCTTTCATTCAATCAACTCTCATTCCCCATCAAACTATCTCGTATTACACTTTATTAATTGACTCTATTCTAGGCCTTTTGCTCACATCCGTTTTTTACCAGTACTTTTTGTTCCTTTGCCTCTAATGTTTTGTATTTCTCAATATTCACCTTCTTTTGTTTTTATTTCATTGTTTTTCCTTTTTTCCTCTTTCATCAGTATCTCTTCCTTTTAATATTACCTTTTCCGGTCCTTGTTTCCTCTGGTCCACATTATTTTCACGTTTTTCCCTCTTCCTTCACTTCGGTTATCTATTCCCTTGTTATTTTTTCCCCTGGTTCTCTCTTTCCCTGTTCTTTGGCTTCCTCCATTTCTCTGTTACCTTCGTTGTTTCCTTCGTTCTATTGCTCCATATTCCTGACATTCCTATACTGTTTCCCCCTGTTGTTCGGTTCCCTTTAGTGTTCCTGCGTTTTCAGTGTTCCCCTTGTCCTTACTCTCCTCTCAATATCTCCAGGTTACATTATCCTCTTCAATGTTCCTCTGCTCCATATTCCGGTGTTCATATTAATACTTCTCTTCCCCCAATCTCATCCACATCCCCGTATTCTGCATGTGCCAGCCTACCCTTACCAATATTCCCTTTCTTGTCTTTCATTCATTCTTTTTTTTTTTTTTTTTTTTTTTTTTTTTACTGCCTACCCTTTCAGTTTTACACTATTTTTTTTTTTCTTTCGGATTGTTATGCGTTTGTTTGTTCCTGTTCCTACTTCTACATATATTTTTTATCATGCTATGTCTTACCTTCCAGTTTTTCAGTATTATATTCTCCTGTGTCAATACGCTCTTCTTTTTCTTTTCTTTCTTGCTAATGGGTGACTTTTTAATTTACTGGTATTCCCTTGTTCTCTTTGGTCTCTTTCACCATTTCTTTCTTCAACAACAATATTTCTGTTCGTTTTGTCTTTTATCTACAATTTATCTATACTCTCTGTCTTTTACCTTTCATTCACAATCACCACCATTATTCAGTTCTTTCAATTTTCAACTTTCCTCTTTTCCAGCAAGAGCATTTTCTACTCACCTTTCACCAACAATCTCTTTTACTTTACAATATCCATCCAATCACCTCTCAACAATCTTTTACACGTACCACGAAACTTCTACTAAATATACTGTACTCTTCTCCTTCCCTCTCATCTGCATTCCTTCTTCTCAGCTTTCCCTCTCACATTTGCTCCGCACTGTACCGTTGCAGTTTCCCAGAGTTCCCTTCTCCCCTATTCCCCTCAGTTCTCGCAGAGGTGGGGTCGTATTTCTTTCCCCAGGTAATGAAATCCCTCTTCATCATTACGAGAGGCTGTACATTTTTCACAATCTCTCGTTGTCCGGTGCCTCGCTTCCCACGCCGAGGGTAAGTGGGTCGATATAAGCTGGTGAAATGTATGTAATTAATTAGCTATACGTGCCGGTGGTTATAGTGTGTTTTTTTTTTTTTTTTGTGAGTTCTTTTTACTGGTCTGGTCGTTGTTTTGGCATTAAAAGGTGGTTAAGTATTTGCTGATATGGACGTGATAAAGTAAGTCAGGGTGAAGAGGATGTTGATTTTTGCTTTGGAATGTACGTAGATAATATTCAATGTACTGTGTTGATATTTATTTGTAAACAAGAATTTTTCATGGACGTGTAGAGCTAGTAGAGAGGTAATGTGGGCTTATTTAATATTTAGTACACACACAAAAAAAGTTACATGACTGCAGAAAATTTAGCAAAAATCATGATAATTTGAGTGGGAAGGTTCATCTTGTCCTTGCCTAATATTAAGTATTCTGTAGGCATTTGTTTGTGTAGGCTTGTAAGTGAATCAGTTGAAACTAGATGTTGATTTTGCCTCAGAATACATAATAACTCCATGATAATGCTCCCCATGATATTTGGTTAATTATGACTCACTGATCTAGATATAAGTTCATAAAAATCTTTTTCTAACACTATGAGAAGAGTTGATCTGAACATGAAATTTAGAATTTTATTGGTGTTGCAATTTTATCTTTCATAGGGATTTGTATATCTATTTCGTTGATATAAATAACGATGACGTGTTTTGTTGAAGACTTATATATATTGACAGAGGTTTAAAATTTTTCATGGATATGTCATACACTTTACTGGCCGAGACACACATTATGGTGGATTTACACAATTTTCGTAGTCAGTGTATATCTTTGAGGGTGAAGTGCGTATATGAATGAATGAGTGAGCGATCGAAAGTTTCTTTTTCATGACTGAAATCAATCAAAATCCAACACGGCAGTAAAATAAAATGCTTTGTGTGAGGGTTTAGATGGCATTTTACTTATGAGAAATAGTAAATAATTCAGAATTCCCGGATTAGGATATCAACTATACAGTGGAGGTGGAGAGAGACCTACAACAACTTCTATTTCATGTTACCATAATTTCTTCTATGACATTTTCATACACACATTTCATTACATTTGTGTGTACAAAATATTATATACAAACATATCCTACCAAAAAACATGTTTATGCAAACATTTTCATAAACATTTCGTATGTATGTTTTATATACAAACATTTTAGGTGAATAATTTTGAAATATCAAAAAATATGTCATACAAACATTTTATACGCACTCTTTCATAGAAAAGTTTCGTACAAATATTTCACATGGAAAACAATTTGCAGAAATATTTTCGTACAAGCACTTTTACACAAACCTTTTTTGTACAAACATTTTATAGGAAAATTCTCATTCAAACAGCTTTGGTTCTTTATCTCAGAACCAAGTGCAGTATCCATTCTTCACTACACACCTGTAAGCACAAAATAGTGATACAACATATAGTAAACAGAGACAAAACAAACACATTCTAAAAGGAGTCCTGCAAACAAGAACAACTCCATCGTTCGAGTATTTGCTGAAGTTTTGGCTGTGATTTAGAATGAATGAGGCTGCTGTGGATACACATTATCAAAACATACCATAATATTTATAGAGATGTGCTTATCTACACATTAATCTAAGGAGCTTACATATACTGTATTCACTTCAACACATATCATACTATTTGTAAATGTGTTTGTAATTACTATACCAGCTGAGCCTCCTGATAATACACTTATAAATATGTCTTAGGAGTAATATACATATGATCTACTAATGGTACAATTAAAACTCATACCTTTACAAACATGCCATAGATCCTGTACACATATGCTGACCGTGTGTACTAACTAAAGCTCCCATGAACTCACTCACACTCAGTACCGTGAGATCTTCAAGACTCTAATGAAGTGAAAATGGCTCTAAATGACGGAGATGACGCGTAATTGGCCATTTAAGGCTTTGCTTCCCTTTCATGTGAGAGAGAGAGAGGAAGAAGGAAGGGAGGCAACAAAGGGTTCGCGTCTCACCTTATTACAAACTTTGACATCCTCGCGAGTGACAACCAACAAAGACATTAATTATTAGTTCATCGCGGGACAAAGGAATCGCTGTCTGTTCTCTCATCATTTCGCCTCTCCTGTGTTGTCATCGCTCGTCGCTCATCATTGTGGATTTCCTGCTCTTCTCTCATCTTGTTAGGGTTTTTGTGGATTTGTCTATTTTTTGTTTTTGTTGTGTTGTGATGTTGATTTATTAGATATATGTATTATTATTATTATTATTATTATTATTATTATTATTATTATTATCATTATTATTATTATTATTATTATTATTATTATTATCATTATTATTATTATTATCATTATTACCGTTATCATAATTATCAATCCCATTATTATAGATTTTTGTGTGTGTCGACGTCTCAGTAAGTTTCGTCATTAGAATAATATTATAACCATCATTACATTATTATTATTTTTTATGAAGTGTAATTATTCTTCAGTGCCTTTACGTATAGAATGTCCGGAAATGATCTTTTAATATTTCAAAACTTTTACCAATGAAAATATCACGAGAATACCCATGACTTTCACTCCGGCTTTACAATTATCGTTTTTCTATGGCTATTGTCATTGTAACTCCAACATTCGGTGACCTCCCTCCACCAGATACATTAAAGTGACGCTAACCCAACAAGGAGTCTTTTTATAAGTCAAAAATAGAAATAATTAAACCGAGTCATTCCATAATTAGAGAACACGACAGCCCATTTCATAGTCTATAGGCGATGGTTTTAATGTATTATCTAGAGGTGCTCAGTTATTAGAATTAAAAGTAGTTGAATTCCTGAGTGTCTCGTAACAGAAGCAAGAATCTAACATTAAAAAATTTGATGGCAAATTGCATAAAGGTCAAATAATTAACTTGGTATTATTTT
>CM035191.1:1341207-1352509 GCA_020233015.1 Callinectes sapidus
GATGAATACGTAAAACGTGAGATTTTTCTTTCCTTTATCCTGGGAAAGAAAAATTGCTCGAGACTTGAAAGGTAAAAAATGAAGACTAATTACTGTTCCCCTTAAAAAAAGGAAAGAAAAAAAAGAGAAAAAAAGGCAGCTTAAGAGTTCTGAATAGGGTATTGACAGTGGTTCTTGAAGTGTCTCTCTTTACGTAAACCTGCATAATTATCTGTTTTGGAGTATCTTGAGTGACTCGGTCAATATATGAGCGTTTAGCTAAGAAGTCAGTACCACTAGAAGTATAGTGAAGTGCTCTCTCTCTCTCTCTCTCTCTCTCTCTCTCTCTCTCTCTCTCTCTCTCTCTGTGTGTGTAGCAATTTGTGTCTTGGTGTCTCGTCTTCGTTATGCATTAGTCTTCACTGGTTTGGAATGTCTGTTTTGGTCTCGAAGCACATATTTAATGTACATATTCTTAAAGTGTGTGTGTGTGTTATTCACCACGGTCGCCTGCTGGGGTCACCCACCCAACCTTTCCCAACGGAGCGAGCTCAGAACTCATAGACCATCTTCGGGTAGGGCTGAGACCACATCACACACTACACACCGGGACAGCAAGGCCACAATCCCTCGAGTTACATCCCGTACTTACTTGCTGCTGGGTGAACAGAGGCTAGATACACATTAAGAGACTTGTCCATTTGCCCTGCCGTGCCCGGGACTTGAACCCGGGTCCTCTCAGTTGTGAGCCGAGCATGCTAACCATTACACTACGCGGTGTGTGTGTGTGTGTGTGTGTGTGTGTGTGTGTGTGTGTGTATGATGCTTTGTCCTCATGTTTCGGCGCTAAAAGTTTACAGCACGAGTGTGCTCAGGAACTTGTATACCATATGTAAAAATAAGTGTGTTAATTAATAACTAATTAGAACAGGAAACTTCTCTTGGCATGATGAGAAAAAGGTGGAATTATATTTAATAGCGATGGTGTTTGTGGTGACGGTAATGACGGTGAAGTTAGTGATTACTATTGACTTATCCATTTAGGTAGTAGTTGTCTGATAAGTTTCTGATCGTAATTGATATCAACTTATTCAACACCAACTTTTAGTTATGATGAGCAGTTTTATTTATTTATTTAGTTAGTTTTCCCTGGACAGTTGTCAAATGCGTAGATGTAGATAATTAGTCAGTAAACCATGGGCGATGGTGCACGCAAAAATGCATGACTAAAGCGTAATTTTTGGTGTGTTTAATTTATCATAAATTTTCATTAGTTCATTTTTTATCAGTAAACATCGTAATACTGTCGGATGGTGGCCATATAGTAAACATGACATGGAATAACAAATTCCGAAAACTAGATGAGACAAAATTTAACAAAATTCAAAGAAAAAATGTTATCTTATCTCATAATTTTTCTTACTTGACGCGCTACACCTGACGAGTTTTCTTACACCTTATCAACATTACAATATTCTTGTAGGTTGTCGAGTAAATGTGCAGGTCATGATGGAGACCAGAGAATTCCGTCACGCCACTGCCTTACTTATGTATGTTATGACGGAAACTGTTGATACATAAACTAATGGTAGAACTAATCTAATGCAGTGTGAAAGAACAAAACAAATATATAAATGAGCAGATACAGCAAGCATCACAACTGCTTCTAAACTATATAGAATGATAAAGAGGTTCAAATGTGTTACTAAAGCATTAGATCAATACGAAAGAGTTATATGGAGTAATCTATTTTAACCTATATGGTACAATTATGAGAGAGAGAGAGAGAGAGAGAGAGAGAGAGAGAGAGAGAGAGAGAGAATATGTGTGCGCATTCTTGATATTGTAATTTATTGTTCGTTCACCATTCGTGCGATTCGAGAGTGAGTGTAAGGTTTCGATATGATCATACATCTGTTCGAAGCAATAGGTCGCGGCTCTCTCTTGAATAAGCTGGCAGGCTTCGGTATCTCTGCTGGTTTTATTATATTGCCTGCCCCCGAATCCAGCTTGTGTTCTCTCCTCTTACAGGACAATATAACATGGTGAAATTCTATACCTTTCATACGTTTTTTTTTTTTTTTTTCAAAGTGTTGCTTACATGTTTAGTAAAGATAGATTGTCATGAACCCTGCCTTTATTCTTGCGCTCATTCGTTGCATGTATGTAAATGCATGTAAAGAGCTAGCAGTTATCAGTGGCTAATTTCATAAAACATATCACAATTCTAAACCTGAGAGTAGAAACAGAAATCTAGAAATTATGCAGCACATCATATTTGAAAATGGTTACATTGATCCATTATCACATATTCAACAATGATATATGCAACATTACATGAGTCTAAATCTGCTGAATTGCGCAATCTGTAATGTACCTGTAATTTCAATTTACATTTTGTTTCTAAACTGTAATTTCAGTGAAAGCCACCTCAAAGATATATAACAGTGCATCATTTATAACAATTGTATGACAGTGCTGTATGATTTATAAATTAATATACCAATATCTTCTTATATAAAACATTCTTCACATCTATTGTGGTATTTGATATTTTGTATCATACACAACGTTATTATTATCATTTATTTTTTGTGTGTAGATTAAACAAGTGTCATTTTTATATTATTATTATTATTATTATTGTTATTATTATTATTATTATTATTATTATTATTATTATTATTATTATTATTATTATTATTATTTCGTTTTTTTATCATTGTTATTATCATTATTACCGGTTTTGGTATTAGTATTGCTTTTGTTATTACTATCATTATTGTTATTACCATTTTTGTTTTTGTTATTGTCTATTATTTTTATTATTATTATTATTATTATTATTATTATTATTATTATTATTATTATTATTATTATCATTTTTATTATTATTATTATCATTTTTATTGTCATTATCGCTTGTGTTATTATCTTTATTATTATTATTATTATTATTATTATTATTATTATTATTAGTTATTATAATTTATTATGTATTATAATTATTATTATTATTATTATTATTATTATTATTATTATTATTATTATTATTATTATTATCATTTTTATTATTATTATTATCATTTTTATTGTCATTATCGCTTGTGTTATTATCTTTATTATTATTATTATTATTATTATTATTATTATTATTATTATTATTATTATTGCTGTTATTGTTCTTATTATTATCGTGTTTCAAAATATTACTGAATAAATATTGATATACATTCGTACATGGGGGATCATACAGCATGTTGTCAGAATACGATTCACGCATTGATCCCTTCCTCGTCAGGAGGCAGTGCAGCAGCGGAGGTGTCTTGAGGCCCGTCTATCCTCATGCATCTTTCCTTCAGGCTGAATTGGTTTTGCCTTCTCGTATTCTCCAGGGCGCTGCAGACGCTTCATAGAATGCCTTAGTATGTTGCAGTGTGTTGCAAGAGGAAGAAAGCTGCGAAGAGTGGGCCAATACAAGGCTCAGCGCCTCTTGTTGATAATAATTTGAATTTAGAGCTTTTCATGGACTGAGGACCGGAGGGAAGAGATAAATTTAATGATAGATTATCTAATAGATGTTTTGGAAGAAAATGGCAAGCCAACTTAATAGTGATCGGCTATTAATCTTATTCGACTCTCAAACATATATGTTTCTATCAGTATACGGAACGCTTTACTAGTATCTTAGTTTGTTGTTTTTTCGCATTAATTTAGAAGGATTAACACCATACTGCTGTATGTCAGTCAGAATCAGTAGCTAGACAACAAGAAATAATCAAGTTAAGTACCTCGTCACTCCATCACTAAAGGCGGAGTAACCAACACAGCAGCAGCACTAAATACAGTTAATTTCACATACATTTCTTAAAGAGTACTGATGATGAAATATATTAATCATAAGAGCAACATCATCCAGAACAGGCTCGATAACTGCCTAAATGACCCATTAAACGAGAAGATTTTCTTTCCCTATCTGGCTCTCACGCAATCTTTCAGCAGAGCTAAGTGTTAAGGTTCTGGTTTAAGGAACTTCATTCATTACTGGAGACTAACCATTGATAATTTGTGATAAAGTGATAGCTATAGTGTGTGGGTGTGTGTGTGTGTGTGTGAGAGAGAGAGAGAGAGAGAGAGAGAGAGAGAGAGAGAGAGAGAGAGAGAGAGAGAGAGAGAGAGAGAGAGAGAGAGAGAGAGAGAGAGAGAGAGAGAGAGGTTAATCACTTCTCAAGTTATCTTCATGTGGTAGGCAGACTATCAAAGGCTTAAAAGCTGAGGCGTCCAAATGAAGGTGATGAGCGAGTGAAGGTAATAGCTAATTCTTTCATAGCAATAAGGATAAGAGTAAGTAGAAAGCTTTGGGAGAAAAGGTATGGGAAGAGGGGAATAAATGCAATTAACAGGCTCGGAGAAGAGTAACTAACCATGAAAATATCAATGTAGAGAAGAGGAAAGGAAGCAACAAAACGTTAGATTCCCAATTGTTAAAGGGAGGCATTTAAAAAGAGAAGCTGATAAGATACCTTTTGAATCCACGCTTTTAAGAGTGCTGTTTGAGCGAGGCAGACAGCCGTATACTCCTTAGAAATGGAAGAAACTTCTCTTCAGAAACGGCATATGAAGAGAGGAAAAAATGACGGATACAATACAGGAAGGACCATCTGGTCTGAATAGTGGTGTGGAAATGGGGAAGGAAAATTTCGTTGAGATATTTTGGGGTTAAGCCTTAAGTAACAACTACCAAATTCAGAATTAGTCTTGAATTTTTAATGTTCTGTTTCTTTACATTTCTTGTGCTAGACATTCGTAGGTTTTTATCTTCAGCAGACTACTGCATTCTGGATATTGTGTTTCTGTCTTTGCAAGAACAAAAAATACAAGGTAGAGATAAGAAATGTAGAAAATACACACCAACTTCCATCACCATCATCATAATCATTACCATCTTTCTCCAAATACTCATGTTAACCATTTGCTTTTGACAGTTTCATCCAAGTATTTTTTTTCTGAACCTGGAAATGCGTATGACTCACATTATGAGCTCTGATGTGGTAGTAATAGTCTTCATGTTATAGTACGAGGAGTAAGAGTAATATATCATCGTATGTTTGTGCTTAAAAAGAGACCATAACGGCAGAACTATCCTCATCTTGCGGCTCCCAAAAGTTGTACAGGATAACTGGTCAGAAGATCGATGTAATGCCTTGATAGAGCATCGCTACGGAGAGAAAATCTGAACAGAATAAGGTTAGGAAAGGATTTATGTTAGGGTGATGGACAGTTAGGCTGGCTTTCCGAACTAAGAGAAGTATTCTTTGCCCTAAGCTGTATTGGACTGAGGATAGCAACGTGTCACCAGATGAATAAAGGAAGATAACGATCAGTGATGAGGAGGGGCATTTGATTGCTTGCATGATTTTATCTGTAAAAATAAAAGAAAAAAATATATTGACTTTGGTTTCATAATTCAGGTACATGTACATAGTCTACAAAGTTATATAAGTGATGCATGGTTTTATTATCTAAGTGCACGTTATATTTCAAACTAGAAAGTCCACACGAGCACTTAATCATTCTGCGTCTTCTCTGACACCAGACGTAACAGCAGGGCAATAATGTTAGAAGAAAGATAAGAGACATAACGACTTGAGAAGCCAACTTTGACTTAGCCAGCACTGTGAAGCCAAAATAATGATAGAAAACGTAACGAAAGACTGTGATAGATATTCTTCATTGATAATGGACGCTTTGAAGTGTCAGTAGTCTAACAAAAAGGAAAAATTAGAAAAAAAGTGTAGCTTCAGAGCCATGTTATGTTGTATCCGTTATCGTCATCATATTGGCTAAAATGCAGTGGCGTGGTGACGTGTCAAGCGTGATCACAACGGCCTCTCACCGCCAATACTAATCATCCACTTATCTACGTCATAAATAAGTCTAACTAATAGTGTCTGACAGGTAAATGTAGCCACTGTCACAAACTTAATGAGATGCAATATAACATACGCACAGGGTTTACGAAATATATCGCCTATCTGCAGAAACAAGCACAAATATGCGCCAGAAACAAATTATCTATGTACTCATATGTACACGTTCGCAAAACATGTTCACAGGGGCACGTTGATTTTTTAAAAATTTTACATCTAATACATTTATTCAGATAACCTGTGTGGAGAGAGAGAGAGAGAGAGAGAGAGAGAGAGAGAGAGAGAGAGAGAGAGAGAGAGAGAAATATATGAGACTATTATCTAATGGAATTATGAAGTAGAGGCAGTCGTTCAAGGAATAACAATAAATAGTAACAATGTCCACAGAGTATGAGCTTCTTAACAATTAGTAGGGCGGCGTCGGAATGAACTGCGTGCAGGGATTCAAAAACTGGCATCACAATCTTTAGGAATGGTAAGTTTCCTCAGTAATGTAATGAGGCAGCCATAAAAGATAACAGGGCGTTGGGGTTTATTAAAAGCAATTTTGCATTCAAGGCAAAGACATTGCTGTGGAATTATGCAAAAGACTTGTCCGACCACATAGAGAGGACGTCGTTCAGTGTCGTCTCGGCTCCAACCTTAATATGCTGCAAATGTAGGAAGCGGTACTGAGAAAAAAAAAAGAAAGAAAAAGAAATAAGGAAAGAAAAAAAAAGAAAGGCGTAATTTATATAGTGATTTCCCAATGGGACAGTTACGTAAAGTATTCGAAGAAAAGAAAAATAATTGCAACTCGTATATATATATATATATATATATATATATATATATATATATATATATATATATATATATATATAGATAGATAGATAGATAGATAGATAGATAGATATGGAGAGGATTTAACCCATGTCTTGCATTTACATCATCACATTGATTTAACGGATAATAATGGCCATATGTTACTCATGAAGTTTGCATCCCCCCTCGCTCACAAAATTGTTCCTGCTAGTCGTCGTTTTTGTAACGCTGTGGCTCCTTTCACAAAATTGCTACTTACCTGCTTTGATAACTATTTGATTCACCCCCCCTTTACGAGTCAAATTTAACATGTCTTTCTTTTATTGGATCTATGCATCAACCACTAAAGAAAGGAAATATAATCTCTTATCAGCAGATTGACTTTAAGATTTATTAACATGATCAAATCTTTTAAAAATTATTATTGATTGTTCAATATGCATCATGCTATAACATAAACCTCAGAGAGATGTAAGTATTGAGTAATATTTTGCCCATTTTTTCTTTTTATATCTATTTTGCTGCATCCTTTTGAAATTATTAACAAGCATGTTCTTCCCCTCGATTATTGTACGTATTATGATATCCATTGACGTGCAGCTATTACATACATTACCACTTTAGCCTTATGCAACTTGCCGTTTGGTTTGTTTGAAAACTAAATGAAATCATTTTGTTATTACATACATGTTATTATATACATTACATACATACATATTCCATGACTTATGGCTACATTATTTGGTATATGCACTTTTCTTACTTCGGTAATGCACGTTAATATGAAAACCGTGCTAGTATCGGGTGGCAGAAACATCTCTAAACATGATCAAACGCGGCTCTTAATTAACGCCTTCACACATACGGCATGATTGAAGTCCTTGGCGTTCCCTTTCCTCCATTTCCTCATTTTGCTGCTCCGGGAACTACTATTATATTGTGATGAGACGGTGGGGAGAGTTTTTGCCGGTTATTTTCGTCGTTTCCAAAAACTTGTTTATTTTCTCCATATTTGCGAGGGCTTTTTCATGACCGCGGGATCCTCCTCCTCTATTTGGATTTGCAGTGAATAATTTTTCTTCATTAACGCTCTCGTCATGGTACGTTCAGTAAGACCTTTAGTCACTTCTTCATTGTCTGACTTCTCACATCTAAGGAAAACTTGTTACCTTATGTTCAAACTCTCCAACTTCTTCACTTAAAATATGATGGTTCACTAGATTATAAAGTCTCTTCCACGTTTCTTTGTACCTTGAATGCACCTATTCATGACCTTATAGTTTTATTGTGACTTTGAGATGCAGTTTTAGTCGTATATGTTCCTTACGTGTATATCTCAACATTGCATCTTTACACTTTCTTATTTTATGTCATGTAAGAGGGGGATGCTAGCCAAAGGCAATATAGACAAAAAAAAAAAAAAAAAAAAAAAAAAACACTAATTTGCCAGCCTCCTAACAGGTCCGAAAGATAGGGATAAATATCTTGAAACCTTCCTTTTCGATAAAGTCAAATCATGAATTACTTATTAAGAATTTAGCATACAAATAAAATTTGAAAATTTTTAAGTAAGTTTTATAACCAATCAGCGTTTCATTATGACAGGAGATATTATGATTGTTATTTAATCACAAAATTGTTGCGTATTTGTCTACCTTTTTGTTATCATTTCATTCTCTCTAATTTTATTTTCATGTTGTCTGCGTTTGTATGTTGGAGGAAGGATATAGAAGCAGTATTAGCGTGAACAAAACTAAATTCTACACTTCAATGATCCATGTATTTTTATCTCAACATACATTCCCTTTACAATGCCATCAGAGATATATGAGAACTAAGTCTTCTCCATTTTTTTTTTTTTCTTCATCCCTCCCAGGCTGCTTAACTCTTCCCGTCCGTCTATGTACAGAATACGCTTCATATGTATGGGTAGGGTTCCTGCCATAACACTCTTGGACAGGATGGAATCAAAATAATTTTATTTTATCGTTCTCTCTCTCTCTCTCTCTCTCTCTCTCTCTCTCTCTCTCTCTCTCTCTCTCTCTCTCTCTCTCTCTCTCTCTCTCTCTCTCTCTCTTTCTGCTTCTCTGAGCTTTACCTCCTCTCCCATCTTTTCTGCCAACATCTCTAGTACAAATCTCAATCAGTGTTTTTATGGATTCATTCCTTTTCTAGTTGTCTGGAACTTTATCCTTGTTTGCAATTATTTTTTCCTCCTTCCTATATGACGAACTCTTTCAAGAAGGTTTCATGACACTTGTACTCGCTTTCTTTGATAATCCATTTGACTTCTCTTAGGGGACTGACACTAGTTGGCCTTTTTCGAATGTTTTTGTTACCCTTTGTCATTGTATGTTTTACATAAAAAAAAACGTAAAGTCTTCAGTTACGCTATTATTGCAATATTCCAACATTTCTCTGCTTACGTGTCTATATGCCAACTACGTCACTCTTGTCACACGTAATGCTACCGAGGATTCCATTGCATCTAGATTTCATATATAACATTATTACCACATATTTTGTGTGTTTGTAAGTGCTGAGAAAGGTATTCCGTATCAATGATTTGATTATATAAGTTATTTGAATATTGACATAAGACGATATTTTCTTTTACATTTTGTTTTGATTTCTTCAGATATCTTAGTTTTGTATTCTAAACTTATATAAAGTATTGTGTACAAAGAAAACCTTTTTGCATTACAGAATGATTAGGACACTCTTGGCCGTTTTGTATGGAAAAAAAAGTAACATTTCATTTGCTATTGAAGCTGAGGTAGCTGGAAGTTAATAGATGTGGGAGCCAGCGAGCCAGACATTTCTGTGCTGAATTTATGAAAGAAGGATTAGGAAAAAAAAGCCCAGAGCCGCCAAATGGTTTCATCTGCTTCCAGTGCGTCTCATCTTTATGCATATACGAAATACAATTCTATTTTGTGGAATATATATTTTTTTTACAAAAATCACTATATTACCATAAGAACCACAAAAAAAGAAGAAAAGAGAAAGCGCGGATGGTTTTGAAACTATTTTGCTAACGTGAAAGTCCTAGCAAAGTTGTAAAGGCATATTGTTTAAATAACATTACTGTTGTCGCAAAATTCACATGAATTACGTTACTTTCGGAATGGAAAGAAAAAAATGTTGCCCTGAGACCAGTTTGGTAAGTCAGTATGCCAGAGGACTATTAAACACATCCAGGAGGAGAAAGAACGAGAAAAAAGAACACTCGGTCGGTGCTTGTTCTGAAGTTTTGTGCCTAGTTTTATCCACAATTTCTGGAAACAAAATTACTGTTACGGAAATTTTGTGATCAAGCGAATGACACTCACGTAGCTGTTGTCACTTTCCAATTCCTTCCTTCAGTACTAGATCGTTCAGGTGGTTCAGGCTTGATGACAGACGTTCCAGGAAAGCACCTCTTTTAGGAACGGGTGTCTAATCTCACTATTCAAAGTACGTTTGTATTTATATGGAGAGAGAGAGAGAGAGAGAGAGAGAGAGAGAGAGAGAGAGAGAGAGAGAGAGAGAGAGAGAGAGAAGGGGGGGGAGATATTGTTTCATTTATTTGTGGTCGACCTGTTAAGTTAGATAGTTTATAGTGTAATCTGGTTCCATATATTGACGGAAGGATACACACACACACACACACACACACACACACACATACACACACACACACACACACACACACACACACACACACACACACACACACGCACACACAGTGCAACTTCCTGCTTGCTTTTGTATTTTGGACTTCCCATGACTTTATTTCACTTAGGAGGAGAGGTAAAAAAAATATATATATATTTATATAAAAAACTACCCTATTCTGTTGGCCAACTCTCTCCGACCTGCAGGGGAACTGGCAACTAAGTACACTTTTTTTTTCCATTCTTTATGTTGCCCTTGGCTACCTTTACCCTCTTACATGAAAAGAGCAAGTGGGAGTGGCTTCTAGTGGCAAGACTCGATAAAAATCATTTGTGAATGCACGAAAGGAGACGTGACCTCGGAAGGTTCTCCCGCATAAGTTTCGATCAGTGGATCGGGTGTAGAGCGAAGAAAGTGATGTGTCTGTTATGGTGCGTCGGGGACAAAGCAGCTCTGCTTTCAGGTGCCACTGTGGAAATTGGCGAAGTACGACTATACGCTGTGCAACTGAACTCACCAAGCGTAACAAGCGTGATAACTTAAAGTTTCGTCGCTCCGCAACTACTGTACTACTGTACAAATGAGACAAACTTTGACAGATCATAATACTCACTCTAGAATATCACTGTCGAGGTCAGTGGCGTCCTGATCAGTCTCTCTCTCTCTCTCTCTCTCTCTCTCTCTCTCTCTCTCTCTCTCTCTCTCTCTCGCTCTCTCTCTCTCTCTCTCTCTCTCTCGCTCTCTCTCTCTCTGTGTGTGTGTGTGTGTGTGTGTGTGTGTGTGTGTGTGTGTGTGTGTGTGTGTGTGGGGGTGTGTGTGTGTGTGTGAGAGAGAGAGAGAGAGAGAGAGAGAGAGAGAGAGAGAGAGAGAGAGAGAGAGAGAGAGAGAGAGAGAGAGAGAGAGAGAGAGAGCACACACCACCACACACACAC